>CM056059.1:144328335-144763768 GCA_029574335.1 Rana kukunoris | reverse complement strand
CGGTCTCTGGTCATAGAGGAGGAATGAGGTGCTCAGAGGTCGGTCCCGGGTCATAGAGGAGGAATGAGGTGCTCAGAGGTCGGTCCTCGGTCATAGAGGAGGAATGAGGTGCTCAGAGGTCGGTCCCTGGTTATAGAGGAGGAATGGGGTGCTCAGAGGACGGTCTCTGGTCATAGAGGAGGAATGAGACGCTCAGAGGACGGTAAATTTTTGCAACCTCACATGTCTGGTTTCAGCAGATATCGGCACCGGACACAATGCTCCGTATGATTCCATTCCGCGGGAAGATCGCCGGCCTCAGTCATGAATATTCATCGTCTTCCTCATAATTTAATACATCTGTAATCCTCGTGATTCCCTCTAATGTTCAACCTTCCCATCCCCCACTCTCCCATTAAACAGCAGATTATAATGGAAGAAATATTTGCCGTCTGTTCTTTAGCTGCTGGATACGATTCCCCGCCGCCGAAATCGTTTTAGTCCTAAGCCATCAGAATAAAAGGAGATCCTTTCCATTGCAGACCCCAGATCTCCCCATAAAAAAGATCTGTCATGGCCCATGCGATCACAAGTCATGTTGTGTTTATTCCTTGTGATAGCAATAAAATTGATAAAAAATAAAAATGAAAGGGATAAAAACAAACAACAAAAACTTAAACAATAATAAAAAAAATTACGCACACCCCCGTGCTCATGCACAAAGGCGACCTCACACGTGGGTCCTGCCTATATAGTGGAACCTTGATTTACGAGTAATGCGGTTAACAAGCGTTTTGAATAACAAGGAACTCTTTTTTTTATTCTGATTCGAAATGCGAGTGTTGTCTCACAAAAAAAAAGCAGAATTCAAGCTAATGGGGTGTGCAGTACCGCATTATGGCCAGAGGTGCGCCGTTTGTAAATACTCAGAATCACTCAGAAATACTCTGTTCCTGACTGTTTACGAAACTTTCTGAGGGTTTCCAAGATCAGCCGAGCTGTCCCCGAATATTTCCGAGGCTCTCCGGCGCCCCCCCCACCTCTGGCTACAGTCCATTATAACCTGTGTGTCCCCCAGAAGACAATGGGGGGGGCGGAGGAGGGGGACGGACATGGCGTAGATCACTTTGGAATCTGCGGCGATCTATCACCAGAAGTGGGAGAAAATACCTGTATTAGACAGGTATCTGCTCCCCCCCCCCCGAAAGGTGCCAAATGTGACACTGGAGGGGGGGGGGAACAGGATAAGCAGAAGTTACATTTTTGGGTGGATCTCTGCTTTAAAACCCCTGTTGATTAGGCCCTACCTGGCTTCTGTAGCATCTCTATACCAAATAAAGCCCAAGATGACGTCAGTTTAGACAAAACACGTAGGGAGGAGCCCATTGCTGACGTCATTGCGCTTCAGCGCCAACACAGAAGTGTCGGGAATTGTTTGCTGTCTTGTTTTATTTAAAATGCACATGGATGTTTGACCTTTTTTTTTTTTTTTTTTTTTAATAAAGCATTTTATTAGACTTTCACTTTTTTTTTCCCATTTTTTCCCATGAAAGTCCATATTTTTTTTATTGTTATAACTGTATTTGTAGGGAACACTTTTTGTTTAGGTTTATATAAGCAAATACGTTTCCTTTTTTTCCTGCCCCCCTGTTTTTATGAGCCCTGACAAAGGGAGACCGTTGTGACCCCCTGAAACTCCCTGCTGCCGTAATTGGTTTGCGTAGCAATTTTTTATCATTTTTTTGTTTTCGTTCTTTTTCCACAACTGCCCTTTGTGGACAGTCATGTAGTGGACTGTATAGAAGCCGGTCTAGGTAGTGCGAGTTACCAGACCCTCATCCTTCCTTGCCACCCCCCCCCCCATCCCAAGGTTTACTCTCCACCTCCATTGTTTAAATTTTTATATATTTTGTTATGTTTATATGTGTTGAACTTTATTCAGACTGGACACTTTGTTTCTTTTTTACCTCCTCTCCACACAGTTGCCTCCAAGATCCGATACCTACATGAGTACCACCACCGCGTCATCCATAATACCTACCCAGTGCCAACGGGAACCGACATCGCCAACACCCTGAAGTACTTCTCCCAGACACTGTTAAGGTGAGAATTCTATTTTCCTCCCAGAGAATAAAAAAAAATGAAACAACGAGGCACAGCTCAGTTCTGCCTGGATTTCTGCTTTCTCAATGCTCCTATAAAACAAAACAATTCCTATTAACCACACAATCTCTGCAATGAAGGCTTTCCGAAGGCCAATTTAAAGGAATTCTCCACCCGAAGCCAAAGTGGGTGGGGATTTAAAGGAATAATTAATCTAAAGCCAAAGTGGGCGGAGATTTAAAGGAATCAAAGTGGGTGGGGATTTAAAGGAATCATCCATCAAAGCCAAAGTGGGTGAATTCACACAAAGCCAAAGTGGGTGGGGATTTAAAGGAATCAAAGTGGGTGGGAATTTAAAGGAATCAAAGTAGGTGGGAATTTAAAGGAATCAAAGTGGGTGGGGATTTAAAGGAATCATCCTCCACCCAAATCCAAAGTGGGTGGAGATTTAAAGTAATCGTCCACACAAAGGCAAAGTGGGTGGGGATTTAAAGTAATCATCCACCCAAAGCCAAAGTGGGTGGAGATTTAAAGAAATCATCTACACAAAGTGGGTGGGCACACAAAGCCAAAGTGCGTGGATATTTAAAGTAATCGACCACACAAAGCCAAAGTGGGTGGGGATTTAAAGTAATAAAAGTGGGTGGAGATTTAAAGGATTCATCTACACAAAGTGGGTAGAGCCACAAAGCCAAAGTGCGTGGGGATTTAAAGGAATCCTCCACCCATAGCCAAAGTAGGTGGAGATTAAAAGGAATAATCCACACAAAGCCAAAGTGGGTGGGGATATAAAGTAATTGTCCACACAAAGCCAAAGTGGGTGGGGATTTAAAGGAATCATCCATCCAAAGCCAAAGTGGGTGGATCCACACAAAGCCTAAGTGGGTGGGGATTTAAAGGAATCATCCACACAAAGTGGGTGGGGACTCAAAGCCAAAGTGGGTGTGGATTTAAAGGAATCATCCAACCAAAGGCAAAGTGGGTGGGGATTTAAAGTAATCGTCCACGCAAAGCCAAAGTGGGTGGAAATTTAAAGGAATAATTAGCCCAAAGCCAAAGTGGGTGGAGATTTAAAGAAATCCTTTACCCAAAGCCAGATTTATTGAAATAATTGGCATTCTAAAAACTTTGTATTACCCCAGAGGGCAAGTGGAGGAGGACAAGGGGTGGGAAGAATATGGAAAGCCAGGGGTTGTTGCTGTTGTCAATGGATTCTTCTCCCACTGCCCCCATCACTAGTAATGTTTCATTTATTAAAATTTTGTATTTGAATCCAATACCAAAAATGTCACATATTGCAGCTCACCAGTCCTCCGATGTGGTGGCTGCTTTTTTTCCAGGCCTTTTTTTTCTTTATTTTCACCTGGTGATCCTGCCAGTAACACTCTTGCTATCCTGAGATAACAACTCTCACTACTGTATCTATGGAGGGGCATTGTTGCCACCTTAGACTTATACCAAAAATATGGTCCTAAATCCTGGGACACTGTTAACCTCATTCATGGTCTGCATTTTGTCTGGCCACTTACAGGGTGGGAGTGCCCAAATCATGCCCACTTAATGGGTTGGCCCCATTCAGACTCCATCGGTAATATACAGGGAATGCCAATTATGCCCATTATATCGGTGGGTCCTATCCAGACTCCGCCTGTAACTATATAGGGAACCCCCATTATGCCCATTTTATTGGTGTGTTCTATGCAGACTCCATCCGTAACTATGCAGGGAACACCCATTATGCCACTTAATAGGTGGGTCCTATGCAGACTCCGCCTGTAACTATGCAGAGAACGCCCATTATGCCCATTTTATGGTTGGATCCTATCCAGACTCCACCTGTAACTATACAGGGAACGCCCACTATGCCCATTAAACCGTTGGGTCCTATCCAGACTCCACCTGTAAACTTGCAGGGAGTGCCCAGTATGCCCACTTTATTGGTTGGTTCTATCCAGACGCCTGTAACTATGCAGGGAACTCCCATTATGCCCATTTTATTGGTGTGTTCTATGCAGGGAGTGCCCAGTATGCCCACTTTATGGGTGGTGCAGGGAGCGCCCAGTATGCCCATTTTATGGGTGGGTCCTATCCAGACTCCACCTGTAACTATGCAGGGAACGCCCATTATGCCCATTTTATTGATGTGTTCTATGCAGACTCCACCTGTAACTATGCATGGAGTGCCCAGTATGCCCACTTTTTGGGTGGGTCCTATCCAGACTCTACCTGTAACAATGCACGGAGCGCCCAGTATGCCCATTTTATGGGTGGGTCCTATCCAGACTCCGCCTGTAACTATGCAGGGAACGCCCATTTTATGGGTGGGTCCTATCCAGACTCCACCTGTAACTATGCAGGGAGCGCCCAGTATGCCCATTTTATAGGTTGGTCTTGGCACATTTCCAATCCCCACAACGAATTCCTCGTTGGTAGTGCACATGTGCGGTAACACAAATAAGGTTGGTTCTGTGGTCGCAGGACATGGACCATTTTCCTGAACTTGCAGAAGCGTACTTTGCCTGAAGAAAAGAAAGAAAACCAATGCAGCCTCCAGATCTAAGGATTGATAAACCGCAATGTGACATTTTTATTTTTGGGTTTAGATACATTTAAACTCACAGGAGCCCCAGAGAGACTCCACAGGGACCGGGACAGGCTGGTGAACCTCGGGACCTACCTGCTGGAGTCTCCATCAGAGAGAGGGGGAGGAGTTAGTGGGCGCACTTCCCTTTGGGGGAAATAACCCTTTACCTGCCGGGCTGATCTGATGATGATCTGGTCGGGTTAATGAGAGTGAAGAAGAAACAAATTATAAAATTTCCAGCGATTGTGTGGTTAATAATCCTTCAGCCGTCATCGCTCCTCTTCACTGGCAATCCATGAGTGAGTGGATGGGGTGCGAGTGGCGGGATCTCCCGAGAAATATTCCCCTAACACTAAATTCACATCTGTACCCCCAACACTAATCTTCACATCTGTACCCCCAACACTAATCTTCACATCTGTACCCCCAACACTAATCTTCACATATCTACCCCCAACACTAATCTTCACATATGTACCCCCAACACTAATCTTCACATCTGTACCCCCAACACTAATCTTCACATTTGTACCCCTAACACTAATCTTCACGTCTGTAACCCCAACACTAACCCTCCTTGCAATTCAATAATGCCCTCCCCCATTTTAACCTAACACTGTTAGAACACTCCCTGTTATCCTAACACTAACCATTCCTGTAATCCAATAAGAACCCTCCCTGTAATCCCAACACTAATCCTCCCTGTAATCCCAACACTAATCCTCCCTGTAATCCCAACACTAATCCTCCCTGTAATCCCAACACTAACCCTCCCTGTAATCCCCAACACTATCCCTCCCTGTAATCTCAACACTATCCCTCCCCCTGTAACCCCAACACTAATCCTCCCTGTAACCCCAACACTAATCCTCCCTGTAACCCCAACACTAATCCTCCCTGTAACCCCAACACTAATCCCCCCTGTAACCCCAACACTAATCCCCCCTGTAACCCCAACACTAATCCTCCCTGTAATGCCAACACTAACCCTCCCTGTAATGCCAACACCAACCTTCCCTGTAATCCCAACACCAACCCTCCCTGTAATCCCAACACCAACCCTCCCTGTAATCCCAACACCAACCCTCCCTGTAATCCCAACACCAACCCTCCCTGTAATCCCAACACCAACCCTCCCTGTAATCCCAACACCAACCCTCCCTGTAATCCCAACACCAATCCTCCCTGTAATCCCAACACTAGCCCTCCCTGTAGCCCAACACCAATCATCCCTGTAATCCCAACACTAGCCCTCCCTGTAGCCCAACACCAATCCTCCCTGTAATCCCAACACCAACCCTCCCTGTAATCCCAACACCAACCCTCCCTGTAATCCCAACACCAACCCTCCCTGTAATCCCAACACCAATCCTCCCTGTAATCCCAACACTAATCCTCCCTGTAATCCCAACACTAATCTTCACATCTGTAACCCTAACACTAATCTTCACATCTGTACCCCTAACACTAACCCCCCTTGCAATTCAATAATGACCCTCCCCCATTTAATCCCAACACTAACCTCCCTGTAATCCCAACACTAACCTCCCTGTAATCCCAACACTAACCCTCCCTGTAATCCCAACACTAACCCTCCCTGTAATCCCAACACTAACCTTCCCTGTAATCCAAAGACTATGCCTCCTTTCAATCCAATATTCCTACCTTAACCCTAACACTAACCCTCATGTTACCCTAACATAATCACTTATAAGAAACTGTTAGGGGGTTTAAAGCTGAACTCTGGTAATTGCATATAAATACCCCCCCCCCCCCACATACTACAGTTAGTTAGGGTTAAGGGAGTAAGAAGTAACCCTTTCCTTATTTCGATACTCCCCTCCCCCTTCTCTGGGTTGTGGACGGGCCTTCGCTGTCCTTGTGTACAATGCATGGCTGTGTACTTGATGACACTGCTGGCTGGAGTGCTTCAGGGGGAGTTACAGGGCAGAGCAAAGAAGAAGGTGAGTATCCCCTCTTAGTCCTCTACCTCTAGGCCTAGCTAGCAGGTAACCCTTACATGCGATGTGGGGGGGGCACTGTGAGGGGATTTTAAAAGCTCAAAATTAAACCCCCTGACAGTTTACTATAAATGTTCATGTTAGGATTACAGGGGGGGTTAGTGTTGGGATCACAGGGAGGGTTAGTGTTGGGATTACAGGGAAGGTTAGTGCTGGGATTACAGGGAGGGTTGGTGTTGGGGTTACAGGGAGGGTTAGTGTTGGGGTTACAGGGAGGGGTGGTGTTTGGGTTACAGGGAGGGGTGGTGTTGGGATTACAGGGATGGTAAGTGTTGGGGTTACAGGGAGGGTAAGTGTTGGGGTTACAGGGAGGGTAAGTGTTGGGATTACAGGGAGGGTTAGTGTTGGGATTACAGGGAGGGTAAGTGTTGGAATTACAGGGAGGGTTAGTGCTGGGGTTACAGAGAGGCTTAGTGTTGGGGTTACAGGGAGGGTTAGTGATAGGGTTACAGGGAGGGTTAGTGTTGGGGTTACAGAGAGGCTTAGTGTTGGGGTTACAGGGAGGCTTAGTGTTGGGGTTACAGGGAGGGTTAGTGTTGGGATTACAGGGAGGGTTAGTGTTGGGATTACAGGGAGGATTAGTGTTGGGATTACAGGGAGGGTTAGTGTCGGGATTACAGGGAGGGTTAGTGTTGGGATTACAGGGAGGGTTAGTGTCGGGATTACAGGGGGGTTAGTGTTGGGGTTACAGGGTGGGTTAGTGTATGGGTTACAGGGTGGCTTAGTGTTGGGGTTACAGGGTGGGTTAGTGTTGGGATTACAGGGAGGATTAGTGTTGGGATTACAGGGAGGATTAGTGTTGGGATTACAGGGAGGGTTGGTGTTGGGGTTACAGGGAAGGTTAGTGTTGGGATTACAGGGAGGGTTAGTGTTGGGATTATAGGAAGGGGGTTAGTGTTGGGATTACAGGGAGGATTAGTGTTGGGGTTACAGGGAGGGTTAGTGTCCGGCTTACAGGGAGGATTAATGTTGGGATTACAGGGAGGGGTTGGTGTTGAGATTACAGGGAGGGGTTGGTGTTGGGATTACAGGGATTAGTGTTGGGGTTACAGGGAGGGTTAGTGTCGGGATTACAGGGAGGATTAATGTTGGGATTACAGGGAGGGGTTGGTGTTGAGATTACAGGGAGGGGTTGGTGTTGGGATTACAGGGATTAGTGTTGGGGTTACAGGGAGGGTTAGTGTTGGGGTTACAGGGAGGGTTAGTGTTTGGGTTACAGGGAGGGTTAGTGTTTGGGTTACAGAGAGGGTTAGTGTTGGGGTTACAGGGAGAGTTAGTGTTGGGGTTACAGGGAGTGTTAGTGTTGGGGTTACAGGGAAGGTTAGTTTTGGGATCACAGGGAGGGTAAGTTTTGGGATCACAGGAAGGGTAAGTGTTGGGATCACAGGAAGGGTAAGTGCTGGGATCACAGGGAGGGTACGTGTTGGGATCACAGGAAGGGTACGTGTTGGGATCACAGGAAGGGTAAGTGTTGGGATCACAGGAAGGGTAAGTGTTGGGATCACAGGAAGGGTAAGTGTTGGGATCACATGAAGGGTAAGTGCTGGGATCACATGAAGGGTAAGTGCTGGGATCACAGGAAGGGTAAATGTTGGGATCACAGGAAGGGTAAGTGTTGGGATTACAGGGAGGGGTTGGTGTTGGGATTACATGGAGGATTAGTGTTGGGGTTACAGGGAGGGTTAGTGTTGGGGTTACAGGGAGGGTTAGTGTTGGGGTTACAGGGAGAGTTAGTGTTGGGGTTACAGGGAGGGTTAGTGTTGGGGTTACAGGAAAGGTTAGTTTTGGGATCACATGAAGGGTAAGTGTTGGGATCACAGGAAGAGTAAGTGTTGGGATCACAGGAAGGGTAAGTGTTGGGATCACAGGAAGGGTAAGTGTTGGGATCACAGGAAGGGTAAGTGTTGGGATCACAGGAAGGGTAAGTGTTGGGATCACATGAAGGGTAAGTGTTGGGATCACAGGAAGGGTAAGTGTTGGGATCACATGAAGGGTAAGTGTTGGGATCACAGGAAGGGTACTTTTTGTGTAATTCCCGGAGCTCAGCTTTATCTCTCCCTCCTCCATTCACCACGACAGATCAGTTTTGGGTAGACTGACCCCTTAATAGACATATATGGCTGCTGCCCCCTGGTGGTAGGATATCATATCTAAATCATTTCTGTAGCTGTTGGCCCCATAATTTGGGGGTTTCGGGGGGGGGGGGTCGGGTATTGCACCCAGCGGTATGTATGGTGGAGTGTATGGTGGAGTGCATGTCACAATCTTCACACTTCATCCTGAAAGTCGCCTCCATTCTCGTGGTTTCGGGGCTCGGCAAGGCCAGCAAAAGGGTGACTTTTCATCCACCGGGCATTGATTAACAGAAACCGTATTGATCCAGAATGACCCCTTAAACCAGGGGCTCCAGTGGTAATCCACAACCCACAGCAACCAATCACGTTTCAGCATGCCGTTGTCAGAGCGATGAAAGAGGAGCGGTGATTGGTTGCTGGGGGGGGGGCGGACTCTGTACTCACTGAATCTTTTGGTTTGAATATTAGAGGACAAACATTGGCAAATGTTATTTTTTTAACCCTCGGAGAGACAGTTGAAGCTGATTTACTAAGGAATGCATCATTACAACTGACTAGGGGGTGCAAACTTTATCCCAGATTGGTGACCTTGTGAATGATTTGGTTACAAGGAAATGATAAAAAATGTAACGCACTTTCCACACGTTCATTGTTTGTTTGCCTTTATCTACAAAGTTGGGCCAGAAAAAAAAAGTTCCATCCAGGCAATTTTGACATTTTTTTTAATTAATTTAAAATATATATTTTTTTGAAAAATACACAGAACCCCCAATTATATATATATATTTTTAGCAGAGACCCTAGAGAATAAAATGGCAGCTGTTGCAACTTTTTATGTCACACAGTATTTGCACAGCGTTTATTATTTATTTATTTTTTAAACTGTTTCATGAATTAAAAAAAAAAAACTAAAAAGTAAAGTTATTATTCAATATTATTTTATTATTTTTAGGGCTGTTACTGATCAAAATTTTTGTGTTCGATTAATCGTTTTGTTTTTTAATCGATTAATCGACTAATTTCGATTAATTATAACACACATACCGATCCAACTACTTTTAGCTGATCTCCTTGCAGGCTGATTCCCAGCGCAGCTCCCAACCACTGGAAAAATGGATAGCAGGATACAAAGAACACACAAAGGCAGCGCTCCATGGGAATAGCATTAAAACTTTTATAGTCTTCAAGTAGGTAACAAAATAAATATTGCACTGGAGATAAAATCGATGTAGCTACATAAACTGTAAAAATGTTGCAAGTAATACCAAACGGTACCAAAAGCAGTCATAAAAACCTGTAGCTAAGTATGATACTGGTATAAAAATGTGTACAACGATACCACTGCTGAATCCAGATGAGGAGAGGTAAACATCAGTCCGTTGGCATGTAGATGTCCCATGAAGGGAACTATCACAACTCCCAGTGGATGGCTGTAGATTCCCAGGTTGATAGAGGGAAGTGCAACAGCCCTTGCGTGTGGCAGATAGGAAGGTCCTGCCGGCATGCAGATATGAAGGCACAGCAAAGGAGCCCTTCAGATGGACACAGCAAGCCCCGCCGGTGTCCGTGACGTCACTGGATCTCCGACGGAACTCCCTGAAGTCCCAGAAGCCGGCGGAGAGGTGAGTATCAATCAAAGGAATTTTAATCGATCAAAAAGATTTTGATCGATCAAAAAAATTAAAGATTAATCGATCAATTAAAAGTTAATTTGCACAGCCCTAATTATTTTATAAACGTATTACATGGGTTTTACCCTATGCACATCAGATATATATCATTGTAGACAATCTACATATATTAGTAGAATACATTATAAATTCTTACATATCTTTATGCAAATCTTCATCATACCAACATAAGAAACGAAAGAAAATAGAGACAAGGGAGAGAGATCAAAAAAAAAAAAAAAGTAAAGTTAGCCCAATTTTTTTTTGTATAATGTGAAAGATGATGTTACGCTGAGTAAATAGATACCTAATATGTCGCGTTTTAAAATTGCGAACGCTCGTGGAATGGCGACAAACTTCGGCACTTAAAAATCTCTATATTATCAAAAGTCATCAATAAAAATATTTTAAAAAAAAAATCTCCCTAGGCGTGCCTTGAATTTTTTAACAGGTCACCTGTTTAGAGTTACAAAGGAAGTCTAGTGCTAGAATTGTTACTCCCGCTCTAACACACGCGGCGATACCTCACGTGTGTGGTTTGAACGCTGTTTACATATGTGGGCGCTACGTACTTATGCGTTCGCTTCTGTGTGAGAGCACACAGGGACGGGGGCGCTTTAACAATTTTTTTTTCTTTTTATATTGTTAATTTTCATTTATTTTATTTCAATAATTCTCCTTTTTCATATTTTTCATTACAAAACACAAACAAAAAAATTACAATTTTTTTTTTAAAAATTCACAGTGGAATAAACCCCCCTATATATCTAAGAAAAGGTTGCCACTTCAGGCTCTAATAGGTCCCTATTAGAGTGTAGGAAAGGGAAGAGCTTATCTCAGCTCCATAGAAGTCAATGAAGAAGGAAAAAAAAGTTCCAGGAGCCGCACATCACACAAAACCCTCATGTAAAGCGTGGAAGCAGGGCCGTCTTAATAGCATCATGGGCCCCTGGGCAAAGTAATGCTCTGGGACCCCTACAATGAAAACAGTGCAGGTAAACATAAATCAAGAAGGTAGGAGGTAGGGGATATCTGGGGTGTAGAGGGGTCAGAGTGCTGGGGAGATACCTGGGGTGTAGAGGGGTCAGAGTGCTGGGGGGATATCTTGGTGTAAAGGGGTCAGAGTGCTGGGGGGATATCTGGGGTGTAGAGGGGTCAGAGTGCTGGGGGGATATCTGGGGTGTAGAGGGGTCAGAGTGCTGGGTGGATATCTAGGGTGTAAAGGGGTCAGAGTGCTACGGGGATATCTGGGGTGTAGAGGGGTCAAAGTGCTGGGGGATATCTGGGGTGTACAGGGGTCAGAGTTCTGGGGGATATCTGGGGTGTAGAGGGGGTCAGAGTGCTAGGGGGATATCTAGGGTGTAGAGGGGTCAGAGTGCTAGGGGGATATCTAGGGTGTAAAAGGGTCAGAGTGCTAGGGGGATATCTGGGGTGTAGAGGCGCCAGAGTGCTGGGGGGGATATCTGGGGTGTAGAGGGGTCAGAGTGCTGGGGGGATATCTGAGGTGTAGAAGGGTCAGAGTGCTGGGGGGATATCTGGGGTGTAAAAGGGTCAGAGTGCTGGGGAGATACCTAGGGTGTAGAGGGGTCAGAGTGCTGGGGGGATATCTAGGGTGTAAAGGGGTCAGAGTGCTGGTGGGATATCTGGAGTGTAGAGGGGTCAGAGTGCTGGGGGGATATCTAGGGTGTAGAGGGGTTCAGAGTGCTGGCGGGATATCTGGGGTGTAGAGGGGTCAGAGTGCTGGGGGGATATCTAGGGTGTACAGGGGTCAGAGTTCTTGGTGATATCTGGGGTGTAGAGGGGGTCAGAGTGCTGGGGGGGATATCTAGGGTGTAGAGGGGTCAGAGTGCTGAGGGGATATCTGGGGTGTAGAGGGGTCAGAGTGCTGAGGGGATAACTGGGATGTAGAGGGGTCAGAGTGCTGGGGAGATATCTTGGGTGTAGAGGGGTCAGAGTTCTGGGGGATATCTGGGGTGTAGAGGGGTCAGAGTGCTGGGGGGATATCTAGGGTGTAGAGGGGTCAGAGTGCTGGGGGATATCTGGGGTGTAGAGGGGTCAGAGTGCTTGGGCGATATCTGTGGTGTAGAGGGGTCAGAGTGTTGGGGGGATATCTAGGGTGTAGAGGGGTCAGAGTGCTAGGGGGATATCTAGGGTGTAAAAGGGTCAGAGTGCTAGGGGGATATCTGGGGTATAGAGGGGCCAGAGTGCTGGGGGATATCTGGGGTGTAGAGGGGTCAGAGTGTTGGGGGGATATCTGGGGTATAGAAAGGTCAGAGTGCTGGGGGGATATCTGGGGTGTAAAAGGGTCAGAGTGCTGGGGGGATATCTGGGGTGTAGCCCGGGCTGCCCCATTTCGGGTAGCCCGGTCTCAAGGACCAGCTGCTTTGGGGAAAGGGCAGGGGCCCCCCATGCAGCTGAGGCCCCTGGGCAGTGCCCAGATGTGCCCTCTCATTAAGACAGCCCTGCGTGGAAGCAGCCTCAGCCTAGACTCTGTCCAGGCCACACCCCCAAACATCTTTCGCTCCGCCCATGGGGCTTAGTCATGGGAAGCCCTGTGGACAGGGCGTAACATATTCGGGGTGTGGCCTGGACAAAGTCTAAGCTGAGGCTGCTTCCACTCTTCTGAGACTTCTTTTCCTTCCTCATTGATGCTAAAATGACATCCTCTTCCCGAGAGGCCACTTTAGAATGCATTAAGGGCACTTCAAGCCTCATTTTGAAGGACTGTGTCCCATTGGAGGACCTGCAGACTCAATGTATCCCTCTGAGCTCCAGTGTCTCCAAAGACTTTATTTTGGCCAACTTAGGCAGAAGAAGGCAAATGTGAACCATCCAAGTTTGGAGAAATGTGGCCCCCTAGTGAATCAGCTCCATTCTTCAAAGCCGATAGAAACTTGCCGAAAACGTGCAAAACAGTTCCTGTTGCTGACAGATGTGTGATAAAGTTTGCAGATCTTTTATACTGTGAAATGATTTTGAAAGGATGCCAACCGTCCATAATGAAGGAGGACATTTTGAGGAACTTTTTTGGAGATAAAGCCATATCATTAGGAACAAGAGCCCCCTTGGCGAGGCCTTGACTTCCTTGTAAGTGAATGGACCAAATATTGGCCCAACTCCTCAAAATGTTGGCCTCCACTGTGACCGGTACTCTTTAGTGGGATAAACCTGCAGCTCGAGTTGCCATTGGGGAGTTCTCATGTAATATGAATTACTGTGATGGTTCTGAGTATTTACAGGTTGAGTATATAAAATGAAGTAATATCAAATCCTAACTCCTGATAATATTTCGTATTTAGTTTGGGATTGAGCAGTAAATCAGATTACATCGGAAATTGTAACGTATAATTACATCTCAAGGTCTGAAGTCTTTTTTGCTTTCTTTTGCATTAGATAAAGTTGTAAATATTTTTGCACTTCCGCTGTTGACTTCTCAGTGGTGACCAATGTCTCTCTATGATGCTGTTGACCTCTCTGGCATCTTGACCAATGTCGCTCCATGATGCTGTTGGCTTCTCAGTGGTGACCAATGTCTCTCCATGATGCTGTTGGTTTCTCAGTGGTATCTTGACTATTGCCTCTCTAAGACGCTGATGACCTGTCCGTGGCATAGTGACCAATATCTCTTCATGATGCTGTTGACCTCTCTGACATCTTGACACATTTTCCTCAGTGATGCCGTTGACCTCTCAGTGGCATCTTGACCAATGTTTCTCAAGGATGCCATTGACTTCTCAGTAGCATTTTGACCAATGTCTCTCCATGATGTTGTTGACCTCTTAGTCGCATCTTGACTAATGCCTCTCCATGATGCTGTTGACATCTCAGTGACATCTAAACCAATATCTCTTCATGATGCTGTTGACATCTCAGTGGAATCTTGACCAATGTCTCTCCATGATGCTGTTGACATCTCAGTAGCATCTTGACCCATGTCTCTTCATGATGCTGTTGACCTTTCAGGGGCATCTTGACCAATGTCTCTCCATGATGCTGTTGACATCTCAGTGGCATCTAAACCAATGTCTCTTCATGATACTGTTGACATCTCAGTGGAATCTTGACCAGTCTCTCAAGGATGCCATTGACTTCTCAGTGGCATCTTGACCAATGTCTCTCCATGATGCTGTTGACATCTCAGTGGCATCTTGACCCATGTCACTCTCTTCATGATGCTGTTGACCTTTCAGGGGCATCTTGACCAATATCTCTCTATGATGCTGTTGACATCTCAGTAGCATTTTGACCAATGTCTCTCCATGATGCTGTTGACAGCTCAGTGGCATCTTGACCAATGTCTCTAAAGGATGCCATTGACTTCTCAGTTGCATCTTGACCAATGTCTCTGCATATTGCTGTTGACATCTCAGTGGCATTTTGACCCATATCTCTTCATGATGCTGTTAACCTTTCAGGGGCATCTTGACCAATGTCTCTTCATAATGCTGTTGACCTCTCTGGCATCTTGGCCAATGTCTCTTCATGATGCTGTTGACATCTCTGTGGCATCTTGATCAATGTCTCTTCATGATGCTGTTGACATCTCAGTGGCATTTTGACCCATATCTCTTCATGATGCTGTTAACCTTTCAGGGGCATCTTGACCAATGTCTCTTCATGATGCTGTTGACCTCTCTGGTATCTTGACCAATGTCTCTTCATAATAGACACAGCTAGCAATTTCCATTCCCAACTGTAGGCTCGGTACAAACAAAACTGATACAGTATTTGTCTTCTTTTTTTTTTTTAGTTCTTTGGAATAATCACAACAGAAGGCTTAACCAGTGTCTCTTCATGATGCTGTTGACATCTCAGTGGAGTCTCTTCATGATGCTCTTGACCTGTTGGTAGCATCTTGACCCATGTCTCTTCATGATGCTGTTGACCTTTCAGGGGCATCTTGACCAATGTCTCTCCATGATGCTCTTGACCTGTTGATAGCATCTTGACCAGTATCTCTTCATGATACCATTGACCTCTCAGTGGCATCTTGACCAATGTCTCTTTGTGATGCTGTTGACATCTCAGTGGCATTTTGACCAATGTCACTTCATGATGCTCTTGACCTTTCAGGGGCATCTTGACCAATGTCTCTTCATGATGCTGTTGACATTTCAGTGGCATATTGACCAATGTCTCTCCATGATGCTGTTGACATCTCAGTGGCATCTTGACCAATGTCTCTCCATGATGCTGTTGACATCTCAGTGTCATCTTAACCAATGTCTCTTCATAACAGCCACAGCTAGCAATTTCCGATCCCAACTGTAGGCTAGGTACATCCAAAACTGATACAGTATTTGAGTTTTTTGTCGTTCTTTGGAATAATCCCAACAGAAGGCTTAGTTCTGTGCCCATTATGAGGCTCAATTATGTTGTCATGGTCTCTTTGGGCTCTTTGATGCCTTTGGGCCCCATAGCAGCAGCATGATCAGGTATGCCTGTAGTTCTGTTCTGAGGTCCAGTAGTGTGAAGGTGACAACTCTCCTATGGACGCACTGGAGTTGGCGAAATTACTGGCTACTGTGGGATGCTGTCACTGATGGGGATTGTATGTGATATATTAGAACTAGGCAGGTGATGTAACCCAGTAGTGCCCATAAAAACAAAAAATAAATAAAAAATGGGTGACTTTGGATGTTAAAGATGGGACAGCTAGACTCTTGGAGAAGGCTTGTCAATAGGTGTCTAAAGGGTCACCAGAACATCAAAAAAATGGGTTTGTAGTATTTAAACGCTGAAACCTGATTGGTTTCTTTGAATGGAAGAACTGACCCCTCAGGTTTTATTGACCCCTCTGAGAATTCAACAGTGCCCCCCCCCCCCCCATGGCAACAACTCTTTATAAATATAAATCATGTGTATTCCATGAAATGTGTTGCAAAGTTATATTTCTGAACAGTATAATGACTACAAATGTTATAATATTGTAAATGCGTATTTTTCAGAATATTAGAGGGGTATTACTAGTGCTTATTGAGAGAAAAAAATGTGAATTATTGAATTTTCAGGATACAGTTATTACAGCTAATGTCTAGATTTATGATTTTAGTAAATTCTCTTCAATTTTGTAAAAAATAATTTTTTAAGCACAAGCGCTCTGCAAAAGGACACACCCCCAGGAATCTGTCTGTGACCATCAGAAAGATCCGTTGTTTCTGGAAGATAGGATGAGGAGGAATATCTATTTACATAAAAAATATATTTTATAACATAGAACATGTGGCCCTCGCACCTCCAGCCCTCCTCTGGTCCTCCTCGAGACCCCTACTTTCTGCTTTTAAGCAATGCATTCAGCTTCTTCCCAGCAGCAGCATAAGGAAAGGGGGGTGCACTGTGATGTAAGGGAGAGTGGGGGACTCAACTTCTGATGGTGAGGGGGCTCTTGACATCTAATGTAAGTGGAGGGGATGTTCTGGACTTCTAATCTTACAGATACAACCAGCCCTTTTGAGGGCAATAATAATGCCGATGCGGCCCCCGATGAAATTGTGTTTGACACACCTTGACACCCTGGCATAGAAACCCAATCATGTAGGTTAAAACTGGAGAAAGACAATGAGGAAAGTGTAAAAAATGGGCAATAAACTTGTGATCCCAAGATTGAGGTGAGATCTGAGTCATTGACAGGTACAAATCTTAGCTAGAGACCATGTCGGACTTGGTCAAATGGTTGCTGAGAATTATTGGGTGGATCCGCAGGTGGTGCTGATCTCCCTTGGGAGGTTTGTGCTGTTACCTTATTGATACGATGAGGTGGTCACTTCCGTAGGACCAATGTTTGGATGAGAAGGAAGGAGCGCCTGGTGCCTGGAATAATTCAGCTCTTGGTGGGAGAATACAATAGTTTATTGAAAGTGCGAGAACATACAAATCGAGCCAATGCTTTTCAGGGGAAACAGCCTCCCCCTTTCTTCAGGGCTGCAGGTACATGCTAATGGAGGTGGATGAACTCTGTAGAAGCAATCCTCTGCATTACACAAGCCAGAATTTCCCATATTAAAGTATTCATCTCCATTAGCACGTACCTGCAGCACTGTAAATGTGTGGGGGGGGGCTGAAACGCGTAGAATCGATTTGTATGTTCTTACACATTCAATAAACGATTGTATTCTCCCTCCAAGAGCTGAATTATTCCAGACACCAGGCACTCCTTCCTTCTCATCCAACATTGTATTCTCCCATGAGGGCTGCATTATTCCAGGCACTGGGCGCTCCTTCCTTCTCATCTTAACAGGGACAGAAAGTGAAGACAAGAGGAACACAGACAACTATTAAAGCCTAAAATAAATTTCTAACACTTCTAAAAAGAAGATTTATCGTATTTTTCCTGGCACCAATTAATGGCAACGTACATGTGATCGTATCCCTGCCTACTCCATGTATGCTGCTGTGTTGGCGCCAGGAAAATGAATAATTGGATCGAATAATTTTCCTTTCCTGGTGCCAACCCATGACGGCATACATGTAAAAAGCGGCATTAATATTTTCTTTATTGCATTTTGTAACCATGCCCTTCCTTTACTTCCTGCCCCAGGGAAACCCCAACGCCCCCCCCCCCCCGAGTCAACATAACAGGAAGTAAGGAGAGATTCCTAAATCTAGGACATAGCCCAAAAAATAAATGGCTAGACCAGGGGTCTCCAAACTTTCTAAACAAAGGGCCAGTCTACTGTCCTTTAGACGGGCCGGAATAGGGCCATTGGAAGTAGAAAATGTCCAGTGGGAGTAAACAATACCCCATCTTTGGTGTCAGTGGGAGGATTAGTGCCCCATTGTTGGTGCCAATAGAAGAAATTGTACCCTTTTGATAGTGTCAGTTGGATGAATAGTATCCCTATGGTGGTTTTAGCAACAAGAATGATTCCCCATTGTTGGTGTCAGTGGATGGAATAGTGCCCCAAGGGCCGGATAAAGGCAAGCAAAGGGCCGCATCTGGCTCCAGGGCCGCAGTTTGGAGACCCCTGGGCTAGACTAAACTAAAAATTTAAAAAAAATAAACTTAAGCTGTACTCTCAAGCTTCGTGCACACACACGGTTTTCTCGGCAAGAACCAGCAAGAAAACTGCTGGCAGAGCTTTTTTGCCCAGTATACCGAGCGTGTGTACGAGGCTTTCAGGTTTCTCGTCAAGAAAACTGCCCAAAATCTCGACGAGAAAAAGAGATCCTGCTTCCTATTTTCTCGTCGTGATTCTCGGCAGTGTTTTCCTGCGAAGAAACCCGAGAGCGTGTATACTTACCTGTCGCCTTGGAAACCCGCGCATGCTCGAAATGACTTTGACGCATGAGGTAGCTTTCTAGGCATAGGTAGGGTGTAGCAAGATGGCGGCGACGGCATCAAATGTGACGAGCGCATGCTTGTCGTAGTCGATGACGTCACCGCGTTCGTTCCTTTCAAAAGAACGGAGGTTCTTTTGAATGGAGTGTCTGTACACTCGGCTGGCAAGAGATTCTTGCCAAGAATCTCGTCGGGAAAAACGACGTTAGCATTAGAGAGCTTCCCACTGACCAGCAGGATAAGTATACAAGCAGGTCACCCTAGCACATGACATGGACTTACCGAAGTGCGGGGTCTAAGCACTAACCAGTGTTCATCAGAGCTCCTGATGGTGGGGATGGGTTTTGCTGCGCGTTAGTACCAGGTCAAGTCCCTCAGGATCTCCCCACCAGGAGGTGAGCAAGCTGGGGTCCTATAGCTGATCTAGCAGGTAGGAGTCAATCAGAAGCATAATTGGTAAACAAGCCAAAGGTTGGTATCAAGTGGGTGCAGGTTGGGATCAAGCACAAGTGTAGTCGAGGAACAAGCCAACGGTCGGTAACCAATGGTAGTGTCTAAGATACGGACATATTTCTCACTTCCTGTTCCTTCTCAGTAAGCTTGCCTCTATCATTTGGCTGGGGGTTAGTCAGCGTGCTCGCCCCCTCCCTTGGGACTACATCCCTGCAGGGAGATGCTGTGAGGGATGTAGTGCCAAGGGAAGGGGCGAGCACGCTGACTAACCCCCAGCCAGAACGGCTCGGATGATGGTGGAAAGCTTACTGAGGAGGAACAGGAAATGAGAAATTCAGACAAAGAAAAAAAACATTTAGAAGGGAAATGGAAGGAAAAGGTAAGTGAACCCACAATGCACTAGCTTAAAGGAACCTATTTAGAAAATAAAAAACGAACCTTTACAGCCCCTTTGAATAGAAAGTTTATGGGAGGATCAAAGAGTTCATGTAAAAACAAGGTACGTGACAAGATTGTCTAATGCAGGGTTTCTCAACTTGGGTTCCGCCAGAGGGTGCTAGGGGCTCCTTGAGCAACGAGCAAGTTCTACCTTGCGGAAAAGTTACCACTGGCACCAGTAAGGGAGTAATTCATCCCAATGCCCACAAGTGTAAGGAAAATTCTTCCCACTGATCATCACACTAATGTATCATGAGTTGTAGATATAGTAAATTTTAGCAGGGGTTCCATGAGACCAAAAAGTTATTTCAAGGTTTCCCCATGTTGAAAAGGTTGAGAAAGGCGGTGTCAGGTCACCTGTGGCCAGATAACAGATGCACCCTGTTGGAGTCAGGAGTGCACCACAAGGTAGTGAACCCTTTGGGAGACTGCTGCGGATGGAACACAGAGTGAATATGGAAGGCAGGTCCACTCAAGCACAAACAGGGATCCCACAGGAAGCTTGAGCCTAAGATTCCCCATGGCGCAGAGTCTAAGGCCGCGTACACACCATCGGACATATCCGATGAAAACGGTCCGCGGACCATTTCCATCGGATATGTCCGATCGGGAGTTTGATCCGATGGCGTGTACACACCATCGGATCAAATTCCTCGCCGCCAGCGGGCGCGGTGACGTGGCGGTGACGCGGCGGTGACGTTGACGCCACCGCGTCACCGCCACGTCACCGCACCAGGAAGTAAAACACTTCCGCGCATGCGCCGAATACATTCGGCGGCGGCGCGGCGGCGGTGGGGCACGACATGTCTGCTGGTAAGTGTACTAACCAGCAGACATGTCGGGCGGACAGATTCCACCGGATGGATTTCAAAGCATGCTTTGAAATCTGTCGGGTGGAGAAATCTGTCCGCTAGCCCATACACACGAGCGGAGATGTCTGCTGAAACGGTCCATCGGACCGTTTTCAGCGGACATATCCCCTCGTGTTTACGAGGCCTTAGATTCAGCAGGTATTCACCAGAGCCTCTAGTGGTGAGGATGGCCTTAGCTGCAACTGAATCCAGGTCGCGGTCCCCGGAGTCCCCCAGCTCACGCTCCGTGGGGCATAGAGGAAAAGAGGGGAAGCAGCCACTCAGGATACAAGAGATTAGAGAGGGGTAAGCCAAGGTCAGGGTGACAAGCAGACAAGGATAAACGAAGGACAGGCCAAAAGTCAGGGTGACAAGCAAACAGGAATAGTCGGGGACAAGCCAAGATCGATACACAGAGATAAACGTAGCACACAATGCTTAAAAATGCTTAACCAACAAGGTTGATCAGCAAGGCAGACCTGCAGTGCACTGGTTAATGTAGAGTTCCTGATATGGCCTGGGGGGTGTAGCCATTCAGGGAGGAGAGACTGGTAACAGGGAAAAAACCCTGGGAACCAATAAGCCTATCCCTGAAATCCCTTCACTGGCTGCCCGTAAAGAACAGAGTCACATTTAATGCTCTTTGCCTGACGCACAAATGTGTACACGAAACCGCCCCACAATATTTAAGAGAGAAAATAAAAAAACAAAACCCCAACCGCGTTCTGCGATCAACTAATCAAAAACTACTAAAAATCCAAAGAATGACGATTTGCAGTCCAAGGACCGCATCCGAACGGAAATTGATCACCTGGCCTTCAAAAAAAACCTCAAGACCCACTTATTCTGAAGGTTAACAGTAGGGTTGTCCTGATACCGATACTGAGCATTTGCGCGAGTACTTGTACTCGCACAAATGCTCCCGATGCCAGACCCGATACTTTTTTTTTTTAGAGAGAGAGAGAGAGCGGGCGGCGAGGGGGAGGAGAGCGGAGAGGAGCAGTCCTCAGAGAGAAAGTCAAGCCCCCCCCGCCGCCGCTGCTGTCTAGTTGATCAGCGCGGGGAACAATACAGCTTTCATTTGAATAGCTGTGTGTTCCCCCGCCGCGTCGCATCATATACAGCCCCTCCCCCTTGTCCAGCACTTTGATAGACAGATTACCGTCCCATTGGATGGGTGATCTGTCTATCAAAGTGCCGGACAAGGGGGAGGGGCTGTATATGACGTGGCGCGGCGGGGGAACACACAGCTATTCAAATGAAAGCTGTATTGTTATCGCGCTGATCAACTAGGCATCGGTGGCGGCGGTGGGGGGGGGTGGACTTTGCTTTCTCTTTGGGGACATGGCTACATATGTGGGGGACATGGCTGCATATGTGGGGGACGTGGCTGCATTTGGGGACACATTTAAAAAAAAGTATCGGTATTCGGTATCGGCGAGTACTTGAAAAAAGTATCGGTACTTGTACTCGGTCCTAAAAAAAGTGGTATCGGGACAACCCTAGTTAACAGAATGGGAAAAAAACAGATGCCAAGCGCCTTGAGGCTATTTAGTTTTGCATTTGTAGCCTTATACAAGTTATTCACTCACTCACTCACTTAGAGATGATAAAAGCAGCCAGGTGAGGGTGTCTGGACACTAAGGTGAACACATGGAGAGGAAGGTAAGCTGCCAGACATTACTGCATATCCATTAAAGGCGGCGCCATCAGATCCCAAGAGAGCTGTCCAGCATCTCAGGTGGCTCGCCAAGAAGAGTTACTGCTAGACACAGCGGAGGTCGCAGGTTGAGGTCCAGGACCCGACATAATGAAAATAACCTTTTGTAAAATACAAAAATAGCCATGACCCCTGGAATAGATACCCAGACGGATTCCTGCTTCTATTTTGGTGTTGATAAACGTATCTCGTACAGTTTGTCCTTTTGAAGAACGCTTGTCCTTCCAGTACAGTAGACTTCATAAACGTAAGGGAATGGTGGTATTCTAGCGACTGTCAATGACAATGTTGTTTTGCATAGTCAGAAGGTAACAACAAAATAGTGTTTGTATTGCTAGTCCAATGTTTCCCTCCCAAACCTAGAGAATGCTAAATTCGAAGCACGAAATCTGCCATTACCATTAGCTCACCCTTACTGCAACAAAACCATCAATTATATTCTTATTTTCCCCAAAGCTTCCTCCCCCCCTGTAGCTTTAGTAAACATTTTTAGAAAGAAATATGATTTTCTTAATTCATGTGCCTGTCGAATCATTACGCCAAATGATACTGACGGAATGTCATGAAGCAGTATCATAAAATTACATACAGACATTATTTTGGTGCAATAAACATGTGTTTTTTAAGAAGACTTCTTAATAAACTTACATGTTTATTACTTGCTAAAAACATGTTTCTCAAAGTGCCACACCTATATTTCGCGGGGCCAAATTTTGTCACCAGTTTGAGTATTTAAAAAAACAAAAAAAGAAAAAGAAAGAAAAGAAAACCGAGAGAAAGGGAAAAAAAATTGAAAATTGACACTCTTGAATTGTTAAAAAGCAAAAGTACTCATTTGAGCCGTTTTGAGTTTTCCTGGCGAGAGACTAGTTGGGCGTGGTTTTTTTACCGATGGACCCGCCTCCGAAGCCTGGGTGGGGCACTGAAACATGCATCCTTATATTTTTGCTCCTTATGAACCAGATAACACATGAGATGCAATGAGGTTATTCAACACAAGATTAAAAATTGTCTCCGAATTACTGAATTTTCTTTTGTTGCCGAGAGTGAAAGTGATCTTAGCGAATCTTAGCCGTAGCTTCTGATATGGTAGACATTGCATCTTATGTGGTGCGTATCTGGTCTTTTATTCTTTGTTTTATAGTGTCATTTCAATGTAATGTGCTGTTTTTTTGTGTCTTTGTTGTCTCTTTTTTTTCTTTGTCCCCTCAACAGCATTTTGTCCCGGTCAGGCAAGAAGGACAATCAAGATGCCTCCAATTTGACAGTGCCCATGACTATGTGTCTTTTCCCTGTGCCATTCCCACTCACCCCATCTCTAAGACCACAGGTCAGTTCCATCAATCCTACTGTTACTCGCTCCCTCCTTTACAGCGTCCTGCGAGATTCTCCATCGGAACGAGGCCAACAAAGCCGCGATGCCCAATTGTCCGAGTACCCTTCTTTGGATTATCAGGGGCTCTATGTGACATTGGTTACCTTGTTGGACCTGGTGCCCTTACTCCAACATGGACAACATGGTAAGAATTTATTACTATTGCTTTATGAAAATGGTGATGATGATAATAGTGGGTTTGGAGCTTGCGAGGCACAACCAAGTCAACCTCAAATCTCAGCTCCAGCCAAAACCTTTTTTTTGGGGAAAGGTTGGGATATTTTTAAATGGTTTTATTGCTATCCGTGCTTTCATTGGGGAGGTTTCAGTTCCTAACCTTGTGATATCATGCACATTTAATCTGGAGTATGGCCAATGCACTGTATTGGAAACCTCAATAATTCATGGTTGAAGAAGGTCAATCGCATTTAGTGCTGCTGCGGTAGCTCTGGTAGGGCTGCACAAATGGTGTATCCTAGGGGACCAAGAGTTTAAAATCCAGGAATAGAAAGTGTTTATCTTTGGATAGAGTTAGGAAGGCTTTAGTGCTGATGAGCTTGAGAGGAACAACTAAGTCAACCTTAAATCCCTGCTTCATCCAAACACTTTTCTTGGCTTTGGATAGAGTTAGGAAGGGTTAGGTCATCTCTCAAGGATTTTTTGCCTAGTGGGCCTCCATTGGGGAGGTTTCTTCTCACTTCCTAACCTTGCGATATCATGCACACTTAATCTGGAGCATGTATGGCCAAGGCACTGGATTCAAAACCTTAATAATTCATGGCTGAAGAAGGTCAATCGCATTTAGTCCTGCTGTTGTAGCTCTGGTAGGGCTGCACAAAGGGGGTACCCTAGGGGACCCAGTGTTTGAAATCCAGGAATAGAAAGTCTTTATCTTTGGATAGAGTTAGGAAGGGTTGAGTGCTGATGATGAGCTTAAAAGGAATAACCAAGTCAACCTTAAATCCCTGCTCCAACCAAACACTTTACTTAGCTTTGGATAGAGTTAGGAAGGGCTGGGTCATCTCTCAAGTATTTTTTGCAAAATGTGCTTCCATTTTGGGAGGTTTATTTTCAATTCTTAACCTTGTGATATTATGCACACTTAATCTGGGGCATGTATGGCCGAGGCACTGGATTTGAAACCTCAATAATTCATGTTAGGGCTGCACAAATGGGGTACCCTATGGGACCCAGAGTTTGAAATGCAGGAATAGAAAGTCTTTATCTTTGGATAGAGTTGGGAAGGGTTGAGTGCTGATGATGATGATGAGCTTGAAAGGAACAACCAAGTCAACCTTAAATCCCTGCTCCAACCAAACACTTTTCTTGGCTTTGGATAGAGTTAGGACAGGTTGAGTGCTGATGATGATGATGATGATGAGAGGAACAACCAAGTCAACCTTAAATCCCTGCTCCAACCAAACACTTTTCTTAGCTTTTGATATAGTTAGGAAGGGCTGGGTCATCTCTCAAGGATTTTTTTCAAAGTGTGCTTCCATTTGGGGAGGTTTATTTTCACTTCCTAACCTTGTGATATCATGCACACTTAATCTGGAGCATGTATGGCTGAGGCACTGGATTCGAAACCTCAATAATTCATGGTTGAATAAGGTCAATCGCATCGCATTTAGTCCTGCTGCGGTAGCTCTGGTAGGGATGCACAAATGGGGTACCTTAGGGGATCCAGAGTTTGAAATACAGGAATAGAAAGTCTTTATATTTGGATAGGGTTAGGAAGGGTTAAGTGCTGATGATGATGATGAGCTTGAAAGGAACAACCAAGTCAACCTTAAGTCCCTGCTTCAACCAAACACTTTTCTTGGCTATGGATAGAGTTAGGAAGGGCTGGGATATCTCTTAATGGTTTTTTGCTTAGTGTGCTTCCATCATGCACACTTAATTTGGAAATTCTATGGCTGAGGTGCTGGATTCCAATCATCATTAATTCATGGTTGAAAAGGATCGAATTCATTTGGTGTGCAATAGCTCCGGTAAAGCTGTTCACTGCACGAATGGGAGTACCTTATGGGGTATGGGGACCCAGAGTTTGGGATACAGGAATAGAAAGCCTTAAGCTTTGGATAGAGTTGGGAAGGGTTGGATAAGCTCTCAGGATTTTTATTGCTCTGTGTGTTCCAATTGGGGAGGGTTCTCCTAGCTTCCTAACCTGGTGACCTCATATGCACTTAATCTGGAGCATGTAGGGCTGAGACACTGGATTCAAATCCCCAGAAATTCATGGTTGAAGGACATGAATCACATTTGGTCGGTCCATAATTGGCTGCTCTCTGCATCAATGGGATACCCTACGAGCTGGGGGACCCAGAGTTTGGAATCCAGGAATAGGAAATATTTGGCTTTGGATATTGTTGGGAAGAATTGGGTCGTGATGATGCTGCTGATGGGTCTGCAGCTTGAGGGTCACAACCAAATCAACCTTGCATACCATATCCAGCCAAAATCTTTTCTTGGCTTTGGATAGAGTTGGGAAGGGTTGGGTGATCTCTCAGGGGTTTTCTTGCACTATGTTTCAATTGGGGTGGTTTCTCCTCACTCCCTAACTTGGTGAAATCATGCACATTTAATCTGGTGCATGTATGGCTGAGACACTGCATTCAAGTCCCCAGTAATTCATGGTTAAAGGATGTGAATCACATTGGGTGTGGCCATAATTGGCTGCTCTCTGCATCAATATGGTACCTTATGAGCTAGGGGACGCAGAGTTTAGAATCCATGAATGGGATGTATTTAGCTTTGGATAGAGTTGGGAAGGGTTGGGTCATGATGATGCTGCTGATGGGTCTGCAGCTTGAGGGGCACAGCCAAATCAACCTTCCATACCATCTCCAGCCACAATCTTTACTTAGCTTTGGATGGAGTTGGGAAGGGTTGGGTCATCAATCAGAGCCTTTATTGCTCTCTGTGTTTCCATTGGGGAGGTTTATCCTCACTTCCTAACCTGGTGATCTCATATGCTCTAGAGCATATCTAGAGCATGTATGGCCGAGAAACTGGTTGAAAGAGGTAAACTACATTTGGTCAGGCCATAATTGTTCCAGTAAGGCTACTCTCTGCATCAGTGGGGTACCCTATGGGCTAGGGCAGTGGTCATCAACCCTGTCCTCGGGGCCCACTAACGGGCCAGGTTTTATGTACTGGTTGAAGGAGGTAAACTACATTTGGTTGGACCATAATTGTTCCAGTAAGGCTACTCTCTGCATCAGTGGGGTACCCTATGGGCTAGGGCAGTGGTCATCAACCCTGTCCTCGGGGCCCACTAACAGGCCAGGTTTTATGGGGAGATGCAGACTAGAATACTGCAATCACTGAGTAGCAAATTATATCACCTGTGATGTATTTCAGTTATCTTGCAAACCTGGCCTGTTAATGGGCCTTGAGGACAGGGTTGATGACCACTGGGCTAGGGGATCCAGAGTTTGAAATCCAGGAATAGGAAGTCTTTAGTTTTGGATAGAGTGGGGAAGAGTTGGGTCATCTCTCTCAGGGTTCTTATTGCTATCTGTTTTTCCGTTGGGGAGGTTTCTCCTCACTTCCTAACCTGGTGATATGATGTTCCCTTAATCTGGAGCTCTGGTAAGGCTGCTCCCTGCACAAATGGGGTAAATGGGACAAAGTTTGGAATCCAGGAGTTGAAAGTCTTTAGCTTTGGATAGAGTTGGGAAGGGCTGGGCCATGATGATGATGTAGATGCTGATGGGTCTGCAGCTTGAGGGGCACAACCAAATCAACCTTAAATACCGGCTTCTGCCAAAACTTTTCTTAGCTTTGGATAGAGTTTGAAAGGGTAGGGCCATCTCTCAGGGTTTTTTATTGCTATCTGCATCTGCATGCAGTTTTCTCTCCTCAGCCAGTGATACTCTCAGGAACCATGAATCAGACTGATATAGAAGTACAGTTAAATCACACTTGTAATAATATTAATAATAATAAAAAGTAAAAAACAGAGTAAATGTAGTCAAAACATAGCCAGAGTTCAGCAACCGGATCGGATAGTCAGCCAAGCCAATGTCAGAGAGTCAGAGAGAAATGTGGTAGAACAGCAAGCAGGGTCTGGAGCCAGAAGGGACGTCAGCCAAACAAGTCTTCAACAGGAACGCAGGAGATAGTCTCTGTGATGTTGACCGAGGCGAAGGCAGAGAGCAAATGAGCTGGAATGCTTAAGTAGGCAGGACTGACGAGCAGGATATCATCAACAGGTGAGTCACTGTTGAGAGATAGGAGCTGGCTGACAGCTGAGTGGCCAACTCAGGGAAGGAAGGGCTGAGCGAAGCCCTGACAGACACCTTGCACACTTAATCTGAATATGTTAGATTGAAGATTTAAATCAATTCATGGTTGAAGGAGGTCAATCATATTTAAACGGGACACAATAACTCTGCTAATTCTTCTCCCTGCACAAATGGAGTATCCGTTATGCTAGGGAAAACAGTTTGGAATCCAGGAATAAAATAGAGTAGGGTTGGGCCATCTCACAGGGTTTTTATTGTTATCAGTGTCTCCATTGGGGAGGTTTCGCCTCCCTTCCTTATTCAATAAAATGTGCCAATTCTTAAGTGCAGTAACCCAGAGTAACCAGCTACCCACTGCTTTATCTATTAGAAGTTTGTATCATTCAGCTGAACTTGTTGTTTTGTAACTTCCCCATGCCACTTTAATTCCAATAGATCCAGGTCATGGCATACCTAATACTAGTTGGTCTCATGGATCCAGGTCATGGTAGATCTAGTAGTAGTTGGTCTCATGGATCCCCAGGTCATGGTATACCTAGTAGTCGTTGGTCTCATGGATCCAGGTCATGGTAGATCTAGTAGTAGTTGGTCTCATGGATCCAGGTCATGGTATACCTAGTAGTAGTTGGTCTCATTGATCCAGGTCATGGTAGATCTAGTAGTAGTTGGGCTTTTGGAAGATACACCAGCATGTACAGTATATCCAGACAGGTAACACAGACACCTTCATCCAATTACCATAGAATGTGTCAAGGGAGATGTTGATTTCCAAGAACAGGATTGGAGGAGGTGACAGTTATGGAACTACCCTGTCTAGTTACATCATCCTATCCTTGGTGTCAGGAAGTCTACATAGGTGTCAGTCCTCTTGTTCACATTGTTGAAGGTGTGAACTGGTAAATGGCCAAGATAGATATTTTAAAACTGCGTTATATGTCAAAGGCCCCACACCTGTTCAATGATGATCCACAACAGTCACATCTCTCATCCTGTTCTTGAACAAACAGCATCTGCCCTGCCTCATTATCACAGAAGAGATGGATTGACCTAATTGGCCTCTTTAATGACTCTTGTGAACTAGTTGTCCTCTCTGTCCAAAATGTGCTTCTCACTGTCCTTTAAAGAATCTCCCTCTTCCTTAAGATGTAGGAAAACCGTTTTGACCTGTAGACTTTGCCCTCTTATGTTGGGCCATTTGTGTGCTGAAAGGTTATCTGTATGAATATTATGGTGGGAGATGTTTATTAGAACTAAAGAAATGGCTTGGAGAAGCTATGAAACATCTTCAAAATTACAAAACAAGGCCAATTGAATGTGACCAACTATTACTAGATCTACCATGACCTGAATTTTTGAGACCAACCACCACTAGATCTACCATGACCTGGATCCATGAGACCAACTAATACTAGCTCTACCATGACCTGGATTCATGAGACCAACTACTACTAGATCTACCATGACCTGGATCCATGAGACAACTACTACTAGATCTACCATGACCTGGATCCATGAGACCAACTACTATCAGCTATACCATGACTTGGATCCATGAGACCAACTACTACTAGATACACCATGACCTGGATCCATGAGAACCTTCTTAGATATATCTACTGGTCTAACTTCATGACTCTGAATTCTGATTGATTTCCTGTATGTATGTGCTTTAGCATTATTTGTTTTGTTGCCACCGTAAATATGTCCATGTGCCCATTTGATTCTCTCCATAGACTGAATTGTGACTACCTTACTTCCACAACAACTACAGCTTACGTTACAGGGATATCACCCTTTAATACTACAGTGATTACACCCATCAATGCCACATTAACATACTTACCAACATTATGGTCCCACATCATGGGATGCTGTTGGCTCCACCCATGTCCGCATTTTCCCCACCAATTTTCTATGTGGACGCACCCAAATTACCCCCATATTACACAGACCCTGCCTCTAAAAAAAGGGAGGGGGGCACCCTCCATGCCAGCTTTACTGGTTGGTCCCACCCAGGCCCCGCTTCTAATATGCATGGACAACCCACTTGTGACCTTGATCCTGGCATATTTAGAGGTTCCTTTTTGAACTCCTGCACACGAGCAGTAACTTATAGTCTTTTCAAGGTCTTTGTGGTAAACGCAAGGAAGCATAAAAAGCCCTCTGTAGTGTATTAATGCTTTACTAAACAAAAAAATGCTGCACATACAACTGTAGAAATAACAATTCACAGCATACAAAGTATCACATACAATATAACAATATACACATGCACAAGCTATCTATCCTTTCTAGCAACTTAGCATGGACAATTTATGCAGGATCTCTTTCAGACCGCTTCTTGGAGTCTTACAAAACAACTAGTGCTTTTTTTAAGTCTTGAGCACATGACTGTCTGAGTCCTTTTCCCCTCCCCCTACTTCCTGTGGCATCACTTTATGTCCTGAGTTCATGAACCAGTCCAACAAGTTCATTAGCATATTAATAGGAGAAGACTAGCTAGGGGCGCTGTGATACCAGTTCTGTTATCTGATTTGTATTCTTGCTAAAAAATACATGTAAGTCTTCACTGTATCCAAATGTGAAAATGTTTAGAACAAAACAACAGTGACCATTCGAAATATCTATTATTATGTGTGACTTGGTTGTGGATTCTAAAGCTGCAGAATGTAGTATTGTGTGCACTGCGTTTTGAGTGCCATACCATAAAAAAAAATTGCAAAATAAAAAACCTGCACACTAAAAATAACTAAACAACTCAAGTGTATGAAATCAATGGTGTACGTTTAATAAACCGTGATAAGCCAAGATCATGATGATCACGGCTGATCACGGCTTATCACAGAGCATTGCCGGTTTAATAAACTGTGATAAGGAGCAGACAACACATTTTCCACTTCACATCACAGCACATGGATGTTTTGTCACAAACGGCCAGTTTAATAAACCGTGATCTGAAGATTTCACAGCTCTTCCACTGAAATATCTCCCTTTCAGATTCACCAGCTCAGAGCTGGAGAATCTGGGAGAGAAGCTAGTGTGATAAGAGGAAGAAAGCTTATTTCTTCCTAATATCAACACCAGTGGGTTAAAAAGGAATATTAACAACAATATATATGTGTGTATATAGATACTGTGTGTATATATATATATATATATATATATATATATATACACACACACATATATACCGTATTTATCGGCGTATACCTCGCACTTTTTTGCCCTTAAAATCAGGGCAAAATCATGGGTGCGCGATATACGCCGATACTCGCTTCCCGCGCTATTTGAACTTTGCCGCCTATCCCTGCTTCCCGCGCTGTGTTTGAACGCCGCTGCCGCTGGCGTATACCGAGCACAGTACACTCGGGTACAGTCGGCCAGGCTCGGCTCCCCTCGCGTTTATGCAAAAGGAGCCGAGCATGGCCGAGCGTGCCCGAGTGTACTGCGCTCGGTATATGTCGGCGGTGGCGGCGGCGTTTAAACACAGCGCAGAAAGCAGGGATCGGCTCAGAGACAGCGCGGGAGCAGCGGGGAGGACACCACGAAGGTCGCAGACAGACGCCGGACCGGACAAGGCCGCCGATGGACACCGGACAAGACACCAAATCTGTAAGTAATAAAAAAATATATTTTTTAGGAATTTCACGTCCAGAGTAGGGGTGCGCGCTATACGCGGGTGCGCACAATAGGCCGATAAATATGGTATATGTGTATGTATACACACATACAGTATTTATATATATATGTAGTTTTATATATATATACAGTATGTTATCACATGTCTGAAAACATTAATTACATGTTCTTTTAAACTTTAGTTTCACTTTTTGAACTCGGCTGCACCATAATCTCACAATATCTCACGAGATTACAGGCATTCCACCCACTTTTACACTGATCTCGGCTGTTTTCAGAGAAAAAACTTCACCTCAGTTCACCATCTGAGAACTGAATTTCTCAGTTTATTAAACCGGCTGCAGAGGAGATAATTTTACTCCTGAGAACTGCCGTGAACTGCTGTGAACTGAACGGAGAAAAAACTTCACAGTTTATTAAACAGACACCAATATGTGCCAATATGTATATATTCAAATTACTGAGTGCTCATCAACCCTGTACATTAAATCCACATATACAACTTATTTTATATATACCTGTGTGTAGATGGGTGTATGTATATCTCTATATCTATCTATCTCTCGCTCTATCTTCCTATCTATCTATCTATCTATCTATCTATCTATCTATCTATCTATCTATCTATCTATCTATCTATACAGGGGGTCCCTGACTTACAAATGCCCAATTTACAAACTTCTCCTACTTATGAATCGGGCGCTGCGGGAACCCTCTGCAATTTTCCACGGACCATCTGCTGTTCTTCGCATGCGCGGCCAGAGGGAGCCTCGGGAAATGTCGGAAATGTCCGTAATTGGCTGCGCATGCGCAGAACAGCATTTGACGGAGCATTGGAAAACATCTGAAGTGTCCGTAATTGCCGGTCTGCGCATGCACATATGAACATTTCCAATCTACAAACAGAAGGAAAGTCCCTAACAAGTTCGTTATCTGGGGACCCCCTGTATGTATGTATGTATGTATGTATATATGTGAATATATATATAATATATATAATAATAATAAAAAATATTTATATATAATATACATATACACTTTTTTTTATATTATAATGAAAAAAATCTATTGTTCTCTGGTTATATTCCCTGTAGATCAGATGTTATTCTTTGAAAAACAATAAAACACGTGAATACAGAAAATACCACATTGTGGTCACTAGATGGTGCTGAGTATCACATATAATCGGCATTTCTCAGCTCCCTCTAGTGGCCATAATTTGGTATAGCATTCAATCTGCAGAAAATATACCCTGATAATGTTTTTTTATAAATACACCTAATGCGGCGTACACACATTTGGAATTTCTGATAAAATTCAGATGGACTTTTTCCATTGGATATTCCGATCGTGTGTGCATCGGACTTTTTTTCAGTCAGTGTTTAGAAATAAAACATGTTTTATTTTTTTCTGATGGAAAATTTTTCATCTGTGTGCAACTCCGACTGAGAAAAAACCCACCCATGCTCAGAATCAAGTCGACGCATGTGTTTTACGTCACCGCGTTTTGGACGGTCGGAATTTGGTCTGACAGTGTGTATGCAAGACAGCTTGAACGGGATTCCGACAACAAATTCCATCGGATTTTAGGCCATCGGAAATTCCGATCCTGTGTACGGGGCATTGGTCTTATTTATAAAATGGAAAGTGAACTATCACAAGGTAACAATCACAAGGTTCTTCTGTTTGATGTGGTTAGGCACACAAAAGAGAAGGGAGACCACGCGTGTTGTCCTCATGAGGTCAGACAGCAATCCAGGCCTCGCACCTCTGATTTTGGCGCCCACTTAAGGACCGCCTCCTGCACATTTACGTCGGCAGAATGGCACGGCTGGGCACAGGCACCTGTACGTCCCCTTTAAGTTCCCAGCCGTAGGTCGTGGGCGCGCGCCCGTGACCTGGTCCGAAGCTTCATGACCGCGGGGCCCGCGGACACGATCGCCGCCGGCGTCCCACGATCGGTCACAGGAGCTGAACGGGGAGAGGTGAGTGTAAACAGACCTTCCCCGTTCTTCATTGTGGCGCTGTCAGTGATCGTCTGTTCCCTGATATAGGGAAAGGCGATCAGTGACGTCACATGTCCAGCCCCGCCCCCCTACAGTTAGAAACACATATGAGGTCACACTTAACCCCTACAGTGCCCCCTTGTGGTTAACTCCTAAACTGCAACTGTCATTTTCACAGTAATCAGTGCATTTTTATATGGTCCCAAAAATGGGTCAAAATTGTCTGATGTGTCCGCCATAATGTCGCAATCACGAAAAAAAAAATCGCTGATCGCTTCCATTAGTAGTAAAAAAAAAAAAAATATTAATAAAAATTCCATAAAACTATCCCCTATTTTGTAAACACTATAAATTTTGCGCAAACCAATCGATAAATGCTTATTGTGATTTTTTTTTACCAGAAATATGTAGAAGAATACGTATCGGCCTAAATTTAAAAAAAAAAAGTTTTATATATCTTTTTGGGGGATATTTTTTTTTTTAAATTGTCGCTCTATTTTTGTTTATAGTGCAAAAAATAAAAACCGCAGAGGTGATCAAATACCACCAAAAGAAATCTCTATTTGTGGGAAAAAAAGGACGCCAATTTTGTTTGGGAGCCACGTCGCAAGACCGTGCAATTGTCAGTTAAAGCGATACAGTGCCCAATCGCAAAAACTGGCCAGGTCCTTTACCTGCATAATGATCCGGCTCTTAAAGTGGAAGTAAACCCTTCTATCTTTTTCAGCCAAGGAAGCTGCCATCTTGGCCTATGTTTAATCTTCAACTGCCGTGGTGCTGCACATGTGATCAGTTATGACACCAGCCATTGGATGGTTTGACAGTTTGGTTGAGAGCACAACCAATGTGACAGTTGGCAATCCCGGCATGCCGGAAATTTAACTGCTTTTTGAAACTGTTAAATCGATGGGTTTACTTCCGCTTTAAGTGGTTAAAGCAGCAAATAGAAATCTTATGACAAGTAATCCTTTGTATAGGTTCATTCATATTCGTCTCTGTATAGTGCCTGTAAAGAGATAAATGTTGCTGACAGACTCTGCTTATTATACAGTTAGCACTTTAACACTGATCATAAATTTGATAAATCTGTTCTGGAATCCACTAAACATTGACCTGTATGTTTTGTTACTCAGTACAAGAGACAGGTGAGAAGACTTCTGAAAAAATTTAGCCACATTAGCCAAGTTTGTCTGAGTCCCAGAAAGCTGCACGGGCCCCTGTGCTGTGTTCCTCATGGAGTAGTGAGGGCACAGCACCATCACATGGCCGGTTTGTGTCATGACCTGATGCTGGCATCTGGGATCTGCCAAAGTTGGTTATAGGCTGCGTTTGTAAGGTAAGTGCACCCAAACAGAAACTGTAAAACAAACCAGAAAAGAATATACATAGGAACCTCGGTTAGGATAGGATTTTGAAAGACAAGCAACTTTAAAAAAAAAATCCTGACTTGGTTTGCAAGTGTTGTCTCGCAAAATTAGCAGAATTCAAGCTAATGGAGTGTGTAGTACCGCATTTGGCCTGAGGCGCGGGGTGACGGAGCCGAGCAGAAATGCTCGGAAAAACTCCATTCCCGGGTGTTTCCGAGCCTTTCCGAGGTCGGCCGATCTGTCGTCATGCCTTTCCAAGTGTTTCCGAGGCTATTTGCCCCCCCCCCCCCACTTCTGGCCACATGCGGTAAAGTCAATGCGGAACAAATTATTTTTGTTTCCATTGACTTATATGGGGAAACTCACTTTGATATGCGAGAATTCTCCTGGAATGGATTATCCTCGTGATCCGAGGTTCCTCTGTATACCAATATGGGGCAAAACTCATATTCAGTGGAATTCAATTGACGACCACGTACTTAGTTCTCCATTTTTGGTGGATGTTACCAAGCTGAATCCCCAATCGGCTTGACAGAGTTAAGGTGGTAAGTTCTCTCAACCAAAACCCTTGTCAGAGCACTGAAATCCATCATGATCCTCAGTGAAGCCCTGGGACCCAACACAGTCCTACTCAGACCATTGGAACCCACCACAATCATCTTTGGAGCACTGGGATCCACCACAATCCTTGTCAGAGCACTGAAACCCATCATGATCCTCAGTAAAGCCCTGGGACCCAACACAGTCCTACTCAGACCATTGGAACCCATCACAATCATCTTTGGAGCACTGGGATCCACCACAATCCTTGTTAGAGCACTGAAACCCATCATGATCCTCAGTGAAGCCCTGGGACCCAACACAGTCCTACTGAGACCATTGGAACCCATCACAATCATCTTTGGAGCACTGGGATCACCACAATGTTTCTCAGGACACAAATATCCTATTTAAAGCCCTACCTGTCATGAATATCACGTCTACCCCTACGCAGGTGGTCAGACACTATAGTTGTCTACTGTGCGCTTCACCTATAGCAGCCCCCTTTCCCTTAAGGCAAGCAGGTCTACCGGTACTTGGTTGCCCCCAGGACTTATACACAATGCTATTGTCACGGTCTGGAGTCAGAGGCCAGTAGCTATAGTGGTGGAGAAGATATTCACACAGGTCACCCTGGCTGATGACACGAGTTCATCTGAGGTGCGGGGTCTAAGCACTAACCGGTATTCACCAGAGCTCCTGATGGTGGAGATGGGCTTTGCTGCGTGTTAGTGCCAGGTCGTGTTCCTCAGGATAGCCCCACCAGAAGGTGAGCAAGCCGGGGTCCGGAAGCAGATATAACAGGTAGGGATCAGGCAGAAACGTAGTTGGTGAACGAGCCAAAAGTCAGTAACAAATAGTTGCAGGTTGGGATTCAGCAGAAGCGTAGTCAGGGGACGAGACAAATGTCGGTAACGAATGCTAGCAAAGATACGGTTGGCAGCAAGAGAGACATGAGCAATATATTGGCTGGTGAAGGCACAGTATTCTGGCAACCAGGAAGTGTAGGGACATGGCTTTTATAGGAAGTTAATGGGAGGAGCAAAGAGTTCAAGGTTCAAGGCAAACAAGATTCAAGACGAGATCATTCAAGGAACTATGCAAGGAACTGTCCAAGGAGCTGTCCAGAATTCCAGGTGGCTCAGCAAGCAGAGTCACCATCAGACACACCAGAGGTCCCAGGTTCAAGCCCAGGTCCTAACAGCTATAAAGTCTGGTTTCCATGCCAGGGCAGATGCGAACTGAACAAAGCAAACAGGTACTTGCAGTTTAGCAGATAGCGCGGTTCAAAGACCGTTCAGGTAAAGGCAGGCTGAGTTCAGGATAATCCTGTCCAATCCGGGTCGTACACAGGGAATCCAACAGCAAGCAAGGCAGACTAACAGGAGGCTTGGTCTGGGACAATGCAGGTAAGTCTGTCTCTATCACAAGCAAGGGATAGAGTGTTCAGTTTTCTTGTATCAGGTGACTGAGCAGATCAATCACCCAACAAGTGAACACAGACATGGAGGAAAGCAACAGCCAACACCATTGCAGGGTTTACTGGAAAACATAATCCCATTGAATGCTGGGAACTTGTTTGCCGGGAATCCCTCTTTAGTTGGTCCCTTTAAGGTCAGACAAAGTCAACCTCTGTCTCCTCATTTCCCAGCTACCTTGGCTGTCTAAATAAAAGAAGGATTGGGCCTAGATGTCCTGTTTTTGGGTTGAGTGACTTTCATTGCCTTATTTATAGAACAGCAATCGCTCCCCCGCTGGGAATAGCCCCACTTCTGTACTTTTAAGGACCATACTCCCATTGTCTTTCCTTATACTGATTATGGATTGTGTTCTCTGTGTTTTGGCTAAACTTTTCCTGTTTCATATTTCCAGATCTGGGACAGTCCATATTTTATACCACCGCTTGCCTGTTACCGTTTCTGAGTGACGATATACTGAGCACATTACCGTACACCATGATCTCCACATTGGCCACCTTCCCTCCCTTCCTTCACAAGGACATCACCGAGTATCTCAGTACGTCCTTCCTGCCCATGGCCATCTGTAAGTCACCTTGTTTTATCTCTCTTCCATATTTTCTATACAAAGTCTCTCTTTTCTTGTGTTGTGATAATTATTTTAAAGGGTATGTCCACTTTTGTGGAAAAAAAAACAATATAGCAAATAAACCGTATATACTCGAGTATAAGCCGAACCCGAATATAAGCTGAGGCATCTAACTTTACCACTAAAAAGGGAAAACTTATTGACTCGAGTATAAGCCTAGGGTGGGAAATGTAGCAGCTACTGTAAGTGGAAAAGAGGGTCAACAATGCCCATTTGCGGCATCACTGTGCCCATTGTATGCATCACTGTGACCATTGTATGCCTCACTGTGCCCATTGTAAGCATCACTGTTCTGATCTGCATACCTGATCTCCCGCTGCTTCACGCAATCAGTCGGCTGCCATCCAGTGTAACAAAGTCCCGCCTCCTCCTCGTCCGTGATAGGTGAACACTCAGTTTCCCAGTAGCGAGTCAGTGTTCCGCCTATCACGGACGAAGACGAGGAGGAGGCAGAGCTTTGTTACACTGGATGACCGCCAACTAGACTGATGTCAAAGCTTTGGGAGATCAGGCGCATGAGGCTGCAGATGGACACTGACTTGAGTATAAGCCGAGGGGGGCATTTTCAGCACACAAAAAATGTGCTGAACAACTCGGCTTATACTCGAGTATATACGGTAAAAAATAAATTAAAAAAATAGAAAGCCCCAACCTTAATTTTAGCCCCAAACCCTAATTTTAACCCCTAATCTTAACAGATAATCTTAATATAACCCCCTTACTTTAAAATGAACCCCTAATCCCTAACCTAACAAAATAAATACATAAAATTAAATAAATAAGTAAAATAAATTAACCTTTAACTGCTAACCCTTAAATAACAAATAAAAGTAGATGAAAAAGCTGAAAAACATAGCAACAAATGATGAAACCAATTGATATTTTTCCCTAATGGCTACTAGGGGTGTAACGGATCGTCATCGATCCATGATCCGAACGGGTCACCCCGTTCGGATCAGCACACAATGCGATCCGCGGAGCGCTCCGGAGCCTCGGCCTAGGAAAGTCCCCGGCTTCGGCCTAGCTCCGGAGCAGTGGCCATCTTGCTCTACCCAGTGTGCTTGCCAGAGCCCAGTGCACAGCGTGACACGCCTCCCCGCCTCAGCGAGCCGACCACAGACATGTAGAGACGGTAGATCTACACCTGCCGGTAGGAGATACATCACCCGGGAGCATGGCTGTCTGTACACCAGAGGAGGGGGTGACACCTGAGGAGGGGGGGGCCCTGTGACACCAGAGGAGGGGGTGACACCTGTGACACCAGAGGCGGGGGTGACACCTGTGACACCAGAGGAGGGGATGACACCTGAGGAGTGGGGGGCCCTGTGACACCAGAGGAGGGGGGCCCCTGTGACACCAGAAGAGGGGGTGACACCTGTGACACCAGAGGAGGGGGGAGCCCCTGTGACACCAGATGGGAGGGGGGCCCCTGTGACACCAGATGGGAGGGGGGACCCTGGTGACACCAGAGGGGAGGGGGGCCCCCGGTAACACCAGAGGAGGGGAACACCAGTGACACCAGAGAGGAGTGGAGAGAGGGACCCCTGTGACACCAGAGAGGAGGGGGGACCCCTGTGACACCAGAGTGGAGGGGGGGACCCCTGTGACAACAGAGTGGAGAGGGACACCGGTGATACTAGAGTAATGATAGTGATTAGGGGAGGGGGGACCCCGGTAACACCAGAGAAGGGGAACACCAGTGACACCAGAGAGGAGTGAAGAGAGAGACCCCTGTGACACCAGAGAGGAGTGGAGGGGGGGGGACCCCTGTGACACCAAAGTGGAGGGGGGGACCCCTGTGACACCAGAGTGGAGAGGGACACCGGTGATACTAGAGTAATGATAGTGATTAGGGGGCAAGCGGACATCTTGTTACACCCAACAGAGTTTTAGATTCAGTTATTTTCATCACAATACTGAGCTTATTTGCTTAAATACAGTACATGTAAATCTGACGGACTGTTTACATGTTAAATTTAAAAAGCAGCAGCAAACCTGCTGACCTTACATGCTTGCTATTTGCTAATGTGACAGAACACCTCTGATTTTCACATTTAACTAAAGACGTGTTCTGTCACATTAGCAAATAGCAAGCATGTAAGGTTTGCTGCGGCTTTTAAAATTTAACATGTAAACAGTTTGTCAGATTTACATGTACTGTATTTAAGCATATAAACTCTGTTTTGTGCTGAAAATAACTGAATCTAAAACTCTGTTGGGTGTAACAAGATTAGTCTTTTTTTTCTTTATTGCTGATCAGAAAAATGATCCGATCCGTGACTCCTGATCCGAGGATCGATCCGATCCGTGGCACCCCTAATGGCTACTAAAAAACGCCAAAGCTCAAAAACCTTGTACAAGTTTACCCAAAGAACTAAATGAGATTTATGTGCAGGGTTTAGGTGGCGGGAAACCTTCCATAGAACAGCCCAAATTCAGCCAAAATGTTTTTACAGTAATACTTTGGATTTCGAGAATAATTTGTTCCATAAGCATGCTTGTAATCCAAAGCACTCGTATATCAAAGCAAATTTTCCCATAAGACATTTTCCCCAATTTTCCAATAGGACATTTTCCTAAATTTACCCATAAGAAATTTACGCATAAGAAATTTTCCCCAATTTTCCTGTAAGAAATTTTTCCCATAAGACATTTCCCCAAATCTTACCATAAGAAATTTTCCCCAATTTTTCCATAAGAAATTTTCCCATAAGAAATTTTCCCAAATTTTCCCATAAGAATTTTTCCCCAATTTTTCCATAAGAAATTTTCCCCAATTTTTCCATAAGAAATTTTCCCCAATTTTTCCATAAGAAATGTTCCCATAAGAAATTTTCCCATACAAAATTTTCCCTAATTTTTCCATAAGAAATGTTTCCCCAATTTTCCCATAAGAAATGTTCCCCAATTTTCCCTTAAGAAATTTTCCCCAATTTTCCCATAAAAAAAATTCCCATAAGAAATTTTCCCATTAGAAATTTTCCCCAATTTTCCCAAAAGAAATAATGAAAACTCAGATAATTTGTTCCACAAACATCTATTCATTTACAAATGATCAAAATATGAGCAAAAGCTCATATTAACCACTTAACGCCCGCCGCATGTATATGTACGTCCACAGAATGGTACGTACAGGCAGATGGGCGTACTAGTACGTCCCTGCCTTCTTGCGGGTCGGGGGTCCGATCGGGACCCCCCGCTACATGCGGCGGGCGTCTTACCTCTGGGAGCGATTTGGGATGAGGGGGGCGGCTGTTCGTTTTTGTCCGCCCCTTCGCGATCGCTCCCAGCGAATCAGCAGAGCCCCCGCTCTGCACTTCCTCTACCTATGTAATGTAAACACTGGCAGAGGAAGTGATGTCACCTCTCCTCTCGACGGTATTTTCAATCTGGCGAGAGGAGAGAAGACATCACAGTAACAGCACACTGACACCAATACACATAGGCACACTTAACCCCTTCCGATCACCCCCCCCCCCTCAGCCCCCTGTCACAGTGTCACTGATTGCAGTGATCATATATTTACTGATCACTGCATTTAGTGTCAGTGTGACAGTTAGTGTTAGGTCCAGGGTAGCCCGTACCCCCCTAATAAAGGTTTAACCCCTTGATCACCGCCCTAGTTAACCCTTTCACCCCCTATTGCCAGTGTCACTAAGCGATCGGTTTCCTGATCGCTGTATTAGTGTCACTGTTGCCGCTAGGTAGCAAATTTTTTTTTTATATTCCGATTTTTTTTTTTTTACTAAAGACATGTGGCTGAATACATTTTGGCCTAAATGTTTGACTAAAATTTAGTCTATTCGATTTTTCCTATAACAAAAAGTAAAAAATATTGTTTTTTTTTCAAAAATGTCGCTCTATTTTTGTTTATAGCGCAAAAAATAAAAATCGCAGAGGCAATCAAATACCATCAAAAGAAAAGTTCTGTTTGTGGGAAGAAAAGGACGCAAATTTTGTTTGGAAAACACGTCGCACGACCGCGCAATTGTCTGTTAAAGCGACGCAGTGCCGAATTGTAAAAACGCCTTTGGGCATTTAGCAGCATATTGGTCCGGGCCTTAAGTGGTTAATACTGTACAGTACTGTAGTAGGAATACTGTACTGTAGGATTTTAGCCTCTGTTATGTTTTACTTGTTGTCTGCGTTCCTGTGCCAACACCAAATTCCCTTTTATTCCTGAGAATACTTGGAACCTCCAGAGGTCTCCTCTCTCAGAGGAGATCTATATCTGGGACCTCTTTCTCCTGGAGAAGGTCTGTATCTGGGACCTCCCTCTCCTGGAGGAAGTCTGTACCTGGGACCTCCCTCTCCTGGAGGAAGTCTGTATCTGGGACCTCCCTCTCCTGGAGGAAATCTGTATCTGGGACCTCCTCCTCCTGGAGAAGGTCTGTATCCGGGACCTCCTTTTCCTGGAGGAGCTCTGTATCCAGGACCTTCTTCTCCTGGATGAGCTCTGTATCCGGGACCTCCTTCTTCTGGAGGAGCTCTGTATCCGGGACCTCCTTCTCCTGGAGGAGGTCTGTATCTGGGACCTCCTTCTCTTGGAGGAAGTCTGTATCTGGGACCTCCTTCTCCTGGATGAGGTCTGTATCCAGGACCTCCTTCTCCCGGAGGAGGTCTGTATCCGGGACCTCCTTCTCCCGGAGGAGGTCTGTATCCGAGACCTCCTTCTCCTGGAGGAGGTCTATATCCGGGAACTTTTCTCCTGGAGGAGGTCTGTATCTGGGACCTCCTTCTCCTGGAGGAGGTCTGTATCCGGGACCTCCTTTTCCTGGAGGAGGTCTGTATCCGGGACCTCCTTTTCCTGGAGGAAGTCTGTATCCGGGACCTCCTTTTCCTGGAGGAGGTCTGTACCAGGGACCTCCTTTTCCTGGAGGAGGTCTGTATCCAGGACCTCCTTCTCCTGGAGGAGGTCTGTATCTGGGACCTCCTTCTCCTGGGGGAGGCTTCAGTTCAGAATGTCTCTTGAGGTTCATGGCAGGGCTACTTAAAATTTGCCCTGGGGCAATACATTTTACAATTTTTGGGTATTATGGTCTGGTGCCGGCTGTATTCCTGTGGATGTGTGGACAGGTGGAGCAGGACGAGTCCCTGCTTGACTTTTGCACCTGGTTATCTGAGGGGAGCGATCAACTATATTCGATTCAAGGGAAAGGGGAAATTTTTACTCCCCATTTTTTGTTTGGATATATCAGGGACAGGTAAGAGAAAATCTCCCTGGTGGACACACAGACAGAACTTAAAAGAGAGAGAAAAAAAAAACACAACATAAATTCTGTGTAAGAAGAAAAGACCTTCGGTGAGTCTACAGCTGCCAATGTTTGTGAGTTCCCATTAAGAAGGGAACGAGGCATAATTGTGCCGATATTAAAGGACTTTATTAGGATGTTAGACTCTATAAAATGCTTTTAGTGACCTAAAAAGTCCACATCTTCCAGGTAAGTGAGAGAACAATGCTTGGCGAGGCGTCCAATGCCATGAATGATGCACCTGGAAACCGAAAATGGAAACCTGCCTATAGACTCGGTTATGCTCACCAAGAATTGTCCCCACAATCCTGAAGAAGTGCCATTTAAAACCATGAAACTTGTTGTATTGTGTTTTACCTTTTACTAGAGCAGGAGTCTCCAAACTACGGCCCTCCAGGTGTTCAGGAACTACAATTCCCATCATGCCTAGTCATGTTTACAAATGTCAGAGTTTTACAATGCCTCATGGGAAGTGTAGTTCCACAGCAGCTGGAGGGCCGTAGTTTGGAGATCCCTGTACTAGAGCCTTGGTGGATGTGGTGGTGGTGGTCTTGATGATGATGATGTTGATAATGATGATAATGGTGGTCTCGATGATAGTGGTGATGATGGTGGACATGGTGGTGGTCTCGATGATGATGATGGTGGATGTGGTGGTGGTCGTGATGATGGTGGTGTGGTCTTGATGATGATGGTGGTCTCGATAATGATAATGGTGGTGGTCTCGATGATGGTGGACGTGGTGGTGATCTTGATGATGATGGTGGTGGTCTCGATGATGATGATGGTGGTCTCGATGATGGTGGACATGGGGGTGGTCTTGATGATGGTGGTGGTCTCGATGATGATGGTGGTGGTAATGGTGGTGGTCTCGAAGGTGGTGATGATGGTGGACTAGGTGGTGATCTTGATGATGGTGGTGATGAAGGTGGACGTGGTGGTGGTCTCGATGATGGTGGTGTGGTCTTGATGATGAAGGTGGTCTTGATAATGATAATGGTGGTGGTCTTGATGATGGTGGACGTGATGGTGGTCTTGATGATGATGGTGGTGATGATAATGGTGGTGGTCTTGATGGTGGTGATGATGGTGGACATGGTGGTGGTCTTGATGATGGTGGTGTGGTCTCGATGATGATGGTGGTGGTGTTGATGATGATGAAGGTGGTAATGGTGGTGGTCTTGTTGATGGTAGTGATTAAGGTGGAGTTTGTGAAGGTCTTGATGATGGTGGTGTGGTCTTGATGATGATGGTGGTCTCGATAATGGTAGTGGTCTCGATGATGGTGGACGTGGTGGTGGTCTTGATGATGATGGTTGTAATGGTGGTGGTCTCGATGATGATGGTGGATGTGGTGGTGGTCTTGTTGATGGAGGTGATGATGGTGGACGTGGTGGTGGTCTTGATGATGGTGGTGTGGTCTTAATAATGATAATGGTGGTGGTCTCGATGATGGTGGTTGTGGTGGTGATCTTGATGATGATGGTGGTGGTCTCAATGATGGTGGTCTTGATGGTGGTGATGATGGTGGACATGGTGGGGTGGTCTCGATGATGATGGTGGTGGTCTCGATGATGATGATGGTGGTAATGGTGGTGGTCTCGATGATGGTGGATGTGGTGGTGGTCTTGATGATGATGGTGGTAATGGTGGTGGTCTCGAAGGTGGTGATGATGATGGACGTGGTGGTGGTCTTGATGATGGTGGTGTGGTCTCGATGATGATGGTGGTGGTCTTGATGATGATGATGGTGGTAATGGTGGTGGTCTTGATGATGGTAGTGATGATGGTGGATTTGGTAGTGGTCTTGATGATGGTGGTGTGGTCTTGATGATGATGATGGTGGTGTGGTCTTGATGATGGTGGTGATCTCGATGATGTTGATGAAGATGATAATGATGGTGGTAATGGTGATGAATTTATCTCTGACCCAATTGGTTCTGTTTCCGCAGGCTCTAGAGGAAGAGAAGGAAATGTACCACAACATGTTAACCTCTCCGCCTCATCAATGCTTATGATTGCCATGCAGTACACTTCCAACCCAGGTATGTATGTACTTACCTCTTTGTGTGTAATAGAATATATTCTGCTTCCTGAGGACGACCTCTAAATGTTTTCTGAAGTTGTTTCTCCAGTAATGTGTTGGGTGGTGTGAAGATAGTTGTAGGGCCGGATTCAGATACATTTGATGTATCTGTCCGGCGGCGTAGCGTATGCTGTTTACGCTACACCGCCGCAAATATTATGGGCAAGTGCCTTATTCAGAAAGATCTTGCTCCATAATATGCGGCGGCGTAGCGTAAAGTGCGCGGTGTAAGGCCGCGCAATTCAAATTTGTGATGTGGGGGCGTGATTCATGTAATTGACGTTTTTTTTGGACGGCGCGTGGACGTTCCCAGTGCGCATGCGCGAAATCACGTTGATTTTTGTCAATGTAAACGACGTGAACGTAACTAACGTCGACCCTCATTCCCGAACGATTTAAGCAAATGACGTAACCGACGTACAATTCGACGCTGTCCCGACGTCCATACTTAACATTGGCTACGCCTTCTATAGCAGGGGTAACCTTATGGCGCAATAACGCTTACACAAACGACGTAAACTACGACGGCCGGCCCCAAGTACTTTTGGGAATCGCCGTAAATCCCTCATTTACATATTCAACGCGTAAAACGACAAAAGCGCCACCTAGCGGCCAGCGTAAAAACTGCAACTAATATACGACAGTGTAACAGAATTACGCCGCTTGTATATTAGCAGAATTCCGGCGTATCTTCTTTTCTGAATAGCAAAAAAAGATACGCCGGCTATTCTTAGTATTTACGCGGCGTATCTCTTGATACGCCAACGTAAATACTATCTGAATCTGGCCCGTAGTCTCTCCAGTAATGTGTTGGGTGGTGTGAAGATAGTCGTAGTCTCTCCAGTAATATGTTGGGTGGTGTGAGAATAGTCGTAATGTGTTGGGTGTGTTGTCTTCCAGTCTATCACTGTCAGCTCCTAGAGTGTCTCATGAAGTACAAGCAGGAAGTGTGGAAAGTAAGTGAGAAACATTGAAGGTAAAGTTTGGTTGCTGTTTGTTGTATGTCTTTATGCTTCTCCTTTTGGAGACAAATAATGTTTAGTCCCGTCCATCTCTTGGTGACCATAAAGAGAGCCATAGAAAGCCATAGAAAGAGTCACAGAGAGAGCCACAGAGAGAGCCATAGAGAGAGCCATAGAGAGAGCCATAGAGAGAGCCATAGAGAGCTATAGAGAGAGAGCCATAGAGACTATAGGGAGCCATAGAGAGAGCCATAGAGATCATTGAGAGCCATAGAGAGAGCCATAGAGGGCCACAGAGAGCCATAGAGGGCCATATAGAGCCATAGGGAGCCATAGAGGGCCACAAAGAGTCATAGAGAGACATAGTGAGCCATAGAGACCCTAGAGAGCCATATAGACCATAGAGAGCTATTGAAAGTCATAGAGAGAGCCATAGAGAGCTATAGAGGGCAATAGAGGGCCATAGAGAGCCATAGAGAGCCATCAAGACCATAGAGAGCCATAGAGAGCCATAGAGAGCCATAGAGGGCCATAGAGAGCCATAGAGAGCCATAGAGAGAGCCACAGAGAACCACAGAGAGCCATAGATAGCCAAAGAGACCATAGGGAGCCAAAGAGACCATAGAGAGCCATAGAGAGCCATAGAGGGCCATAGAGAGCCATAGAGAGCCATAGAGAAACATAGAGAAACATAGAGAAACATAGAGAACCATAGAGAAACATAGAGAGCCATAGAGAAAAATAGAGAGCCATAGAGAGAGCCATAGAGGGCCATAGAGAGCCATACCATAGAGAGCCATAGAGGGACATAGAGAGCCATAGAGACCATAGAGAGCCATAGAGATCTATAGAGAGCCATAGAGACCATAGAGAGCCATAGAGAGCCAGGATCTTCTGTCCTCCGCGGCCTCCCGGAGATTTCTTCACTCCATGGTCTTCGTTTCCATGATGTTCTCCATCCATCTTGTTTTCGGTTGTCCTCTTCTCCTTTTTCCCTTCCATGTTTCCCACCATCAGGGTCTTCTCCAACGAGTCCTCTCTTCTCATCAGGCAATGTGCGGCCTTCCTTTATTTGCTTTCTTATCTCCAGAACTAAAAAAGTCAGGTACAGAGGAACCTCGGATTACATAACCCGTTTCAGGAGAATGCTCGTAATCCAAAGCACTCCCATATCAAAGCGAGTTTCCCCATAGAAGTCAATGGAAACGGAAATAATTTGTTCCGCATTGACTTCTATGGCAATACCACATGTGGCCAGAGGCGGGGGGGGGGGGGGGGCGGAGAGCCATTCGGAAACGGCGGAAAGGCCTGAGGACAGTTAGGCTGACCTTGGCAAGACTCCGTTCACGAGACTTTCCGAGGATTGCCGAGGTCAGCCTAACTGTCCTCGGGCCTTTCCGTGTGTTTCCGAACGGCGCTGTTCGGCTCCGGTGCCCGCCCCCGCCAAAAGCGGTACTGCACACCGCTTTGGCCTGAATCCTGCTCACTTTGTGAGACAACACTCGCAAACTGAGTCAGGATTTTTAGAAATACACAGCGATCGTATTGCGAAACGCTCGTTAACCGCATTCCTCGCAATCCAAGGTTCCAGTGTAAATGCCAATAAAGCAGAGCTCTGGGTTCCTTATCACTTGTTAACCTGGTTAATGTTAACTGCTCTGCAGAAAAAAAAAGTTTGCAGATTACACACACAGCTGAATGATTCAGAGGAGTGACTTCCTCCCCTCCCCTCTGTTCAGGTCTATGGAGTTCAATCAGAAAGAGAGAGAGAGAGAGCCTGAAAGCAAACCACTTCCGCTCTCCCTGCAGGAAATCGCAGCTCTGCAATGCGAGGCTCATGGGTGTGACGGGCAACGCACAAAGGAAAGGGAAATCTCTAGACATGTGACATAAAGTTTACAAATTTTTGAATTCCGAAATTCGGAAATTTGAAGATTTTTAAATTTCGAAAACTCAGAAATTCAAAACTTTGGAAATTCAAAAATTTCAGAGATTTGAAAATTTTGGAAATTTGAAAATCTGAAATTTGAAAATCTTAAAATTTGGATTTTTGAATTTCCGAACATTTGAATTTACAAATTTATTTATTTTTTTACAAATTAGTTCATTCCAAAATGTCCGAATTTCTGGATTCTTAAAATTTGATTTTCCACATTTTTGAATCCCCAATTTCTGAAATTCAGACATTTTGAAATTTTGAAAAACTCTGAAATTGAAAACTTTGGAAATTCTAAATTTCCAAAATTCTGCATTTTCGAATTTCTGAATATTTGAATTTAAATTTTTTTTTTTCTGGAAATCCAAAAATAATGAAATTCTGAAGTTACGTATTTAACGAATTTGTCAAAATGCGTTTAACTGTTTGCCGACCTGCCGCCGTCATTTTACAGCGGCAGGTCAGCACGCCTGGGCGAGAGCCCGTAGCTCTACGTCGGCTCTTTAAAGGCCACTAGGGGGCGCGCGCTGCCGGCGGCCCGCGCTGCGAGCCCCCGGGTGATGTGTGCGTGCCCGGCGGGCACGCGCGATCACTCGGTACAGAGCGAGGACCTGGAGCTATGTGTGTAAACACAAAGCTCCCGGTCCTGTCAGCGGGGAAACGCTGATCTTCTGTTCATACAATGTATGAACAGAAGATCAGTGATTTCCCCTAGTGAGTCCACCCCTCATACAGTTAGAACACACCCAGGAACATACTTAACCCCTTCCCCGCCCCCCTAGTGTTAACCCCTTCACTGCCAATGGCATTTTTATAGTAATTCAATGCATTTTTATAACACTGATCGCTAAAAAAATGCCAATGGTCCCAAAAATGTGTCAAAAGTGTCCGAAGTGTTCACCATAATGTCGCAGTACCGAAAAAAAAAACGCTGATCGCCGCCATTACTAGTAAGAAAAAAAATATTAATATAAATGTCATAAAACTACCCCCTATTTTGTAAACGCTATAACTTTTGCGCAAACTAATCAATAAATGCTAATTGCGATTTTTTTTTTTTACGAAAAATAGGTAGAAGAATACGTATCGGCCTAAACTGAGGAAAAATAATGTTTTTTTATATCTTTTTGGGGATATTTATTATAGCAAAATGTAAAAAATATTGCAATTTTTTCAAAATTGTAGCTCTTTTTTTGTTTATAGCGCAAAAAATAAAAACCGCAGAGATGATCAAATACCACCAAAAGAAAGCTCTATTTGTGGGAAAAAAGGACGCCAATTTTGTTTGGGAGCCACGTCGCACGACCGCGCAATTGTCAGTTAAAGCAACGCAGTGCCGAATCACAAAAAGTGCTCTGGTCATTGGGCAGCAATATGGTCCGGGGGTTAAGTGGTTAAAAATGTGCTTTCTGAATTTAAGAATTTCAAATTTCCGATTTTCGAATTCTGAATTTTGGAATTTTGAATTTTGGAATTTCCAGTTCTTGAATTTCCAAAATTTATGAATTTCCGAATTTCCTAAATTTTAATTTCAGAATTTTTGAAAATTCTAATTTCCAATTTCAGAAATTCAGAATTTTTTAAATTTGGAATTTCAAACTTTTAGAAATCCGAAAATTCTAAAATCAAAAAATTCAGAAATTTTGGAATTGACGAATTTGTCAAAGTGCGTTAAAAAACGAATTCGGAACTAAACACATTGCACACGTCTACAGCTCACCAATCAGCAGCTCTGTAAGAAGTGTGACATTGTGAGATCAGAGCCCCTCCTCTGTCGGATCTCTGGGATTGCTGGCACTTGTAGTTCCTCAGTTTTCTGTAATATACATGATATTCCTCTCTGGCAGGATCTTCTGTATGTCATCGCCTACGGACCCTCCCAGGTCAAGCCGCCAGCCGTGCAGATGCTGTTTCATTATTGGCCGAACCTGAAACCCCCGGGGGCCATCAGCGAATACCGCGGGCTGCAATACACAGGTGAGATGAGAAAATAGATAAAATGCCTCCTTGGTAACTATCGATCGAGCCCCCCATCCCCCAAATGCCCCCCCCAAAATAAATCCTCCCTTCAACCCCTATAATTTCCCCTCCTAGTACACATCTCCCCCCCCCACTTCAAATACCCCCTTCCCAACACAAATCCCCCCTCCCAACACAAATCCTCCAAATCCCCCCTCCCGCTACAAATCCCCCCTGCCAACACAAATCCCCCTCCCAACACAAATTCCCCCCAAATCCCCCTCTCAACATCCCCCAAATCCCCCCTCCCAACACAATTCCCCCCCCCCAAATCCCCCCTCCCAACACAAATCCCCCCTCCCAACACAAATTCCCCCCAAATCCCCCCCAACACAAATCCCCCCTCCCAATCCAAATCCCCCCCCAACACAAATTCCCCCCAAATCCCCCTCCCAACACAAATCCCCCTCCCAACACAAATCCCCCCTCCCAACACAACATAAATTCCCCCCCCCCAAATCCCCCCTCCCAACACAAATCCCCCCTCCCAATAAAAAATCCCCCCCCAACACAAATTTCCCCTAAATCCCCCAAATCCCCCCTCCCAACACAAATTCCCCCCAAATCAAACCCCTCCCAACACAAATCCCCCTCCCAACACAAAATCCCCCCTCCCAATACAAATCCCCCCTCCCAACACAAATTCCCCCCAAATCCCCCTTCCCAACACAACCCCCCCAACACAAATCCCCCCTCCCAACACAAATTACCCCCAAATCCCCCCTCCCAACACAAATTCCCCCCAAATCCCCCCTCCCAACACAAATCCTCCCCTCCCAACACAAATTCCCCCAAATCTCCCTTCCCAATACAAATTCCCCCCAAATCCCCCCTCCCAACACAAATCCCCCCTCCCAACACAAATTCCCCCCAAATCCCCCCTCCCAACACAAATCCCCCCTCCCAACACAAATTCCCCTCAAATCCCCCCTCCCAACACAAACCCCCCCTCCCAACACAAATTCCCCCCAATTCCCCCCTCCCAACAAAAATCCCCCAAATCGACCCTCCCAACACAAATTCCCCCCAAATTCCCCCTCCCAACACAAATCCCCCCAAATCTGAGGGGCGGTGAAAATTGTCTTTGGGGGGCCGGTGACAATTGTCTCTGAGGGGCAGTGACAATTGTCTCTGGGGGCGGTAACAATTGTCTCTGAGGGGCAGGGACAATTGTCTCTGGGGGCGGTGACAATTTGTCTCTAAAGAGCGGTGAAAATTGTCTTTGAGGGGGCGGTGACAATTGTCTCTGAGGGGCGGTGACGATTGTCTCTGGGGGCGGGGACAATTGTCTCTGGGGTGCGGGGTGGTGACAATTGTCTCTGGGGGGCGATGACAATTGTCTCTGATTGTTTGATGATTATTTTCTTCTATTATCCCAGCCTGGAATCCCATCCACTGTCAGCACATCGAATGTCACAACGCCATCAACAAACCCGCTGTAAAGGTAACTTTATATCTATTCCATCACATGAGATCTATATATATACACAGAATCTGACAAAAGTAAGTACACCCCATAGTCGCTTTTCTTATATCTTTTCATGTGACAACACTGAAGAAATGACACTTAGTATCTACAATGTTGTGTAGTGAGTGTACAGCTTGTATAACAAATAACTCAACACACAGCCATTCATGTCTAAACCGCTGGCAACAAAAGTCAGGACACCCCCTAAGTGAAAATGTCCATATTGGGGCCCAAAGTGACAATATTTAGTGTGGCTGCCATTATTTTTAACCCTCTTGAGCATGGAGGTCACCAGAGCTTCACAGGTTGTCACCGGAGTCCTCTTCCCCTCCTCCATGATGACATCACGTAGCTGGTGGATTTAACCTTGCGCCCTCCCCCTTGAGATCAATAGGGTTTAGGTCTGGAGACACGATTGGCCAGTCCATCACCTTTACCCTCAGCTTCTTTAGTAAGGCAGTGGTGGTCTTGGAGGTGTTTGGGGTGGTTATCATTTTGGAATACTACCCTGCGGTCCAGTCTCTGAAGGGAGGGGGTCATGCTCTTCTTTAGTATGTCACAGTACATGTCGGCATTCATGGTCCCCTCAATGATCTGTAGCTCCCCAGTGCCGGCAGCACTCATGCAGCCCCAAACCATGACCCTCCCCCCACAATGCCTGACTGTAGGAAATACACACTTGTCTTTGTCCTCCTCACCTGGTCCCCCCCCCCCCACACGCCTGACACCATCTGACACCAAATACCTTTATCTTGTTTTATCAGACCACAGGACACGGTTCCAGTAATCCATGTCCTTCAGTCTGCTTGTCTTCAGAAAACTGTTTGCGGCTCTTTCTTCTACATCATCTTTAGAAGAGGCTTCCTTCTCAAGACAAATTTGATGCAGTGTGTGGCGTATGGTCTGATCCCTGACAGGCTGACCGCTCCCCCACCCCTTCAGCCTCTGCAGCAATGCTGGCAGCACTCATATGTCTATTTCCCAAAGACAACCTCTGCATATGACGCTGAGCACGTGACCTCAACTTCTATGGTGGACCATGGCGAGGCGGGGGAGGGGAACCCGTCCTGTTATACCGCTGGATGGTCTTGCCCCCCCCCGTGCTGCCGATCAGTTTCAGAGTCGTGGCGATCTTCTTATATCCTTGGCCATCTTTATGTAGAGACACAATTCTTTATATCAGATCCTTAGAGAGATCTTTGCCATGAGGGGCCATGTTGTCCTTCCAGTGACCAGTATGAGAGAGTAAGAGTGATAACACCAAATTTATCACACCTGCACCCCATTCACACCTGAGACCTTGTAACACTAACGGAGTCACATGACATCGGGGGAGGGAAAATGGCTAATTGGGTCCCAATATGGACATTTTCACTTAGGGGTGTCCTGACTTTTGTTGCCAACGGTTTAGACATGAATGGCTGTGTGTTGAGTTATTTGTTATACAAGCTGTACACTCACACACAACATTGTAGATACAAAGACCCCTCCCCCTGTGTACACCCCTCCCCCCTGTATACCCCTCCCCATGTACACTCTGTACACAACATTGTAGATACAAAGACCCCTCCCCCTGTGTACACCCCTCCCCCTGTATACCCCTCCCCATGTACACTCAGTACACAACATTGTAGGTACAACGTGTAATTTCTTCAGTGTTGTCACATGGAAAGGTACAAGAAATGGGACTGAGGGGTGTACTTACTTTTGTGAAGTACTGTGTGTATCTCACTCAATATTGAACCCTCCGGATGCCATTAAAGTTCATGTGTGTGTAAAGCAGGGCTTGACAAATTTGCCTGGAATCTAGGAGCTAAAAAAGTTAGGAGCCCGAAAACGCGCCCTGTCCCGTCGAGCTCGCGTGCTGAAGTGAACTCATACGTCAGCAGCGCCCGCATATGTAAACGGTATTCAAACCACACATGTGAGGTGTCACCGTGATCGTTGGAGCGAGAGCAATAATTCTAGACCTAGAGCTCCTCTGCAACTGAAAACATGCAACCTATAGAATTTTTTAAACGTCGCCTATGGAGATTTTAAAGGGTGAAAGTTTGTCGCCGTTCCACGAGCGGACGCAATTTTGAATCATGATATGTTGGGTATCAATTTACTTGACGTAACATTATCTTTCACAGTATAAAAAATAATTGGGATAACTTTACTGTTGTCTTATTTTTTCATTAAAAAACGTGTTTTTTTTCCCCCCAAAATAGTGCGCTTGTACGACCGCTGCGCAAATATGGTGTGACAGAAAGTATTGCAACGACCGCCATTTTATTCTCTAGGGTGTTAGAACATAAAATATATAATGTTTGGGGGTTCTAATTGGAGGGAAGTGGATGGCAGTGAAAACAGACAGGAGAAGCACCATTAGCATTGCTGGTTGCCTTGTCATACCAACGGCCACCACAAGATGGCAGCGGATTACAGAAGGAAGCATAGGCCTGCAGAAGGCCACAAAGCCGCAGCCTCAATTACCATCTGACGTGATCGCGCGGCGGTGGAGGTGGGGGCGCACGGAAGACACAGGATGGTTTTAGAATAACTTGGTTTGAGAGCGTTTTGCAAGACAAGCAAAATATTTTAATACATTTTGCCTTGATATACAAGCGATGTCTTGATTTAAGAGTAGCGTCATGTCACAACTGAGTATGAGGCCCCAGGTGCATGGGGGGCCTCATAATAATTCTTGAATTATATCATAATTCCCAACTGTCCCAGATTTGCCCGGACAGTCATGTCCCAGGATGTGTCCCAGAACCTGTATTGCGCCCTCCGGATCCCAGTACTGCTCCCTCCTGATCCCAGTACTGCTCCCCCCTGATCCCAGTACTGCGCCCCCTCACCTCAGTACTGCGCCCTCCCGATCACCAGTATTGCGACCTCCCGATCCCAGTACTGCGCCCCCCTGATCCCAGTACTGCGCCCCCCTGATTCCAGTACTGCGCCCCCCTCATCCCGTATTGAGACCTCCCAATCCCAGTTCTGCGCCCCCCTGATCCCAGTACTGCGCCCCCCTGATCCCAGTACTGCGCCCCCCTGATTCCAGTACTGAGCCCCCCTAATTCCAGTACTGCGCCTCCCTGATCCCAGTACTGCGCCCCCCTGATCCTAGTACTGCGCCCCCCTGATCCCAGTACTGCACCCCCCTGATCCCAGTACTGTGCCCCCTGATCCCAGTACTACACCCCCTGATCCCAGTACTGCACCCCCCTGATCCCAGTACTGTGCCCCCTGATCCCAGTACTACACCCCCTGATCCCAGTACTGCGCCTCCCTGATCCCAGTACTGCGCCCCCCTGATCCCAGTACTGTGCTCCCCTGATCCAAGTATTGCGCTCCCCTGATCCAAGTATTACGCTCCCCTAATCCCAGTACTAAAATTATATATATATTAGGGTTGTCCCGATAACGATACCAGTATCGGTATAGGGACCGATACTGAGCATTTGCGGGAGTACTTGTACTTCCGCAAATGCCTCCGATGCCAGATCCGATACTCAGCCCCCCCGCTGCAACGCCGCCGCCGCATACCGCAACGCCGCCGCCACATAGTTAATAGGCGCGGGGAACATTACAGCTTTCATTTGAATAGCTGTAGTGTTCCCCACCGTGCTGCGTATAGACACTCCCCCTTGCTCGGGATTGGACGGGTGATCTGTCCAATCCCGAGCAAGGGGGAGTGTCTATACGTGGTGCGGCGGGGAACACTACAGCTTTTCAAATGAAAGCTGTAATGTTCCCCGCGCCTATTAACTATGGGGAGACATGGCTGCATCTATGGGGGGACATGGCTGCATCTATGGGGGACATTGCTGCATCTATGGGGCGGGCTGATAGGGGCCCCAGTGCATTACTTTGGGGCGGGCTGATAGGCGCCCCAGTGCTTTACTTTGGGGCAGGCTGATAGGGGCCCCAGTGCATTACTTTGGGGCGGGCTGACAGGGGCCTCAGTGCATTACTTTGGGGAAGGCTGATAGGGGCCCCAGGATTACTTTGGGGAGGGCTGATAGGGGCCCCAATGCATTACTTTAGGGCGGGCTGATAGGCGCCCCAGTGCATTAGTTTGGGGTGGGCTGATAGGGGCCCCAGTGCATTACTTTGGGGCGGGCTGATACGGGCCCCAGTGCATTACTTTGGGGCGTGCTGATAGGGGCCCCAGTGCATTACTTTAGGGTGGGCTGATAGGGGCCCCAGTGCATTACTTTGGGGCGGGCCGATAGGGGCCCCAGTGCATTACTTTGGGGCAGGCTGATATGTGCCCCAGTGCATTACTTTGGGGCGGGCTGACAAGGGCCCCAGTGCATTACTTTGGGGCGGGCTGATTGGGGCCCCAGTGCATTACTTTGGGGCGGGCTGATAGGCGCCCCAGTGCATTACTTTGGGGCGGGCTGATAGGCGCCCCAGTGCATTACTTTGGGGCAGGCTGATAGGCGCCCCAGTGCATTACTTTGGGGCGGGCTGACAGGGGCCCCAGTGCATTACTTTGGGGAAGGCTGATAGGGGCCCCAGTGCATTAGTTTGGGGTGGGCTGATAGGGGCCCCAATGCATTACTTTAGGGCGGGCTGATAGGCGCCCCAGTGCATTAGTTTGGGGTGGGCTGATAGGGGCCCCAGTGCATTACTTTGGGGCGGGCTGATACGGGCCCCAGTGCATTACTTTGGGGCGGGCTGATAGGGGCCCCAGTGCATTACTTTAGGGTGGGCTGATAGGGGCCCCAGTGCATTACTTTGGGGCGGGCCGATAGGGGCCCCAGTGCATTACTTTGGGGCAGGCTGATAGGTGCCCCAGTGCATTACTTTGGGGCGGGCTGACAAGGGCCCCAGTGCATTACTTTGGGGCGGGCTGACAGGGGCCCCAGTGCATTACTTTGGGGAAGGCTGATAGGGGCCCCAATGCATTACTTTAGGGCGGGCTGATGGGCGCCCCAGTGCATTACTTTGGGGTGGGCTGATGGGGGCCCCAGTGCCAATGCCTCCGATCTCAGATCCGATACTCAGCCCCCCCGTCGCAACGCCGCCGCCGCATACCGCAACGCCGCCGCCACATAGTTAATAGGCGCGGGGAACATTACAGCTTTCATTTGAATAGCTGTAGTGTTCCCCACTGCGCTGCATATAGACACTCCCCCTTGCTTGGGATTGGACGGGTGATCTGTCCAATCCCGAGCAAGGGGGAGTGTCTATACGTGGCGCGGCGGGGAACACTACAGCTTTTCAAATGAAAGCTGTAATGTTCCCCACGCCTATTAACTATGGGGAGACATGGCTGCATCTATGGGGGGACATGGCTGCATCTATGGGGGACATGGCTGCATCTATGGGGCGGGCTGATAGGCGCCCCAGTGCATTACTTTGGGGCGGGCTGATAGGGGCCCCAGTGCATTACTTTGGGGCGGGCTGATAGGCGCCCCAGTGCATTACTTTGGGGCGGGCTGATACGGGCCCCAGTGCATTACTTTGGGGCGGGCTGATAGGCGCCCCAGTGCATTACTTTGGGGCGGGCTGACAGGGGCCCCAGTGCATTACTTTGGGGAAGGCTGATAGGGGCCCCAGTGCATTACTTTGGGGCGGGCTGATAGGGGCCCCAGTGCATTACTTTGGGGTGGGCTGATAGGGGCCCCAGTGCATTACTCTGGGGCGGGCTGATAGGGGCCCCAGTGCATTACTGGGGCGGGCTTAGGGGCCCCAGGCATTACTTTGGGGCGGGCTGATAGGGGCCCCAGTGCATTACTTTGGGGCGGGCTGATAGGGGCCCCAGTGCATTACTTTGGGGCTGATAGGGCTGCATTACTTTGGGGCGGGCTAAGGGCCCCAGTGCATTACTTTGGGGCGGGCTGATAGGGGCCTTAGGGGCCCCAGTGCATTACTTTGGGGCGGGCTGCATTATGGGGGCCCCAGTGCACTACTTTAGGGGCCCCAATGAAGGCTGATAGGCCCAAGGCATTACTTTGGGGTGGGCATGGGGGCCCCAGTGCATTACTTTGGGGCGGGCTGATAGGGGCTCCCGTGCATTACTTTGGGGCGGGCTTAGGGCCCCTGCATTACTTTGGGGCGGGCGGGCTGATACTTTGGGGCGGGCTGAGGGCCCCAGTGCATTACTTTGGGGAAGGCTGATAGGGGCCACAGTGCATTACTTTGGGGCAGGCTGATAGGGGCTCCCGTGCATTACTTTGGGGCGGGCTGATAAGGGGCCCTGTGCATTACTTTGCTCAGAGGCCCATAATGCCGATAAGACGGCCCTGGTGGGTACATATAATAAAGGGACAACATTTAGCAACTTATTGCTACACTTAGAGGCGCCTCTCTTCTCTTTTATACTCTGTAACAAAATGCTTTGATATACAAGCGCTTTGGATTACAAGCATGTTTTTGGAACAAATTATCCCCGCAATACGAGGATTTACTGCAGTTTGAAATTTTTGAAACCGCTTTCTAGCTTGTGAGTGGCTGTTTGGAGCATGTCATACCTCAGTCCTTCCACTAGATGGCACATGGAGCCCGTCAGATGAATGGTAGAGGGCGCCTCACATTTTCTGCCATTGGTGATACATTTTTACATGTGAAGCTGGAATAAGAGACTGCAAATGAATAAGAGACTGCAAATAAAGAAGAGACTGCGAATGAATAAGAGACAGCGAATGACTAAGAGACTGTGAATGAATAAGAGACTGCGAATGACTAAGAGACTGTGGATGACTAAGAGACTGTGAATGACTAAGAGACTGTGAATGACTAAGAGACTGTGAATGACTAAGAGACTGTGAATGAATAAGAGACTGCGAATGAATAAGAGACTGCGAATGAATAAGAGACTGCGAATGAATTAGAGACTGCGAATGAATTAGAGACTGCGAATGAATTAGAGACTGCGAATGAATAAGAGACTGCGAATGAATAAGAGACTGCGAATGAATAAGAGACTGCGAATGAATAAGAGACTGCGAATGAATTAGAGACTGCGAATGAACTAGAGACTGCGAATGAACAAGAGACTGCGAATGAATTAGAGACTGCGAATGAATAAGAGACTGCGAATGAATAAGAGACTGCGAATGAATAAGAGACTGCGAATGAATAAGAGACTGCGAATGAATAAGAGACTGCGAATGAATAAGAGACTGCGAATGAATAAGAGACTGCGAATGAATAAGAGACTGCGAATGAATAAGAGACAGCGAATGAATAAGAGACAGCGAATGAATTAGAGACTGCAAATTAATTAGAGACAGAGAATGAATAAGACAGCGAATACATAAGAGACTGCGAATGAATTAGAGACTGCAAATGAATTAGAGACTGCAAATGAATAGGAGACTGCGAATGAATAGGAGACTGCGAATGAATAGGAGACTGCGAATGAATAAGAGACTGCGAATAAATAGAAGACGATTCTAGAAAAGAGAATGAAATATAATAAAAGATTCAAATTATTGGGCGGATCCCCTCCAGGTTATGACATGATTGGATGTGATTTGGTTTGATGATTTTAGCTCTGTTATTTGTAGCGATATGTGACATGTTGGATGTTTTCTCGCGGTAGATGTGTATCGATGCCGCTCTGTCGGTGGCTTTGGGCGATAAACCTCCCCCGTTATACCTGTGTGAGGAGTGCAGCCAGAGGATTGCTGGGTGAGTAATGCATTGTGTGTATGACAGGGGGGGGGGGGGGGGCTCCAAACTATGGGAATCAAGCCCAGGTGGGGGGATTTCATCCAGCTGGGAGGGGAGGGCTTGGGGGGGGGGTGGATCATATTTGGACCCTGACGTAAGGTGGGCTTTGATGGGGACCCTGATGCGAGGGGGAACCTGATGTGAAGGGGACACTGATGAGGACCCTGATGTAAGGTGGGCTTTGATGGGGACCCTGATGTGGGGAGGACTCTGCTGGAGACCCTGATGTAAGGTGGGCTCTGATGGGGACCCTGATGTAAGGTGGGCTTTGATGGGGACCCTGATGTGGGGAGGACTCTGCTGGAGAACCTGATGTAAGGGGTGCTCTGATGGGGACCCTGATGTAAGGTGGGCTCTGCTGGAGACCCTGATGTAAGGGGGACTCTGATGTGGACCCTGATGTAAGGTGGACTCTGATGTGGACCCTGATGTAAGGTGGGCTCTGATGGGGACCCTGATGTAAGGTGGGCTCTGATGGGGACCTGATGTAAGATGCTCTCTGGTGGGGACCCTGATTTAAGGGGGACTTTGATGGGGACTCTGATGGGGACCCTGGTGTGAGGGGGGCTCTGGTGGGGACCCTGATGTGACAGGGACTCTGATGAGGATGCTGATGTGAGGGGGACTCTGATGAGGACCCTGATGTGAGGGGAGACTCTGGTGAGGACCCTAATGTGAGGGGAATTCTGAAGGGGAACCTGATGTGAGGGGGTGGGGACACTGATGGGGACCCTGATTTAAGGGGGACTCTAATGGGGATCCTGATGTGGATTCTGATGTGAGGGGGGATTCTTATAGGGACCCTTATGTGAAGGAGGCTCTAATGGAGACCCTGATCTGAGTAGGATTCTGATAGGGACCCTGATGTAAGGTGGGCTCGGAAGGGGGCCCTAATGTAAGGTGGGCTTTGGTGGGGACCCTGATGTAAGGGGGGGCTCTAATGGGGACCCTGATGTGAGGTGGACTTTGATGGGGACCCTGATGTGAAGGGGACTCTGATGGGGACCCTGATGTGAAGGGGGACTCTGATGGGGACCCTGATGTGAAGGGGGACTCTGATGGGGACCCTGATGTGAGGGGGGCTCTGATGGGGACCCTGATGTGAGGGGGGCTCTGATGGGGACCCTGATGTGAAGGGGGACTCTGATGGGGACCCTGATGTGGGAGGGGGGGCTCTAATGGGGACCCTGATGTGAGGGGGCTCTGATGTGGACCCTGTTGTGAGGGGGGCTCTGATGGGGACCCTGATGTGAGGGGGACTCTGATGGGGACCCTGATGTGAAGGGGGACTCTGATGGGGACCCTGATGTGAAGGGGGACTCTGATGGGGACCCTGATGTGAGGGGGACTCTGATGGGGACCCTGATGTGAGGGGGGCTCTGATGGGGACCCTGATGTGAGGGGGGCTCTGATGGGGACCCTGATGGGAAGGGGGCTCTGATGGGGACCCTGATGTGGAGGGGGCTCTGATGGGGACCCTGATGTGAGGGGGGCTCTGATGGGGACCCTGATGTGAGGGGGGCTCTGATGGGGACCCTAAAGGGAAGGGGGCTCTGATGGGGACCCTGATGTGGAGGGGGCTCTGATGGGGACCCTGATGTGGAGGGGGGCTCTGATGGGGACCCTAAAGTGAGGGGGACTCTGATGGGGACCCTGATGTGAGGGGGACTCTGATGGGGACCCTGATGGGAAGGGGGCTCTGATGGGGGCCCTGATGTGGAGGGGGCTCTGATGGGGACCCTGATGTGGAGAGGGGCTCTGATGGGGACCCTAAAGTGAAGGGGACTCTGATGGGGACCCTGATGTGAGGGGGACTCTGATGGGGACCCTGATGTGACGGGGGCTCTGATGGGGACCCTGATGTGAGGGGGGCTCTGATGGGGACCCTGATGTGAGGGGGGGGGGGGGACTCTAATGGACTGCAATGTATTTGGAATTTCTTTGCTTTGTTTTATTGATCATATCACGCTGATTTAAAAAAAAATATATTTTCATTCAAATTTAATTAATTATTTAAAAGTGTAAAGCATACATTGTGGCCCTTGTAGTTCGGACATGTATCACAGATGGGCTCTGTCTTCCTCCGCAGGGATCACAGTGAATGGCTCATCGACGTTCTTCTCCCTCAAGGTACGTTTCATATTGGCTCTGAATTCTCTGGGTTTTGCAGTCTACATAGAATAAGGGGGGGGAATTGGCCTTTTAATTTTCTGTAAAGTATTTCTCACATCCCCCACTGTCTGTACTGAGCCACCAATCAGATCCAGGCATTCAGGTTTGAGCTGCCACTTTCTAGGGAAGGTTCTGATTGGTCAGCGTGAGGCAATGTATACCGATATAAGAGGCCCACTGTGCCATATAAAGCCCATCTCTGAGGTGCCATCCCACCCCCCCACCCCGCTAGCAGAACCTATCAGTACTTTTTTATGTGTTTTTTTTAAAAATACTTGCGATTTGAGACTAAAGGGCCACGCCGTGGATTGATAGTTCAAATAATGTATCCTACTGCAAGATCCAGTAGGAGTCTATACTGTATAGGGGTGGCCAGGGCCGCCATCAGGAATTATGGGGCCCCTTACATCAGAGAACTGGGGGGGGCTGCTGCCGCCTCAAATTGAGAAGCGGGGGGATGCCACCAATTGTCGGGTTGCCCTGGGGACCTCTGGGCCCCTTAAAAAAAATATATAAATAAAAAAAAGGGGGGTAGCCATCTAGGGCCCTGGGGACCTCTGGGCCCCTTAGTAAAAACAAAAAATAAGAAATAATAATATATATAGAGAGATATATAGAAATATAAAGAAATATACAGGATCAGTGTTATCAGTGGTGTACCCCAAGGTTTAGTGTTGTTAGTGGTGTACCCCAAGGTCAGTGTTGTTAGTGGTGTACCCCAAGCTTCAGTGTTATTAGTGGTGTACCCCAAGGTTCAGTGTTATTAGTGGTGTACCCCAAGGCTCAGTGTTATCAATGGTGTACCCCAAGGTTTAGTGTTATCAGTGGTGTACCCCAAGGCTCAGTGTTATTAGGGGTGTACCCCAAGGTTCAGTGTTATCAGTGGTGTACCCCAAGGTTCAGTGTTGTTAGTGGTGTACCCCAAGGTCAGTGTTGTTAGTGGTGTACCCCAAGGGTCAGTGTTATCAGTGGTGTACCCCAAGGGTCAGTGTTATCAGTGGTGTACCCCAAGGTTCAGTGTTATTAGTGGTGTACCCCAAGGTTCAATGTTATCAGTGGTGTACTCCAAGGATCAGTGTTATCAATGGTGTATCCCAAGGTTCAATGTTATTAGAGGTGTACCCCAAGGTTTATTGTTGTTAGTGGTGTACCCCAAGGTCAGTGTTGTTAGTGATGTACCCCAAGGTTCAGTGTTATTAATAGTGTACCCCAAGGTTCAGTGTTATTAGTGGTGTACCCTAAGGTTCAGTGTTGTTAGTGGTGTACCCAAGGTCAGTGTTGTTAGTGGTGTAAAAAGAAAGGACTATCAAACAGTGAGTCTCCAAGAGAGGAGGAGATCCCGATCGATAAAAGGAGCTACTATTGGTAATAATGGGTCATACACGCTAATATGTAAAAATATATAAATTTATTCAACATGAATTAGAACCTCCCAAGCCTAATAAGGTGGCTAAATTGGCCAATAACATATAGGTCTCAAGAATGACAAACAATAGTACATTAGTAAGCAACCAGCTCACTGTGTACGTGTTGGTTACCAACACACAAGGACAAATACAGACATACAACAAAAGTAAAAAACAGTGGAGGGGCCATATCCTTTTTGAATTTATTAGTCCCTGTTTCCGGATACATGTTATCGGTCCCTGTGAATAAAAACCAAACTAAGACTGCCATTGACCCAAGACATTATTTCCAACACACGGGGTGGAACCCGTTCATCTAACTCTGTAATTTAAAAACCTAAAAAAATCCATCCAGGAGGGGGCGTGCGTTGACGGCACATATAGGAGCAATGCACGCCAACCCCCCTATTGTCCAGAAGAAGCTACGCGATCACGTCCAGTGAAACGCGTTGACGTCAGAGGTCCAGGACGTCTGTGTGTCTGACCCCCCCGGAGCAGGTTGAAGTGGAAGACGGGACACGGAGATACCAAAAATATGTAGCTGCATATACTTCGAATATCTCCATCTGGATGACTCACAGCACTACAGTGATCTCCTTAAACCCTTTGGTCTTAACCACGAACTTGGAGCCTCTCTCCCGCTACGATACAAAGCTGACGCAGCCATCACCGCACATGAAGTAAATTTCAAAAACGCCATCTCATTAGAAAAACGGCGGATACGGTAAAGTGAAACATACTTGATATATGTGGAGACTGCTTTCAGAATCATATGACAGTATCCTTTGGAGAGACATGTTCTAACATTTAACCTAGCAATAGACTGAAAATATACTCATTAGTGCCTTTTTGCACATTGGTCTGGAATTTCATTCATAAAGATACCCCAGTGATCTATGCTATTTTAAGCTCTGAACCATCTTTGACTATCGTGGCACCAATCATGGGACTATAACAAAATGTTTTACACATCAGCAACCCACCATTTTTGTATTACTTTTTGAGATATTATAACTGTCTCATATATAATTTTCTTTCCCTTCAGTTTTTTGGCTACATAGCCATCTGGTTGCTGCAAAAAAATCCCCCCCTTTTGTGATCCCCATCTCCACTATTTCCATACCCTGCGGGGACGCACTCATTGGAATTTATTCCCATATATACATATATTTGATTCATTATCATATTGCGGTATTATTACCGCTGGGAATTCCAATCAGTGTGTGCACACATGTCTGAACATCTGTTTTTTACTTTTGTTGTATGTCTGTATTTGTCCTTGTGTGTTGGTAGCCAACACGTACACAGTGAGCTGTTTGCTTACTAATGTACTATTGTTTGTCATTCTTGAGACCTATATGTTATTGGCCAATTTAGCCACCTTATTAGGCTTGGGAGGTTCTAATTCATGTTGAATAAATGTATATATTTTTACATATTAGCGTGTATGACCCATTATTACCAATAGTAGCTCCTTTTATCGATCGGGATCTCCTCCTCTCTTGGAGACTCACTGTTTGTTAGTCCTTACTTTTTATTCATTTATGCTAGCTACGGTAATTTACCCATATTTGGGGTGTGATCTCTCTGCTATACATGAACCTTTTTAGTTGTTTCAAAAACTTTAATAGCAACTTAACGCCCAGTTTCATATTCCCTGTTTGTTTATATGCTTTGTTAGTGGTGTACCCCAAGGTTCAGTGTCAGTGGTGTACCCCAAGGGTCAGTGTTATCAGTGGTGTACCCCAAGGTTCAGTGTTATTAGTGGTGTACCCCAATGTTCAGTGTTGTTAGTGGTGTACCCCAAGGTCAGTGTTGTTAGTGGTGTACCCCAAGGTTCAGTGTCAGTGGTGTACCCCAAGGGTCAGTGTTATTAGTGGTGTACCCCAAGGTTCAGTGTTATTAGTGGTGTACCCCAAGGTTCAGTGTTATCAGTGGTGTACTCCAAGGATCAGTGTTATCAGTGGTGTACCCCAAGGTTCAATGTTATTAGAGGTGTACCCCAAGGTTTATTGTTGTTAGTGGTGTACCCCAAGGTCAGTGTTGTTAGTGGTGTACCCCAAGGTTCAGTGTTATTAATAGTGTACCCCAAGGTTCAGTGTTATTAGTGGTGTACCCCAAGGTTCAGTGTCAGTGGTGTACCCCAAGGGTCAGTGTTATCAGTGGTGTACCCCAAGGTTCAGTGTTATTAGTGGTGTACCCCAATGTTCAGTGTTGTTAGTGGTGTACCCCAAGGTCAGTGTTGTTAGTGGTGTACCCCAAGGTTCAGTGTCAGTGGTGTACCCCAAGGGTCAGTGTTATTAGTGGTGTACCCCAAGGTTCAGTGTTATTAGTGGTGTACCCCAAGGTTCAGTGTTATCAGTGGTGTACTCCAAGGATCAATGTTATCAGTGGTGTACCCCAAGGTTCAATGTTATTAGAGGTGTACCCCAAGGTTTATTGTTGTTAGTGGTGTACCCCAAGGTCAGTGTTGTTAGTGGTGTACCCCAAGGTTCAGTGTTATTAATAGTGTACCCCAAGGTTCAGTGTTATTAGTGGTGTACCCTAAGGGTCAGTGTTGTTAGTGGTGTACCCCAAGGTCAGTGTTGTTAGTGGTGTACCCCAAGGTTCAGTGTCAGTGGTGTACCCCAAGGGTCAGTGTTATTAGTGGTGTACCCCAAGGTTCAGTGTTATTAGTGGTGTACCCCAAGGTTCAGTGTTATCAGTGGTGTACTCCAAGGATCAGTGTTATCAGTGGTGTACCCCAAGGTTCAATGTTATTAGAGGTGTACCCCAAGGTTTATTGTTGTTAGTGGTGTACCCCAAGGTCAGTGTTGTTAGTGGTGTACCCCAAGGTTCAGTGTTATTAATAGTGTACCCCAAGGTTCAGTGTTATTAGTGGTGTACCCTAAGGGTCAGTGTTGTTAGTGGTGTACCCCAAGGTCAGTGTTGTTAGTGGTGTACCCCAAGGTTCAGTGTTATTAATAGTGTACCCCAAGGTTCAGTGTTATTAGTGGTGTACCCTAAGGGTCAGTGTTGTTAGTGGTGTACCCCAAGGTCAGTGTTGTTAGTGGTGTACCCCAAGGTTCAGTGTCAGTGGTGTACCCCAAGGGTCAGTGTTATTAGTGGTGTACCCCAAGGTTCAGTGTTATTAGTGGTGTACCCCAAGGTTCAGTGTTATCAGTGGTGTACTCCAAGGATCAGTGTTATCAGTGGTGTACCCCAAGGTTCAATGTTATTAGAGGTGTACCCCAAGGTTTATTGTTGTTAGTGGTGTACCCCAAGGTCAGTGTTGTTAGTGGTGTACCCCAAGGTTCAGTGTTATTAATAGTGTACCCCAAGGTTCAGTGTTATTAGTGGTGTACCCTAAGGGTCAGTGTTGTTAGTGGTGTACCCCAAGGTCAGTGTTGTTAGTGGTGTACCCCAAGGTTCAGTGTCAGTGGTGTACCCCAAGGGTCAGTGTTATCAGTGGTGTACTCCAAGGTTCAGTGTTATCAGTGGTGTACCCCAAGGTTCAGTGTTATTAGTGGTGTACCCCAAGGATCAGTGTTATCAGTGGTGTACCCCAAGGTTCAATGTTATTAGAGGTGTACCCCAAGGTTTAGTGTTGTTAGTGGTGTACCCCAAGTTCAGTGTTGTTAGTGGTGTACCCCAAGTTTCAGTGTCAGTGGTGTACCCCAAGGTTCAGTGTTATCAGTAGTGTACCCCAATGTTCAGTGTTATTAGTGGTGTACCCCAAGGTTCAGTGTTATCAGTGGTATACTCCAAGGATCAGTGTTATCAGTGGTGTTCCCCCAAGGTTCAAGGTTATTAGTGGTGTACCCCAAGGTTCAATGTTATTAATGGTGTACCCAAGGTTCAGTGTTATCAGTGGTGTACCCCAATGATCAGTGTTATTAGTGGTGTACCTCAAGGTTCAGTGTTGTTAGTGGTGTACCCTAAGGTCTGTGTTGTTAGTGGTGTACCCCAAGGTTCAGTGTCAGTGATGTACCCCAAGGGTCAGTGTTATCAGTGGTGTACCCCAAGGCTCAGTGTTATTAGTGGTGTACCCCAAGGTTCAGTGTTATCAGTGGTGTACCCCAAGGATCAGTGTTATCAGTGGTGTATCCCAAAGTTCAGTGTTATTAGTGGTGTACCCCAAGGATCAGTGTTATCAGTGGTGTACCCCAAGAATCAGTGTTATTAGTGGTGTAACCCAAGGTTCAGTCAGTAGAGCTCTCCCTCATTAACTAAACTTTGGCATAGCCTCACTTGTAAAGTGCAGTCTATTTGCCGTTAGTAAATCGACCCCACTGACTCTACTTTTATAGTCTTCTACTTGATCTTGCATTAGAATAAATTGGAATAAATGTATATCTGGGCTGTCCACTCAAGGTAAGGCTCTTCAATCTCAAATCCATTTACAGTAATTGAAGGAAGGAACACTATCATCATTTAAATGTTAAAAAGAATGTATAACGGAATATGTAAAAGGGAAATTAAACACCAGGGGCCAGATTCTCGTACAGACGTGTATCTTTGTGCGGGCGTAGCGTATCTGATTTACACTACGCCACCGTAACTTTGAGAGGCAGGTGCCATATTCACAAAGAAGTTGCGCCAAAAGTTGCGGCCTGGCATTAATGGGCCGGCGTAACCGCGCCTAATTCAAAATAGGCAGGTAGGGGGCGTGATCTATGTAAATGAATCGTGACCCCACGTAATTGACGCTCTTTTCGAACGGCGCATGCGCCTTCCGTGGACGTATCCCAATGCGCATGCTCAAAATTACGCCGCAAATACTCATTGGTTTCGACGTGAACGTAACTTACGCAAAGCCCTATTCACGAACATTTTACGCAAACGACGGAAAATTTTACTCTGTCCCGACGTCAATACTTAACATTACGTACGCCTCATATAGCAGGAGTACCTTTACACTTTACTCCGGACTTACGCTTACGCAAACAACGTAAAAAAATGCATCCCGGCGCAATTACGTTCGTGAAACGGCGTATCTAGCTCATTTGCATATTCAACGCATAAATCGGCGGAAGCGCCACCTAGCGGTCAGCGTAAATATGCAACTAAGATATGATGGCGTAAGAGACTTACGCCGGTCGTATCTAAGCAAAATTCTGGTGTATTTTGCTTTCTGAATACAGAAAATATATACGCCAGCGCATCCTAGAAGTTACGCGGTGTATCTCGAGATACGTCGACGTAACTTCTTTGAGAATCTGGCCCCAGGATTTTAACACTGGTGATTTTACGGTGTTTTAATGGTGTACCCCAAGGTTCATTGTCATTAGTGGTGTACCCCAAGGTTCAGTGTCAGTGGTGTACCCCAAGGCTCAGTGTCAGTGGTGTACCCCAAGGATCAGTGTTATTGGTGGTGTACCCCAAGGCTCAGTGTCAGTGGTGTACCCCAAGGATTAGTGTCAGTGGTGTACCCCAAGGTTTGTAAATCAATCCCACTAACTCTACTTTTATAGTCTTCTACTTGATCTTGCATTAGAATAAATTGGAATAAAGGTAAGGCTCTGAGTTGACGTTTCTGAGTGTACTTGAAATGATGACTTTGACGTCGTGCCCTCGCGTTGCTCATTGAGTTTTATGTATATCTCATACAGCTGAAATTTCAGCCATTTGTCAGAAAAAGGTAAGATCGGTATGGTGCAGTCATCACCTAATCATCCATCGCCACTGTGACGTGTCTGCTTGTGGCCTCTTCATCATCTTTACGCCTCATTGATTTGTACAATTGCTGCATCCCATGTGATTGTGTGAGCTTACACCGGACCTTCTCTTTGTTGTAATTGTTTCCTTTCTGTTTTCAATCTCCACCAAAGACACATAACTAGAACCTTTAGGGCCCCTGGGGCAAGAAACCACGAAGGCCCCCCCCCTGACCCCTGACTGGGGCCCTTTACTTTCATCGTGGGACCCTTTAATACAGTCCCACAGCAGGCCAACTTCCTGCCGTCTTTGGTTCCTCCTACCGCGGTGACGGAATACCAGGGCCCAGTCACAAGTGCGATCTTTGTGACCCTGGTAGTTCCTCCACGTGTCAGTCGTTTTTTTGGGTGGGGAGAGTTACTTAGTGGAGATGCACTTAGGGTTAAAGTTCACAGCTAGGGTTAGGGGGTTAGGGGTGGGGTTAGGGTTTAGGGTTATTGTTAGGGGTTGGGGTAGGGGTTAGGTTTAGGGGTTAGGGGTTTTCCGTTGAAGAATATGGCTAGGACTCGAATTGGAACAGGGACCTCCCCTGAGATCAAAGGTCATCAAGAGACAGCCCCCATATCCAGCCAGAGACATCCCCCATATCCAGCAAGAGACATCCCCCATATCCAGCAAGAGACATCCCCCATATCCAGCAAGAGACATCCCCCATATCCAGCAAGAGACATCCCCCATATCCATCAAGAGACATCCCCCATATCCATCAAGAGACATCCCCCATATCCATCAAGAGACATCCCCCATATCCATCAAGAGACATCCCCCATATCCATCAAGAGACATCCCCCATATCCAACAAGAGACAGCCGCCATATCCATCAAGAGACAGCTGACAGATCCAACAAGAGACAGCCCCCATATCCATCAAGAGCCAGCTGACAGATCCAACAAGAGACAGCCCCCATATCCAACAAGAGACAGCCCCCATATCCAACAAGAGACAGCCGCCATATCCAACAAGAGACAGCCGCCTTATCCAACAAGAGACAGCCGCCATATCCATCAAGAGACAGCCGCCATATCCATCAAGAGACAGCCGCCATATCCATCAAGAGACAGCCGCCATATCCATCAAGAGACAGCCGCCATATCCATCAAGAGACAGCCGCCATATCCATCAAGAGGCAGCCCCCATATCCATCAAGAGGCAGCCCCCATATGCAACAAGAGACAGCCCCCATATGCAACAAGAGACAGCCCCCATATGCAACAAGAGACAGCCCCCATATGCAACAAGAGACAGCCCCCATATGCAACAAGAGACAGCCCCCATATGCAACAAGAGACAGCCCCCATATGCAACAAGAGACAGCCCCCATATGCAACAAGAGACAGCCCCCATATGCAACAAGAGACAGCCCCCATATGCAACAAGAGACAGCCCCCATATCCTGCAAGAGACAGCCACCATATCCTGCAAGAGACATCCCCCATATCCATTAAGAGACAGCCCCCATATCCATTAAGAGACAGCCCCCATATCCATTAAGAGACAGCCCCCATATCCAGCAAGAGACAGCCCCCATATCCAGCAAGAGACAATATCCATATCCAACAAGACAAGAGACAGACCCCACATGCCGACATATTTAGAGGTGGGGTCTGGGAGGGACCAACCAGGTGTGATTTTTGGTAAACCCACCTGGAAAGGGGGCAGATGAAATGCAGATCATGGGGGTGGGGGGGGGACGACGACTCGCGGGCTCTTCATCCCATTTTATTATTTTCCGATTCTCAGGTCCATCGAGTCCCAATCTGAAAGCCACCTCCCCTCATCCTATCAGGACTCTGACGTCTTTATATACAATTTTTATATCACCTTCTCTCTATTTTCCAGAACTGCAGCTCTCACGTAAGGAGGGCGGTGGTGACGTGCTTTTCCGCCGGCTGCTGCGGTCGTCACGGTAACCGGCCAGTGCGTTACTGCAAACGCTGCCACTCCTACCACCATAACCAAGAGGCGGGAGGAGCTTCTTCGTCGGAGGCGCACCTGTTTCAGACGTCCCCGCCTCCTATTAACACCAGAGAGTGCGGCGCGGAGGAGCTGGTGTGTGCGGTGGAAGCTGTGATAAGGTATTATTTTAGATTGAAAACTCTAAAGTCCAACCCAAGAAAATTACAGGTCAAGAACAAAATCCAGGACCCGTGTATACACTTTAAAGTGGAACTTCACTCCCTCAATCACTATTGGTTATTTGTAATCCTTTTGGAGCGAGCGTTAGTAAATAGATAGGAAAGTAAATCCTTGGATTGTGAGGATAATTCCTTCCAGAAACATGCTTGTAATCCAAAGCACTTGTATATCAAAGCATTTTTTTACAGGGTATAAAAGAGAAGAGAGGCGCCTCTAATACATACAGGTAAAGGACCGGGTAACTTTTTGAGATTCGGCACTGCGTCGCTTTAACAGACAATTGCACGGTCGTGCGACGTGGCTCCCAAACAAAATTGGCGTCCTTTTTACCCCACAAATAGAGCTTTCTTTTGGTGGTATTTGATCACCTCTGCGGATTTTAGTTTTTGTGCTATAAACAAAAATAGAGTGACAATTTTGAAAAAACAAATATGTTTTTTACTTTTTGCTATAATAAATATCCCCCAAAAAATATATAAAAAAAAACACTTTTTTCCTCAGTTTAGGCCAATACGTATTCTTCTACATATTTTGGGTAAAAAAAATCGCAATAAGCGTTTATCGGTTGGTTTGCGCAAAAGATAGCATGTCTACAAAATAGGGGATAGATTTATGGCATTTTTATTAATATTTTTTTTTTTTTACTACTAATGGTGGCGATCAGCGATTTTTATTGTGACTGTGACATCATTTATACAGCGATCAGTGCTATAAAAATGAACTGATTACTGTGTAAATGACACTGGCAGGGAAGGGGTTAACCAGTAGGGGGCGATGAGGGGGTTTAGTGTGTCCTAGGGAGTAATTCTAATTGTGTGGGGACGTGGCTACATGTGACACGACGCTGATCACTGCTCCCGATGAGAGGAAACAGACGATCAGTGTCCTGTCACTAGGCAGAACAGGGAGGTGCCTTGTTTACACCGACATCTCCCCGTTCTGCCGCTCGGTGACACATAGACTCCGCAGGTCTCACTGGCACAGTCACGGAGCTTGTGGCGGGGGCGCCCCTGGGAAATTCAAAGTACAGAGCGGGTACGTTGCTTTGCCCAGCCAAGCCATTCTGCCGACGTATATATGCGTGAACCCATTGCAGAGAACGGGAGGCGCTTTACAGGCGCTATTTCTAGCGCTAAAACGCCTGAAATACGTCTGCAGCATGGCACGGGCAGGCAAAAGGACGTACCCTTACTGCCCCTTTAAGAAGCGTTCCCCTTTAAGCCCGTTCTTCACGGGCATACCCGTGATCGTCTCACGGAGAGATAGAAAGAGGGGAGGTCAGAGTAAACACAACGGCTAAGATTCACAAAGCAGTTACGCCGACGAAAGTGCTAATGTGCGCCTGTTAGGCCCCTTTCACATTGAGGCGTGGAGCCGCGGTGACGGTATAGCCGCGCTATTTGTAGCGCCGCTATACCGTCGTGTTTACCGCGATATTCGGGCGCTAGCGGTGAGGTTTTAACCCCCGCTAGCGGCCGAAAAAGGGTTAATACCGCCCGCGTTGTGGGCGGTATTACCGCGCTATTACCGCGGTTTCCCATTGATTCCAATGGGAAGGCGCGCTATAGGAGCGGTGAACACACCGCTCCTATACCGCGGTAAAGATGCGGCTAGCAGGACTTTTGGAGCGTTCTTGCTAGCGCACCGCTTCAGTGTGAAAGCCTTCGGGCTTTCACATTGAACACTACAGGGCATGATTTTTCATGCGGTATAGCAGCGCTATTTTTAGCGCTGTACCGCATGAAAAACGCCTCAATGTGAAAGGGGCCTAAGTGCAAATTTGCGCCAGACCCACAAACCAACATGCGCCTAAAAACTGGCCACCCTACGGTGACGTAGCTTACATACCCCGGCGTAGCGTGGGCATACTTTTCGTCTGGACGCATGTTGCTGCTCCCATTGATTAGGCATTCAAATATGCAAATGAGGGAAATACGGCGATTCACGAACGTACGTGCGCCCGACGCATGCTGCGCGAGGTGCGTGTAAGTTGTACGTCCGGCGTAAAGTTATTCCCCATAGATGAGGCGCAACCCGGCACCAGACATGCAAAGGTCTGCACCAGAGAACACAGGCCGGCGTATTGTGTGTTGGACGTGTCTGGCTGGACGTACGATACGTTCACGGCGTATGTAGTGATCCGGCGTAGCTTAGGCAGTTGTGCGCATGCGCATAAGGGTACAGTTTTATGGGTCCACGTCACGGCTACGTCACGGTGCATTCGCAGTTCGTCATACGCCAGGCATAAAACACTGCACCATGCTCGGACTATCATTTGCATGTGGTCACGCCCACTTCCACCTACGCCGGCCTGCGCCTTCGAAAATACGCTACGCTGGCGCATCTTGGTGAGCAATGGCTTGCTGAATACAGTTAATGCCTCTCCGTGCTGCACTGGCATAGCGTACTGTGTGTGCGCTATGCCGGCGTAAATGTGCGCCCAACTGTTTGTAAATCTGGGCCAATATCTCCCTGTTTTGCCTAGTGACAGGTCACTGATCGAATGTTCCCTGTCATCGGAAATGACGATCAGTGACATCTTACAACAAGCCACGCCCCCTACAGTTAGAATCACTCCCTAGGACACACTTAAGTTCTTCAGCGCCACCTAGTGGTTAACCCCCTTCACTGCCAGTGTCATTAATCAGAGCATTTTTATAGCACTGATCGCTAAAATAGCATCAAAAGTGTCTGATGTGTCCGCCATAATGTCGCAGTCACGATAAAAATCGATGATTGTCGCCATATCTAGTAAAAAAATTTTTTTTTATAAAAATGCCATAAAACAATCATATTTTGTAGACGCTCTAAATTTTGCGCAAACCAATCGATAGACGCTTATTGTGATTTTTTTTTTTTACCGAAAATATGTAGAAGAATACGTATAGAATACGTATCGGCCTAAACTGAGGGGAAACAAATGGATATTTATTATAGCAAAAAGTAAAAAATATTATTTTGTTTTTCAAAATTGTTGCTCTATTTTTGTGTATAGTGCAAAAAATAAAAACCACAGAGCTGATCAAATACCACCAAAGGAAAGCTGTATTTGTGGGGAAAAAAGGCCGTCAACTATGTTTGGGAGCCACGTCGCACGACAGTGCAATTGTCAGTTAAAGCGACGCAGTGCCGAAATCCCAAAAAGTGGCCCGGTCATTGGGCAGCCAAATGGTCTGGAGCTGAAGTGGTTAAATGTATAGACACATGACCGTCCGGAGGTGGAGGGAGGGGGGATAAAGCTGATTGGACTATCATAGCTACTACTTACACCCAGAGCCGCTCATCTCTGGCTATCTTTTCAGTTTGCTGAAGGAGGCGGAGTATCACGCAGAGCAGAGGGAGTACGAGATGAACCGGCGGAGGCAGATGGGCCTTGCCTCCTCGCATCATTCATTGGACAACACCGACTTTGATAACAAAGACGATGATAAACACGACCAGCGTCTGCTCAGCCAGTTTGGAATCTGGTTCCTGGTGAGGAGTGTGTGTGTGTGTGTGTGTGTGTATAGTGCCCAATAGCCAAAGCTTTAAAGTCAATCTGAACCCAAATGGAATATATTTGCAGCTTATGCACATTTTAGAGATAATGAAATATTTACAAGAATGAAGCTTCGGGGGGCTCCACGAAGGGGGAAAACTCCCCCAAAAGATTGCTCCTGAATTAAGGGGACCGGATGTTTTACATAAAATTCGGGGACAGATTTTTTTTTTTTTCTATTGGCAAATGGTGACAATTTTATACACATATTTTCCTCCAAGTATATCTGCAGTCAGTGGTGTAGTGTGGGGGTGTCAGCGCCCGGAGCAAGGCAAGAAATTTGCACCCCCGCCAGACTATTAGCACCCCGAGTCCCTTCCACTAGCACAGTAATACTACAACTTGTTTCCTACACCGACCTACCTGATCCCTACACTGACCTTCCTGATCCCTATACACTGATCTACCTTATCCCTACACCGACCTACCTGATCCCTACACTGACCTACCTGATCCCTACACTGACCTTCCTGATCCCTATACACTGACCTACCTGATCCCTACACTGATCTACCTGATCCCTACACTGATCTACCTGATCCCTACACCGACCTACCTGATCCCTACACTGACCTTCCTGATCCCTATACACTGATCTACCTTATCCCTACACCGACCTACCTGATCCCTACACTGACCTACCTGATCCCTACACCGACCTACCTGATCCCTACACTGACCTTTCTGATCCCTATACACTGACCTACCTGATCCCTACACTGATCTACCTGATCCCTACACTGATCTACCTGATCCCTACACCGACCTACCTTATCCCTACACCGACCTACCTGATTCCTTCACTGACCTACCTGATCCCTACACTGACCACTACACTGACCTACCTGATCCCTACACTGACCACTACACTAAACCTACCTGATCCCTTCTCATCTTCATAGCTATTGCCAGCATATGGAAAGTGCTTCTTATTTTTGGCGCTGCACTTTATTTTCACATTTTCACACAATTTTTTATTTTTTTTCTTTTGTTGTGCTGGCAGCCACTTTAGATACTACACATTGGGAGAGCGCAGTATATCTATACATTTTTTCCCTACACTAAACCTACCTGATTCCTGCACGACTCACCCCCCCCCCCACATGAACAGTGTAGGTCGGTTGATTTTGCTCACCTCTCCATGGCCTCCATGATAATCTATCGGAGCAGGGCTCTCCCCATCACCCGACACCCAGCCCCTCCTCAGTTTTCCCCGCCAAGAGCTTATCCAATAGCCGCCATACGCTCTGCACCGCCCCTCCCCTCCATTGTTCTCTCACACACACGGACCACCCGCACAAGAGGGATCATGGGGGACAGGCTGGACTACAGGAGTCTCTGGGCAGGGGGGATGGGGGGGGGCAACACAGAACACTTGGGGGGGCACAGTAATGATTTTACACCTCCTAAATGTTGCACCTGTGGCGAGAGTACCAGATGCCACACTCCATGCCACTGCAATCTGGGGACAAATGCGGGGACAGACTGGCTCCGGGGACTGTGTCCTCAATCCGGGGACAAATGCGGGGACAGGCTGGCTCTGAGGACAGTGTCCTCAGTCCGGGGACAAATGCAGGGACAGACTGGTTACAGGGACAGTGTCCTCAGTCCAGGGACAAATGCGGGGACAGACTGGCTCCGGGGACTGTGTCCTCAATCCGGGGACAAATGCGGGGACAGGCTGGCTCTGAGGACAGTGTCCTCAGTCCGGGGACAAATGCAGGGACAGACTGGTTACAGGGACAGTGTCCTCAGTCAGGGACAAATGCGGGGACACTGGCTTCGGGGAAGTGTCCTCAGTCCGGGGACAAATGCAGGGACAGACTGGCTCCGGGGAATGTGTCCTCAATCTGGGGACAAATGCAGGGACGGACTGGCTCCGGGGACTGTGTCCTCAATCCGGGGACAAATGCGGGGACAGACTGGCTCCAGGGACTGTGTCCTCAATCCGGGGACAAATGCAGGGACAGACTGGTTACAGGGACATTGTCCTCAGTCCAGGGACAAATGCGGGGACAGACTGGCTTCGGGGACAGTGTCCTCAGTCCGGGGACAAATGCGGGGACAGACTGGTTCGGGGGACAGTGTCCTCAATCCAGGGACAAATGCGGGGACAGACTGGCTCTGGGGACAGTATCCCCAGTCCGGGGACAAATCAGGGGACAGACTGGCTCCAGGGACAGTGTCCTCAGTCCAGGGACTGTCCCCGTGAACCGGGGATTTCTGGACTCCCTATCCTAGATCACGCCTATGAACCATAAACTCAAGTTAAGACAATGGAATATCAGTTATATGTTAAAGTCAGGCCAATGCCAAAAGGTGATCTGCCAGCAGGGGGCGCTCAGAGTTTAGCAAAGGCTGTCAAAGTTTGCAGAATTTTTGGGGACATGTTCTACTGATGCCCATAGTTTTATGTTTAGGCAGAAGAAGCCCAATAATGAGGCCTACCAGCCGATGTATTTAGAGCCGTGTAGAGTCTTCTATATTTACCCGTTCAGTAGGGAGAAAATAAGAGATGTTCATGATCATGGTTTTACGAAACTTCCAACCGTCCAATAATCGCAGTAACCGTTATTTGCTCTTTTTGTTATACGGGTACCAGGTGAGCCTATGTACGCCGAGCGAGAACACTCCCACTGAGAGCCTCGCCCGGCTGGTCAGCATGGTGTTCCAGTGGTTCCATTCCACGGCTTACATGATGGATGACGAGGTCGGTAGCCTGGTGGAGAAGCTCAAACCTCAGTTTGTCACCAAGTGGCTGAAGACGGTGTGCGACATTCGCTTCGATGTCATGGTGATGTGCCTGCTGCCCAAACCCATGGAGTTCGCCAGGGTAGGTTCTGAGCCCAATGATGAGCGGCGTTCTGTGCCCATGGCTGACCCTCGCCAACCATGTTCATGGTTTTATTGATATAAAGTGGTGGTCAGAGTGATCCGAGTTTTATAAAGACTGTTTGCCTTCAGACTGTCTCTTTTTAATTGAAGCTTTGATTAAAACAGGGAGGGGATGTATCTATGTGGGTCTATTTAGCTTAAGCTACTGGGCTCTGTATACATAAGCTTTTTTTTTTTACATAAACCTGATAAGGATAGGCTAAAATTCTTCCATCAAAATGGAGTTGTCCTCCTCCTACCCCCATGGCCATTAATATGGAGTTGTCCTCCTCCTACCCCCATGGACATCAATATGGAGTTGTCCCCCTCCTGCCCCCATGGCCATTAATGTGGAGTTGTCCTCCTCCTACCCCCATGGCCATTAATATGGAGTTGTCCTCCTACCCCCATGGCTAATAATATCGAGTTGTCCTTCTACCCACATGGCCGATAAAATGGAGTTGTCCTCCCCCTACCTCCATGGCCGTTAATATGGAGTTATCCTCCTCCTACCCCATGGCCATCAATATGGAGTTGTCCTCCTCCTACCCCCATGGCAATTATTATGGAGTTGTCCTCCTCCTATCCCCATGGCTAATAATATGGAGTTGTCCTCCTACCCCCATGGCCATTAATATGGAGTTGTCCTCCTACCCCCATGGCCGTTAATATGGAAATGTCCTCCTCCTACCCCCATGGCCATTAATATGGAGTTGTCCTCCTCCTACCCCCATGGCCATTAATATGGAGTTGTCCTCCTCTTACCCCCATGGCCATTAATATGGAGTTGTCCTCCTCTTACCCCCATGGCCATTAATATGGAGTTGTCCTCTTACCCCCATGGCCCTTAATATGGTGTTGTCCTCCTCTTACCCCATGGACATTAATATGGAGTTGTCCTCCTCTTACCCCCATGGCCATAAATATGGAGTTGTCCTCCTCTTACCCCCATGGCCATTAATATGGAGTTGTCCTCCTCCTACCGCCATGGCCATAAATATGGAGTTGTCCTCCTCCTACCCCCATGGCCATTAATATGGAGATGTCCTCCTCTTACCCCCATGGCCATAAATATGGAGTTGTCCTCCTCCTACCGCCGTGGCCATTAATATGGAGATGTCCTCCTCCTACCCCCATGGCCATTAATATGGAGTTGTCCTCCTACACCCCCATGACCATTAATATGGTGTTGTCCTCCTCCTACTCCATGGACATTAATATGGAGTTGTCCTAATCCTACCCCCATGGCCATTAATATGGAGTTGTCCTTCTACCCCCATTGCCATTAATATGGAGTTGTCCTACCCCCATGGCCATCAATATGGAGTTGTCCTACCCCCATGGCCATCAATATGGAGTTGTCCTACCCCCATGGCCAATACTATGGAGTTGTCCTCCTCCTACCCCCATGGCCATCAATATGGAGTTGCCTCCCTGCCCCCCATGGCCATTGACATGGAGTTTGTCCTCCTACCTCCATGCACATTCATATTGACTACTTCAGAAACATCCTCAACTCTTTAGTGAAAACTTTTCACCAGATTTTGGAAGTGTCTGTGGGAATCTGTACCCAGATTGTGAGGTCAGGTACTGATGTTGGATGAGAAGACCTGGCTCACCATCAGTATTCCAGTTCATCCCAAAGGTGTTCAGTAGGGTTGAGGTCAGGGCTCTGTGCAGGACAATCAAACCAAGCAGGATTCTCATAGCACTAAAACAGATATCTGGAGGTGGCCGTAAGTTGGGCCTAGACCTGAATGCAGGTCCTGCCATGGTGCCTCTATCGTAGTACGTTTATCCCTCCCTCTGCTTCATAGTGACGGAGAGGGCCAAGCCTGTTTATACAGAGACGTTTCAGAAAAATTGAAAACCTGCCTGTGGGGCTTACAACCTGGAAGATCTCATGATCAACCCCCCCCCCCCCCCTCAGGTGCTTAGAAATGGTAAGTTATGAAAACGTGAGCGTGGCCTTTGGTTGTCCAGCTGTTTGTAGACAACATCCCTCTAGTAGAAGAGCTCACCGCAGAGCTTCTTTGTTGTGGGTCAGAGGCACCACTAGAAGGCAGGCTTGCTCCTTCAAAAATCAGAATCTACTGAAATTATTTTCTGGGTTGTCTATTTTTTCCATGAGATTTCAGGGTTCTGTAAGTCTCTGAGGTGTGTGGCGGAGATTAAAGGAAGTGAAATGTTTATGGCCACAAAGCCTTAAGAGTACTATTCACATCAATTCTATTCGATCATTTGCAATGACATTGTCTTCTGCTGGCAGAAAATTATTGATTTTATCTTTTTATTTGTGCCCTTTCATTGATGTATCCTTTTTTATTTTACCAGGCTTACCATGTAACCTGGTCTGTGAGATGGTGTACTACGGCCTTTGCCACCGGTCAGCTGCAGAGCTGGTCTGTTACCTGTAGTTCTACAAATACGTGATCAGTTCCTGCCTTGTTGTGGGTCGGGGCTTTAGGTGTCACTTCATATCGTATGTTTCGTTCCTAATTGCGGGCCCCAGTTACAGAGTTGTGTGTCCCAGTTGCAGAGTTGTGTGTCCCAGTTGCAGAGTTGTGTGTCCCTGTTGCAGAGTTGTGTGTCCCTGTTGCAGAGTTGTGTGTCCCTGTTGCAGAGTTGTGTGCCCCTGTTGCAGAGTTGTGTGTCCCTGTTGCAGAGTTGTGTGCCCCTGTTGCAGAGTTGTGTGCCCCTGTTGCAGAGTTGTGTGCCCCTGTTGCAGAGTTGTGTGCCCCTGTTGCAGAGTTGTGTGCCCCTGTTGCAGAGTTGTGAGTCCCAGTTGCAAAGTGGTGCCCCAGTTACAGAGTTGTGCGCGTATCCCAGTTGCAGAGTTGTGCGCGTATCCCAGTTGCAGAGTTGTGTGTGTATCTCAGTTGCAGAATTGTGTGTCCCAGTTGCAGAATTGTGTGTCCCAGTTGCAGAATTGTGTGTGTATCCCAGTTGCAGAGGTGTTGCCATTTCCAGTATTCCAGAGTTTGAGTTCCTGTGACTGGTGCCTCCAGTGTTCCCTGTACCTCAATTCATCCCTCCACTCCTTTTCCTCCAGAGAATCTGTCACCCTGTGCACTATTTCCTGTGACCCCTGTACACCTATGTCTCCAGTGACCCCTGTACACCTATGTCTCCAGTGACCCCTGTACACCTATGTCTCCAGTGACCCCTGTACACCTATGTCTCCAGTGACCCCTGTACACCTATGTCTCCAGTGACCCCTGTACACCTATGTCTCCAGTGACCCCTGTACACCTATGTCTCCAGTGACCCTTCTACATCTGTGTCTCCAGTGACCTTTGTACACCTATGTCTCCAGTGACCTTTGTACACCTATGTCTCCAGTGACCTTTGTACACCTATGTCTCCAGTGACCTTTGTACACCTATGTCTCCAGTGACCTTTGTACACCTATGTCTCCAGTGACCTTTGTACACCTATGTCTCCAGTGACCTTTGTACACCTATGTCTCCAGTGACCCCCGTACACCTATGTCACCAGTGACCTTTGTATACCTATGTCTCCAGTGACCCCTGTACACCTATGTCTCCAGTGACCCCTGTACACCTATGTCTCCAGTGACCCCTGTACACCTATGTCTCCAGTGACCCTTGTACACCTATGTCTCCAGTGACCCTTCTACACCTGTGTCTCCAGTGACCTTTGTACACCTATGTCTCCAGTGACCTTTGTACACCTATGTCTCCAGTGACCTTTGTACACCTATGTCTCCAGTGACCCCCGTACACCTATGTCTCCAGTGACCTTTGTACACCTATGTCTCCAGTGACCCCCGTATACCTATGTCTCCAGTGACCCCCGTACACCTATGTCTCCAGTGACCCCCGTACACCTATGTCTCCATTGACCCTCGTATACCTTTGTCTCCAGTGACCCCTGTACACCTATGTCTCCAGCGACCCCTGTACACCTATGTCTCCAGCGTCCCCTGTACACCTATGTCTCCAGCGTCCCCTGTACACCTATGTTCTCCAGTGACCCCGGTACACCTATGTCTCCAGTGACCCCTGTACACCTATGTCTCCAGTGACCCCTGTACACCTATGTCTCCAGTGACCCCTGTACACCTATGTCTCCAGTGACCCTTGTACACCTATGTCTCCATTGACCCCTGTACACCTGTGTCTCCAGTGACCCCTGTACACCTGTGTCTCCAGTGACCCCTGTACACCTGTGTCTCCAGTGACCCCTGTACACCTGTGTCTCCAGTGACCCCAGTACACCTATGTCTCCAGTGACCCCCGTAAACCTATGTCTCCAGTGACCCCCGTACACCTATGTCTCCAGTGACCCCCGTACACCTATGTCTCCAGTGACCCCCGTACACCTATGTCTCCAGTGACCCCTGTACACCTATGTCTCCAGTGACCCCTGTACACCTATGTCTCCAGTGACCCCTGTACACCTATGTCTCCAGTGACCCCTGTACACCTATGTCTCCAGTGACCCCCGTATACCTATGTCTCCAGTGACCCCCGTATACCTATGTTTCCAGTGACCCCTGTACACCTATGTCTCCAGTGACCCCCATATACCTATGTCTCCAGTGACCCATGTACACCTATGTCTCCAGTGACCTTTGTACACCTATGTCTCCAGTGACCTTTGTACACCTATGTCTCCAGTGACCTTTGTACACCTATGTCTCCAGTGACCTTTGTACACCTATAATACAGTTTGGCAAAGCCGCGCTCATAAAAACAAATGCGTTAGGTGAGGACTGCTAGGCACCAGTCCTCTGTATTTAAACAATTAATATGACACAGAGCATCTCACATGGGGTAAAGGCAAAACCTGGCCACATAGGGTGGTGACACAAAAGCTCTCCTGTAGATTAAATGATTAACAGTACATAAAAATAAAATTACAAAATCCTAAATTGGAGTAAACATAAAATAATGTGTATCCCAGAAAGTGCTTCTAGGGCAATAGCACAGAAGTTCATACAGTCCTTGCAATTTCTGTGTCAAAGTATAATTGAAAACAGTCCCAGGAAATAGAACAGCAAAAAGATCCTAATGGTTCACACCACCACAGTGACGAGATGACAGCATCAAAGTGATCCCTTCACCAAAATAAGGGGGGGCCGCTTACCAGAGGGCAAGCTCAATGTAGCAATTGGCTATAACCCAGCCGCGGCCTTTAAAATCCTAGATGGTTCCTGGACACGACTTCCAGCAGATAACAAAGCTGGCGGTACTCAGATAACATATAGTGGAGAGAGAAGGATGGACCAATAGTGTGATTCCGTTTCAACAAGGAGGGTTTATTAAAACAAAAAATGATACTCACAATTTGACAAGATATCAAAAGCATGTAAAAACAGATCGCCGGCCGGCAAACAGATCGGAGCCCTTCCTCCGTACGTGGTGACGGAGGAAGGGCTCCGATCTGTTTGCCGGCCGGCGATCTGTCACCACGACGGAGGAAGGGCTCCGATCTGTTTGCCGGCCGGCGATCTGTTTTTACATGCTTTTGAATCTTGTCAAATTGTGAGTATCATTTTTTGTTTTAATAAACCCTCTTGTTGAAACGAATCACACTATTGGTCATCCTTCTCTCTCCACTATATGGTTGATGTCCTTGGAGGCCAGCTTTGTTATCTGCTGGAAGTCGTGTCCAGGAACATCTAATTTTAAAGGCCGCGGCTGGGTTATAGCCAATTCACATTGAGCTTGCCCTCTGGTAAGCGGCCCCCCCTTATTTTGGTGAAGGGATCACTTTGATGCTGTATCTCGTCACTGTGGTGGTGTGAACCATTAGGATCTTTTTGCTGTTCTATTTCCTGGGACTGTTTTCAATTATACTTTGACACAGAAATTGCAAGGACTGTATGAACTTCTGTGCTATTGCCCTAGAAGCACTTTCTGGGATACACATTATTTTATGTTTACTCCAATTTAGGATTTTGTAATTTTATTTTTATGTACTGTTAATCATTTAATCTACAGGAGAGCTTTTGTGTCACCACCCTATGTGGCCAGGTTTTGCCTTTACCCCATGTGAGATGCTCTGTGTCATATTAATTGTTTAAATACAGAGGACTGGTGCCTAGCAGTCCTCACCTAACGCATTTGTTTTTATGAGCGCGGCTTTGCCAAACTGTATTATTTTGTGTTTTCACACGATTGCCGCTGCCTTCTAGTTTTTTAGTTTTTTTGGTTTAGCGCAGTTTTCTGTTTTTCCTTTGTACACCTATGTCTCCAGTGACCCCTGTACACCTATGTCTCCAGTGACCCCTGTACACCTATGTCTCCAGTGACCCCTGTACACCTATGTCTCCAGTGACCCCTGTACACCTATGTCTCCAGTGACCCCTGTACACCTTTGTCTCCAGTGACCCCTGTACACCTATGTCTCCAGTGACCCCTGTACACCTATGTCTCCAGTGACCCCTGTACACCTATGTCTCCAGTGACCCCTGTACACCTATGTCTCCAGTGACCCCTGTACACCTATGTCTCCAGTGACCTTTGTACACCTATGTCTCCAGTGACCTTTGTACACCTATGTCTCCAGTGACCCTTGTACACCTATGTCTCCAGTGACCCCTATACACCTGTGTCTCCAGTAAACCCTGTACACCTGTGTCTCCAGTGACCCCTGTAAACCTGTGTCTCCAGTGACCCCCTGTACACCTGTGTCTCCAGTGACCCCCTGTACACCTGTGTCTCCAGTGACCCCCGTACACCTATGTCTCCAGTGACCCCTGTACACCTATGTCTCCAGTGACCCCTGTACACCTATGTCTCCAGTGACCCCAGTACACCTATGTCTCCAGTGACCCCAGTACACCTATGTCTCCAGTGACCCCAGTACACCTATGTCTCCAGTGACCCCAGTACACCTATGTCTCCAGTGACCCCCGTATACCTATGTCTCCAGTGACCCCCGTATACCTATGTCTCCAGTGACCCCCGTATACCTATGTCTCCAGTGACCCCCGTATACCTATGTCTTCCGTGACCCCTGTACACCTATGTCTCCAGTGACCCCTGTGTCACCCAGTGTCCCTGAGTTCCAATGCTCCTGAGTTCCACAGTTCGTGTCTCTGAGGTGGTTACCCCTCAGCCTTATTTCTGACAACACTTGTCTGCTACATGCCCTGACCCCTTCAGCCTGTTCAGTTTCTAAGACTGTCTATAAATTTGGTACCTCTCACTCTGTTTCTTTCCGTGGTCAGCTTCTGTCGGCCTAAGTGTGCCCAGGAGCGGCAAACTGAGAGCCACACCCGTCACACCTTTCAGGGTGCTCTGGTGAATACCAGGAGGATCTTTGAACTCTGCCCTTCCTTCTGGCTCACACCTATACCTATAAGCTGCAGAGAGGGTCCACAATCCCACCTATATGAGACAGTCCTGTTGAGGTGAATACCAGAACTAGATAATACGGACAAATGTATGTGGACATCCCTCCAGACTTTTAATGTTAGAGTGTTTCCAGTGAAGGGTCCACGTAATACTCCATCATACAAAGACATTGTAGACAATTGTGTTCTTCCAGCCTTGTGGTAACAGTTTGGTGACAACTCTTTCCTGTTCCACTATGACTGTGGCCCATTGTACAAAGCCAACTCCATAAAGACATGGTTGACCAGTTCGGACCAGCTCCATAAAGTCATGGGTTGACCAGTTTGGTGCGGAGGAACTTGAGTGCCCTGCACAGAGCCCTGACCCCCAACCCTACTGAACACCTTTGGGATGAATTGGATCACTGATGGTGAGCCATGTCATCTTATCCAACATCAGTAGCCGACCTCACAAATGGGCCAAATGCTCTAAGATACTCTACAAGATCTTTGTGGGAAGCCTTCTGAGAAGAGTGGAGAATGTTACAGCCACAAGGGGGGGGGGACTCTATATTAATGGCCATGGTTTTGGAATGGGATGTCCAACAAGCTCATATAGGTAAGATGGTCAGTTGTCAAGAAATAATTGGCCAAATCCCAACATTCTGACCATACATATCTAAACCCTGCCTTATCGGTCCTCAGATGTGGTGGCTATTTATTCGTTTTTAGGCTTTTTTCTTGCTGGTGAGTGAGAGTTGGCCTCCTAGTCCTTCATAGAAGTATTTCTTCTTCGAGAAAGTAACTTGTATCGCTCCTCCAGGTTGGCGGATATTGGGACAAGTCGTGCAGCACGGCCACGCAGCTGAAGGAAGGTCTGAACAGAATTTTGTGCCTTATCCCTTATAACGTTATAAACCAGCCGGTCTGGGAGTGTATCATGCCGGAGTGGCTCGAGGCCATCAGAACGGAGGTGCCGGACCACCAGCTCAAGGAGTTCCGAGAGGTCCTCAGGTCAGTTGAACACGTTCCGCTGTAAAGGGGGCCGCAGACTAAAAATGAAGTGTACGTCTGTCACCCCCGAACCATAAACTTCTGTTATTGGAGAAGTTCCTTGTTCGGATTTCCATACAACTTCCCCATCCGCTGTACTGATACCGTTCTCTGTACCGATCCCATCTCTGTACTGATACTGTTCTCTGTACCGATCCCATCTCTGTACCGATGCTTTTCTCTGTACCAATACCGTTCTCTGTACCGATGCCGTTCTCTGTACCGATGCCGTTCTCTGTACCGATGCCGTTCTCTGTACCGATGCCGTTCTCCGTACCGATGCCGTTCTCCGTACCGATGCCGTTCTCCGTATCGATGCCGTTCTCCGTATCGATGCCGTTCTCCGTATCGATGCCGTTCTCTGTACCGATGCCGTTCTCTGTACCGATGCCGTTCTCTGTACCGATGCCGTTCTCTGTACCGATGCCGTTCTCTGTACCGATGCCGTTCTCTGTACCGATGCCGTTCTCTGTACCGATGCCGTTCTCTGTACCGATTCCGTTCTCTGTACCGATTCCGTTCTCTGTACCGATTCCGTTCTCTGTACCGATACCGTTCTCTGTACCGATACCATTCTCTGTACCGATACCGTTCTCTATACTGATACCATCCGCTGTACTAATACCGTTCTCTGGTTCCTTCGCAGTAAAATGTTTGACATTGAGATGTGTCCGCTGCCCTTCTCCATGGAAGAGATGTTCGGGTTTATCAGCTGCCGATTCACCGGCTACCCATCCTCCGTCCAGGAACAGGCTTTACTCTGGCTACATGTGAGTGTCCTGTATATGTTCCTTATTTCTCCACCATAGTGCAGAGGAACCTCGGTTTACGAGTAACGCGGTTAACGAGCGTTTTGAAAGACGAGCAGCTTTTAAAAAAAAAAAAATCTGACTCGGTTTGCGGGTGTTGTCTCACATAACAAGCAGAATTCAAGCTAATGGGGCCTGCAGTGCCGCATTTGGCCTGAGGTGAGGGGACACCAGACCCGAGCTGGGCCGATCGGAGTCGTTCGGAAATACTCCATTCATGGGTGTTTCCAAGGGTTTCCGTGGTCAGCCGAGCTGTCCCTGGAACTTTCCGGGTGTTTCCGAGCCTCTCCGGCGCCCCCCCCTCCACCTCTGGCCACATGCGGTATTGCATGCCATTGAAGTCAATGCAGAACAAATTATTTTTGTTCTCATTGACTTCTATGGGGAAACTCGCTTTGATATGTGAGTGCTTTGGATTACAAGCATTCTACTGAAACGGATTATACTCGTAATGCAAGGTTACACTGTAATTAACTATTTCCCGCGCGGCCTATTGTAATAATATGGCTGAGTGAGTGCTCTGTTAACCGGGGGGGGGGGTGTTATCTGTGTCCCAATATGTTGTACTGAGTGTTTTTGTTTTTGCCCAATCACAGTGATCACATGTCAGCTGTAAACAATGGCTGTCATTCATCGCATGATGTTATCTCTGTGATTGGTCACAGTGATCACATGGTACAGGACCAATGACAACGGACCTGTACCATGTGATAGCTTTGACAATGGCTGTCATTCCTTGCATACTATTGTGATCTCTGTGATTGGTCACAGTGATCACATGGTAAAAGGTCAATAACAACGGACCCGTACCATGTGATAGCTTTGACCTATCACAGCTATCACAATAGTACATACAGAGCCGTGGCTCGGGTGCTTTGACAATGACTGTCATTCATCGCATACTGAATGAATGACTTGTAAAGGGCTACACATGCGAACTGAATCGCCTCTGGGTGCTTTTTGCAGCCAGTGTCTTCCTGGCTGGTGCGGTGATACCAATCACAGAGATCACAATAGTATGCGATGAATGACTGTCAAAGCTCCCGAGCCACAACTCAGTATGTACTGTTGTGATAGCTGTGATAGGTCAAAGATATCACATGGTACAGGTTCTTTGTCATTGGCCCTGTACCATGTGATCACTGTAACCAATCACAAAGATCACAATAGTATGTATCACTTTAAAGCAAACATGAACTTTCTTTTCTAATGTTTGTTGGAAATCTTTTAGTGTGTGGCCAGCCTGAGTCTCCTTGGGCTCTAGTGAGATAAAAGGTTCCAAAATAACAGAAATTAATGTCTCCTGTTCCCAAATCTTTACTTTTAATTTTTTTAAAACCTTCACCGTAATGAGAGGCTGGTGATTTCCTTGTTGTTGCTTTTGACAGGTTTTGTCAGAACTGGACATTGTGGTCCCTCTTCAGCTGTTGATCAGCATGTTCTCTGATGGGGTGAACTCGGTGAAGGAGCTGGCCAATCAGAGGAAAGTCCGAATCACCGACATATCCGGCAACGTTCCTGGAAACCGGGTAAAAAAGACTTTTCCATCTCTGCTGATATGTAACTTTCTCTAAGGACATTGATGTGTCATTAATAAATTCCCAATTGCCCCCCGACGTCCCTTTAACCACTTAAGACCCGGGCCATTATGCAGGTAAAGGACCAGGCCCCTTTTTGCGATTCGGCACTGCGTCGCTTTAACTGACAATTTGCGCTGTCGTGCAACGTGGCTCCCAAACAAAATTGGCGTCCTTTTTTTCCCACAAATAGAGATTTCTTTTGGTGGTATTTTACTTTTTTCTATAATAAATATCCCCCAAAAAATATAATAAAACATTTTTTCCCTCAGTTTAGACCGATACGTATTCTTCTACATATTTTTGGTTAAAAAAAATCGCAATAAGCGTTTGTCGATTTGTTTGCGCAACATTTATAGCGTTTACAAAATAGGGCATAGTTTTATGGCATTTTTATTAATATTTTTTTTTTTTACTAGTAATGGCGGCGATAAGCGATTTTTATTCTGACTGCGACATTATGACGGACACTTCAGACAATTTTGACACTATTTTGGGACCCATTGGCATTTTCACAGCGAAGAGTGCTATAAAAATGCACTGATTACTGTGAAAATGACACTGGCAGTGAAGGAGTTAACCACTAGGGGGCGCTGTAAGGGTTAAGTGTGACCTCATGTGTGTTTCTAACTGTAGGGGGGCATGGCTGGACGTGTGACTTCATTGATCGCCTTTCCCTAAATCAGGGAACAGACGATCACTGACACTGCCACAGAGAAGAACGGGGAAGGTTTGTTTACACTCACCTCTCCCCGCTCAGCTCTGGTGACCGATCGCCGGACTCCGGCGGCGATCAGGTCCCGCGGGCGCGGTCACAGAGCTTCGGACCGGCGGCGGCGCGCTCGCGACCCACGGCTGGGCCCTTAAAGGGGACGTATATATATATATATATGTCCATGTGCCCAGCTGTGCCCTTCTGCCGACGTATATCGGCATGCGGCGGTCCTTAAGTGGTTAAACTAGGGTTGCCCCGATACCTGTTTTTTTACTGGCAAGTACGAGTATCGATTACCTTCAATCATGTTCTCGCCAATACGAGTACCAAATTTGATAACAGAAGTGACCTGGGGAATGCCCAGGGAAAAACCAAGCCTACTTACCAACCAGCTTGCAAAACAACCAATTAACCTGTCTAACAGTATGCGTTAAAAACAGGGGTTTTGTCAGCACGCATGCGTGAGCCACAGAGCCGTGCCAAGGCACCCCATAATTCTGTGGTCCTAACACTAAAGAATGAGCGTCCCCACAATGGAGGCACATGCATTTTAATGGATAGAAAGGGGCAGGTGGACTGAAGGGGAGCCACCCCTCCTTAAAGGTACAGGAGCACACCAAGCACCCAGCATATAGCTCAATGGCTGCAATGGTGTTCGTGCATTGCTGGACCAATATAAACACCACAGGTGAAGCATAAACCTGTCCACCACCCCCATCTATAGCTGGCCATAGCGGTAAGTAGCAATGGAAGGCTAAAGCAGATAACAAAAGTGACCTGGGGAATGCCCAGGGAAAAACCAAGCCTACTTACCAACCAGCTAGCAAAACAACCAATTAACCTGTCTAACAGTATGCGTTAAAAACAGGGGTTTTGTCCGCACGCATTTGCAAACGCATGCGTGAGCCACAGAGCCACGCCAAGGCACCCCTCAATCTGTGGTCCTAACACTAACCAAACACAGTACCAAATTTGAGCCCACACAAAATGAATTGGCTCCATTTACATGGCAAAAAAATTGCATGCAATTTGAACAGGAATAAGGTGCGATTCCTGTCCGAATTGCATGCAGTTTCCCCCCGCCGCTCCAGTTTGAACCTGGGCTGAAATCACCATGACTGTAAAGGTATGGCTACTGGGTATTGGAGCTTTTTCACGAGTACTCATGCAAATGCTTGGTATCGCCAGCAATACCGGTATCGGCGCAATCCTACTTTAACCCCTTCACACTGACGGCATGCACATGGACTGGACTTTTTTCCAAGCTGCCGCATAGATATATATGTGTATCTCTCGTTGTGCTGGGAGCGCTCAGCGGCAGCCTCGGGTCCCGGACTAGCATTCGTTAGCAACTCCCGGTTCTAGGTTATCCTGATCGCTGTGGTAGCCTCTGATTGGCTATTACAGTGATCAGACACTGTGAAGCGCCCCCCCCCCCCCCCCCCAGTGTTTCTCTCTCTGTGAATGGAAGAGAAAGATACATTGTAAATATTTTTTTTTCTCTCTCCTTGCAGAAAAAAACAACAACAACTGTGTGTAAAAAAAAAAAAATAATAAATAATAATAAATAATAAGGCCTTGTGCACACCGGACGTTTTTTTTAAGTTTTTACTGCGGCTGTTTTTGGCAGTAGATGGTTTTTTCCTACAGTCATTAACCCCTTCCCTACCGGGCCATTATAAAATGACGCCGGCAGGAACCCTCCCTCCGGGTGGCATCACATGACATCCTTTCTTCCTGGCAATCTAGTGCGCGAGCGTGCGTGCCCACGGCACCACTCCTGACCCGGTGGGGGTGCCCAGTGGCCACGATGTCCGCCGGACACCCGCGATTGCCGACGATCATGGCAGGATCTGGGTGTGTAATGATGGGGTGTAAACACACAGATCCACTTCCTGTCAGAGGTGAGGAGACCAATGTGTGTCCCCAATACAGAGGAACACACATCGGCCTCCTCCCCTTGTGAGTGCCCTCCCCCTACAGTTAGAATCACTCCCTAGGGAACATATTAACCCAGGGTTGTCTTAATGAGAGGGCACAACTGGGCACTGCCCAGGGGTCCCAGCCTCTTCGGGGGGGGGGGGGGGGGGCTGCACTTTCCCCAAAGCAGTTGGTCCTTGAGCCCACGCTGCCCCAAAATTGTCTCCATTGTAGGGGCCCCAGAGCATTTTATTGCCCAGGGGCCCATGATGCTATTAAGACTGCCCTGTATTAACCCCTTCAGCGCCCCCTTGTGTTAACCCCTTTCCTACCAGTCACACCTACACAGTAATCCGAACAGTTTTATAGCACTGATCGCTGATGTGAATGGTTCCAAAAACGTGTCAAAAGTGTCCGATGTGTCCGCCACAAGGTTACGGTCACAATAAAAATCGCAGATCGCCGCCATTACTAGAAATAAAAATGCCCTAAATCTATCCCCTATTTTGTAGACGCTATAACTTTTGCGCAAAACCAATCAATAAACGCTTATTGCGATTTTTTTTTTTTTGACCAAAAATATGTAGAAGATTACGTATCGCCCTAAACCGAGGAAAAATTATTTATTTATTTTTTCAATTGTGATATTTATTAGATCAAAAAGTAAAAAATATTGGCCCAGATTCACAAAGCAGTTACGCCGACGTAAGTGCAAATGTGCGCCCGTAAGTACAAATTTGCGCCGGCATCTGTGCGCCGGACCCACAAACCAACATAGGTCTAAAAACTGGCCACCCTACGCCGACGTAGCTTACATACCCCGGCGTAACGTGGGCGCACTTTTCGTCTGGATGCATGTTGCTTCTCCCATTGATTAGGCATTCAAATATGCAAATGAGGGAAATATGGCAATTTACGAACGTACGTGCGCCCGACGCATGCTACGCGAGGTGTGTGTAAATTGTACGTCCGGCGTAAAGTTATTCCCCATAGATGAGGCGCAACCCGGCAACAGACATGCAAAGGTCTGCCCCAGAGAACACAGACCGGCGTATTGGGTGTACGTTACGTTCACGGCGTATGCAGTGATCCGGCGTAGCTTAGGCAGTTGTGTCGGCGTGGTTGTGAGCATGCGCATAAGGGTGCTGTTTCATGCGTCCACGTCACGGTGCATGCGCAGTTCGTTATACGCCGGGCGTAAAACACTGCACCATGCTCGGACCATCATTTGCATGGGGTCCCGCCTACACTTCCACCTACGCCGGCCTGCGCGTTCGAAAAATACGCCACGCCGACACAGCGCTGGGAGCAATAGCTTGCTGAATGCAATGCACTACGTTGGCGTAGCGTACGGCGTTTGCAATACGGCGGCGTAATGTGCGCTCAACTCTCTGTGAATCTGGGCCATTGTGTGTGTTTTTTTTAAATTGTAGCGGTTCTAAGAGACGTTTTTCAGCTGTAAAAATGCTCTAACGCAGATGAATGCTCAAAAGCGCAGCTCACCAGCGTTTTTGGATGTTTTTGATGCTTTGAAAAAAAAAATGCTAATGCGGAAAGCCGCTAATAAATGGTAAAAAAAAAACACTATTGCAAAAACGCTGAAAAAAGTTGAAAAACTCTCTGCAAAGCCACTAGCGTATATATAACGTTATTTTAACGTCCCGTGTGCATGAGGACTTAAAATAAAATAAAAATAAATTATAAAAAATAGCTAAATCAAGGTTTAATCTGGGTCAGTAGCAGGGTTAGTGTTTGGATCAAGTAAGGGTCAAAGGTCATGGTCATTATAATTTGGGCAGGATTTTTTTCTTTTAAAAAAAAATTTTTTTTTAAATTTGTATCGGTGTCGGTGTGTTTTTAGGTAGAATAATAAAAAAAAAATGCACACTATTGTTTCTGGGCGGTACTCCGGGTACAAACAGCAACTAACATACACAGATGTGGTATCTCTGCAATTGTCAGGAGAATTTGTTTTTTGGGGGGTAGGTTATGGTAGTAACAAGAAATAAACATCTACATTTAAAAAAAATATATTTTTTACAATTTTGGGACAATTTTTTTCCAATAAAAAAAAACATAAAAACAATTTGTCCTAATCCACCTGGATGCACAAAGTACCTGTGATGATCGGTATGGCAGGGTTTGACAAATTTGCTTATAATCTAGGAGCCAGCTAAAAAAGTTAGGAGCCAGAAAACGCTCCCCGTCCGGCCGAGCTCGCTCGCAGAAGCAAACACATATGTGAGCAGCCCCCGCATATGTAAACGGTATTCAAACCACACATGTGAGGTATCGCCGCGATCGTTAGAGCGAGAACGATAATTCTAGCCCTAGACCTCCTCTGTAACTCAAAACATGCAACCTGTAGAATTTTTTACACGTCGCCTATGGAGATTTTAAAGGGTAAAAGTTTGTTGCCATTCCACGAGCGGAAGCAATTTTGAAGCGTGACATGTTGGGTATCAATTTACTCAGCCTAACATTATCTTTCACAATATAAAAAAAAATGGGATAACTTTACTGATGTCTTATTTTTTAATTTAAAAAAGTGTATTTTTTCCCCCAAAAAAGTGCGCTTGTAAGGCCGCTGCACAAATACGGCGTGACAGAAAGTATTGCAACGATTGCCATTTTATTCTCTAGGGTGTTAGAATAAAAAATATATATAATATTTGGGGGTCCTAATGTGAGGGAAGGAGATGGCAGTGAAAAATTACACATGCTGTTTTACTTGTAATGCCAATGGCCACCACCAGATGGCGCAGGTCACAAAAGGAAGCTTGGCACTTAACAAGGCCGCAAAGCCGCGGCCTCAATTACCGGTGGGCTCGGGCACCAGGTCACAATTTTTTGTCATAATTGCGAACTGGCGCCCATATTTTGTCGAACCCTGCGGTACGGTATTACTAACGCATGTCAAAGTTACAGATATGTTCTCCATCTCCCTTACAGAGCAGCATTGCTTCGGATCCAGGGCGCCGGGTCCTGCACAGTATGCTGAGTCCTTTCCCCAGCCCCTTTCACAGTCCCTTCCGGAGTCCCATGCGCAGTCCTTTCCGGAGCCCCTTCAAAAACTACGGACACCCCGTGGGGAAGACCAACGACTTTGACTGCGATGACGAAGAGATGAATCTCAACTGCTTTATCCTCATGTTTGATCTCATATTAAAACAGGTACAGGGCCCGGGAGGGGGGGGGGGGCGCTCTTCCCCCTCCCCCGCTCTTCCCCTACCCCGTTCTTCCCCTCCCCCGCTCTTCCTCTCCCCCGCTCTCTTCACCCTGGTATAGGTTTGCTGTATACACCTCTATAAATACACTATGGGGGCACATGGGGGGGCCCGGACAGCAGGTGAAATAGGGAAACACAGAGGGGTCTGGACAGCAGGTGAAATGGGGGCACACAGAGGGGTCTTGACACCAGGTGAAATGGGGGCACACGGGGGGGTCTGGGCAGCAGGTGAAAGTAGGGCACACAAAGGGGTCTGGACAGCAGGTGAAGGGGGGGGGGACACAGAGGGGTATGGACAGCAGGTGAAAGGGGGGACACAGAGGGGTCTGGACAGCAGATGAAAGGGGGGGGACACAGAGGGGTCTGGACAGCAGGTAAAGGGGGGGGGGGACACAGAGGGGTCTGGACAGCAGGTGAAGGGGGGGGCACAAAGGGGTCTGGACAGCAGGTGAAAGGGGGACACACAAAGGGGTCTGGACAGCAGGTGAAAGGGGGGCACACAGAGGGGTCTGGACAGCAGGTGAAATAGGGGCACACGGGGGGTCTGGGCAGCAGGTGAACGTAGGGCACACAAAGGGGTCTGGACAGCAGGTGAAGGGGGGGGGGACACAGAGGGGTCTGGACAGCAGGTGAAAGGGGGGGGGCACAAAGGGGTCTGGACAGCAGGTGAAAGGGGGACACACAAAGGGGTCTGGACAGCAGGAGAAAGGGGGGCACACAGAGGGGTCTGGACAGCAGGTGAAATAGGGGCACACAGAGGGGTCTGTACAGCAGGTGAAAGAGGGGCACACAGGGGGCCCAGACATTAGGTGGAATTGGGGCAAACAGAGGGCCCAGACAGCAGGTGGAATATGGGCACCCTGAGTGGGTCCAACAGCAGGGGGCTGGGGGTGCAGATACTAGAACCAATCCCCTTGCAGCGGTAGTAGCCGGTAGTGCTCCAGGGCAAGGCACAAGAGGATCAGTTTTTAGTAATATGGCTGTACAGCTGCTCCTCCTGCTTGCCCGATGCCCAGGCCCCCCTTTTGAACTGGGCCCAGTCCAGGAAGGCTGGCTGTACTGCCTTATCAGTAGCCCTGCTGCTGGGACCCAAGGGCCACAGATTGTGCACCAAGGCTGCAGTGTAGAGCATCCCGGGGTATATTGGTGGAAGAGATATGGGCGAAGTCTAATGGGACAATGCTTGTTGTGTTTCAGATGGAGTTGCAAGATGACGGCATCACGCTGGGATTGGAGAACAGCCTGTCCAAAGACGTCATCTCCATCATCAACAATGTGTTCCAGGCCCCCTGGGGGGGCTCTCACACCTGTCAGAAGGATGAGAAGGCGGTGGAGTGCAGCCTGTGTCAGTCCAGCATCCTCTGCTACCAGATGGCCTGCGAGCTGCTGGAGCGGTTGGCGCCCAAGCTGGAGATCCGCCTGGTGGTATGTAATCCCGCTGTCAGTGCTTAGGGGGGGGGGGAACCTCTGCTTCCCGCTTGGTATCTCTGACGGCGTCGACCAATCAGAATGCCTCCTATCCGTACAGGGCCTTCTTTAATGTTGATTGGAAGCTGGGCCCCCCCATGCAATTTACTCTCCACCTGCTCTGAGGCATACAATAAATATCAGCCAGACTTAAAACCAGTTTACTGTATCAGATCAGGCAGTGATTGCAATTGGTTGCTAGAGGTTACAGCATATCATTACCGCTCACTGACTGGTTGCTAGAGGTTACAGCACATGATTTCGTCTTGTTGATTGGTTGCTAGAAATTACTGTACAGTAATACTGCTCACTGATTGGTTGCTAGAGGTTACAGCACATCATTACCACCTACTGACTGGTTGCTAAAGGTTACATCACACATTACGACTCACTGATTCGTTGCTAGAGGTTACAGCACACATTACAGCTCACTGATTCGTTGCTAGAGGTTACAGCATATCATTACCACTTACTGACTGGTTGCTAGAGGTTACAGCACACATTACGGCTCACCGATTTGTTGCTAGAGATTACAGCACACATTATGGCTCACCGATTCGTTGCTAGAGGTTACAGCACATGATTTCTTTCTGATTTCTTCTTGTTGAATGGTTGCTAGAGATTACTGTACAGTAATGCTGCTCACTGATTGGTTGCTAGAGGTTACAGCACATCATCTCCTCACTGTAGAGGGGCATGATGTACATATGAATGCCGCCTTTATTTACATGTGAATGCCGCCGCTATTTACATATGAATGAGGGTTATTTACATGTAAACACAGGGCCTGCAGGTGAATCATCTGTACACAACAATAGGGCAGAGCTGGGCAGCATTATTAGCAGCACTTCACACTGAAATTTCAGGACACAGCACAGGACTAAAATTTCTAGGGACAAGGGAATTTAAACTGGGATAGTTGGCAAGTAGGAGCCATCTGCTTTGGGCCCCACAACAATGACAGGGCCCAGGGCATCTGTATACAAGGGCATCTTGTATCTGTTTGGGAGATCAAGCCACTGGGGATTTCTGATCCCCGGAGCGGTGAAGCAGTGATATAATGTGTCGGGGGGGGGGGGGGAGAGATTGCCGGCTTCAGGTACAGCGGGACCGGGTGCGATGTGGAGGGGGTCCAGTGTTAGTTCACCTTACAGATTTTTCTGTAAAGGTGAACTTGCCCTTTAATGCTGACATGATTTGGGCACGTCCATCCAGGAAGTGTGAACAGTATCCCATGATCGAGGACCATGACGCCTTTTCATTGTCCTAACGCGTTGCGTCTAAACCGACGTCCTTCATGGGATATTTTTTGATCACATTTATATTTACAATTTCTTTATATATTTTTTTGTGATGTCACTATGCTTATAATATAAGAACATTGTGTTATTGTGTATTATATGTTTATGTAGCATCACTACACTGTTAACGTTTAGATGTAGTTTTCTCAGGGGCAGAGTTTCCTGATGGTGACAACAGTGGACCATGACTTGTAGTCACAAGCTGGAGCTCGGTGACAACTCAGGACCATGTTATCATCAGTGGCGGATGTTTTTTTTTTTGTGGGGGGGGGGGTTGGAAAACAACCTCCCACCCCCCCCCCCTCCGAGCGGCAAACAACCCCCCGCCACTGTTTGCTGGTCGGTCCGGCACTTACCCCAAAGTGGTGGGTAGCAGGCAACGCAGTGCAGCAGCTTTATGTCCTTTACTCCCATGGCGGCTTCCAGCTCCTCCCCTCCTCCTCCTTGGCGTCCAATAGGATAGCCGTCTCCTTTCAGCCAATCGGGTGGCCGGTGTCAAAACCCGCTTCCTGATTGGCCGGGAGGAAGATCGAATATTCACTCGCTGTTGAACCACACCCAGGATCATCTTGATAGCCTCATGGGCCCCTGGGCAAAGTAATGCTCTGGGGCCCCTACGATGATGACAGTGCAGGTAAACACATCAAGTAGGTAGGGCGGCTCAAGGACCAGCTGCTTTGGGCAAAGTGCAGGGGCCCCCATGCCCAGGAGTGCCCTCTCATTGAGTCAGCCCTGACCACACCTCTATTGAAGCCTATTATTGCCTGTGGCTCGAATCGGTGCTTCAAACCCCCCCCCCCACCGCATTGGAATTCATGCGCCGGTGTCCTGAAAGGGGTCGGACGCATGGATAGGGGGGGTGGCGCCTAATTGACAGGCTGCCCCTGGTTGTCACCCTATAACAGGAAGTGCCTGTACAAGGACCTTCATGGCAGGATCACCAGGCGGATTTTAAAATAAATGAATTGCAAGAACTTGTTAAAAAGCGCCTTCCATGGGTGTGTCGCGGACCCCAGGGGGGGGGGAGCAGAATCGTCTTTCGCTGTAGTGCAAACAACCCAATCCCCCTCCCCCTTCCCGTAATGCGTCCTTCTTGGCGCTGTCAGGCTGAAAAATGATTCGTACACTTTGAGGGATATTCCACAACGCACGGCGGCTCAGCGGGATTATTGATGCACGCGTTTTAGCTGGGCCCCGTGCTGAGCCGCCACGCTTGTGGAGATTGCCGTGATTGATGGGCTGAATTTTCGGTTTACGGACTCGATCTGTTGTTACTGTTTCAGCAACTTTGGTGACAAATGACTGGTTATTAACAAGGAACAGGGGGGGGGGGGGGATTTGTGGAGGTGTCAGTAGAATCCTCAAACACTCACATCACTCATCGTCCTATAAAGTGCCTGCGGAGCTCTTAAGGGATCTCGCTCCTCTTTCATTAGAGACAGGGATTTTCCATCAGAATTACTCGCGGGACAGGGAGGGGGCGGGGGAGGGGGGGCGCGTTTGCCTCGTATATCACTCATCAATTACTGGATGTGAAGGTTAAAGCTGAACTCCGGGCACCTGAATACACTGATAACAAAAAAATGCCCATCCAGTCCTGAGATTTTCACAGACTGTGGCAAGGGACAGAAGTAGCATGCGTGGCACTGGATGTTGACAGGCTGAACCTTGGGGGCTGGTGATGTAGGAGCTGGCAGATCTGGCTGCATGTCAGGTCAGGAGCAGCCAGTAGGATGAGCCAGTTGGGGGTTAAGGAAGAACTCCAAGCCTATCGCGGGTTCAGGAAGGCGGGGCTTAACAGCGCTCCCAGTCAGCTTAACCACTTAAAAGCCGGGCCTATTTTTCATTTTGCCATCGGAGGCCCGGAGAACGAATTGGCCGCCGCTGGACGAAGACCATCAAGATTTATGGTGACCAGATGGTCTCTATGACAGTCGGAGGCCTGGACGTGACATTATGTTGTCACGCCCGGGTACCCGGAAGTAAACAAAGCCGCAATTGCGGCTGTCAGCATGAGATCAGTGAATTTTTTTTCCCCGATCTCATGCTTTCCAGCCTGGAGGAGAGATGTGGGGGAGGGGGAGGTCTTATTGACCCCGCCTCTCTCCATAAAGAGGACCTGTCACATACCATTCCTATTACAAGGGATGTGTACATTCCTTGTAATAGGAATAAAAGTGATCTAAAAAAAAAAAAATATTTTAAAAAAAGTGTAAAAATAAAAAAAAATGAAGTAAAATAAAAAATATATATATATTTTTTAAACGCCCCTGTCCCCGGTAGCTTGCGCTCAGAAGTGAACGCGCACGTAAGTCCCGGCCACATATGTAAACGCCGTTCAAACCACACATGTGAGGTATCGCCACGTGCGTTAGAGCAAGAGCTATAATTCTAGCACTAGAACTCTTCTGTAACTCTAAAATGGTAACCTGGAAAATAAAAAAATTAAAGCGTCGCCTATGGAGGTTTTTAAGTACCGAAGTTTGGCGCCATTCCATGAGTGTGTGCAGTTTTGAAGCGTGACATGTTGGGTATCTATTTACTCAGCGTAACTTCATCTTTCACATTGTACAAAAAATTGGGCTAACTTTACTGTTTTGTTATTTTTTAATTCATGAAACCGTTTTTATCTTATCAAATAAAAAGGCGCAAATACCGTGCGAGAAAAAAAGTTACAATGACCGCCATTTTATTCCCTAGGGCCTCTGCTAAAAACAAAACATATATAATATTTGGGGGTTCTGAGTGATTTTCTAGTAATTTTTTTTTGATTTTTACATGAAGGGGAGACGTGCTAGAATAGGCACGGTAGGGAAGTTAGTAATGACAGGACCTTTTTAATGTGAGATCTGGGGGTCAAAAAGACGTCACATCTCATATTTAAACTAAAATGCAATATAATAAAAAAAAATCCACTTTAAGAGCATTGGGCGGAAGCGACGTTTTGACATTTATGAAAAACAGGCATTACCCAAAAAATCCAGCAGGTGGCATCCTTCTAATGATACCCAATGGAGGATCGGCAAGGAGGTGATTGTGATAATGATGGTTAATAAGAGTAAAGAAAAGCAAATGCGATAAATAGTTTTATTTTTATACAGCTTTTGATCTTGAAAATGTGCACATTATGGCGGAGCTCTGAAACCCCCCCTACCCTCCCCCCACCTATCTCCCCCCTCCCCACCCCCCCCATTTGTCCTTCCAGGAGCCGACCGACAGCCTAGAGGAGAGTCTGCTATACTCCCGACCGGAATTTATCATCGGCGTCGAGGGGGAAGAGGAGGAGAATCCCGCCAAGAAACACGCCGATAATCCCGGAACTCACCCCGAGACCACGGGACCCGCCAACACAACAAGTATGACCACCCGATCGATACTTCCCATTATTTAAAGGGGAACTCCGCCTTAAGGTGGTAACCTAGGACCGTTCTGTACACTGTTAGCGTAGGTTACCCCCCTCTAAATGTCGTTTCCTGCTCTGAGATTGGCTCATTGATTTTTCCTAGAAGTCTGCACCAAGATACAAGTTTGCTTTTTAGGCATCCCCTGCAACAGGAATTTCAGTTTAGATTTCTGAGAAGTAAGTTGCAGGGTTTGCATCCCTTTAGAAGTTTTTACTAATCAGGGAGTAGCTCACCTAAACTGAAATTCCTATGGCAGGGATGCCTAAAACCTGATTTGTATCTTAAGCTGGCAATACACCATACAATTTTTTAATTCAATTTTCTTTAGATTTACCTTCAACTATGTAGTACAAGGGCCTGCCTGAATGCATACAAATTAAAAGTGTTTAGGTTTGACCTCATATTATATGGTGTAACGGTCACCACCGCTTACGACTTTCCATCCAACCACGACAAGCTTATCTGACACACTCCGACAATATTGCATACACGATCCATATCCTTTCCCAGAATATGACGAGACAGAGCTCCGTTTTTGCTTCCAAAGATATGACAATTTATTAGTATTTTCTCAGCTTCTTATACAGTCTCAAGCATAATGCAGTTTATCACAGGACAATGCAATCTCCACCCCCCTTCACACCATGGGGGGCTTCAATCACACTCTAAAAGGCATTCAGGTAAGCTAACCATGTAGACCGGTCGGCACCGCATCTTCAATAGGGTTCAATTAACCTTGATTAATAACACAGACATCTAGTTGAATAAGTTATCTATACAGCTTTATCACACAATGGCAGAGGCTTGTGAGAGTGGGTGCAATCCACACCTTCAGATATTTCAATAGCCTATTATACAAAAGGTATGACTCACTGGCTGACCTGGTCATGTCATCATGACTCCTTGTGATATCTCAGTCCAGAAATATGAAGTATTAATAATGTCCCATCACATGTAATATATGAATTATGATTCACTATTAGCCACCCTACACCCAAAAGGGCACAGGGTGGATTTCGACCCAAGAGTTATTGTTGCTGCTGGCACAGGAGTATCTCTCATCCTTCCAACGTCTCTGGGTGTCACGGGCCATTCTGTTACATATGGTTTTGGTAAATCAGGAAAGTTGTACAAGAAAATAGTATAATGTATAGCCAGCCAGTGCAGACGTCTACTGATTCTCAATGGGAGGGTCTAGTTCATTATAATCACCTGGTACACTCCTAGTGTTCTGATGAGGAAAGCTGCAGGGTTTGTATCCTTTTAGAAGTATTAAACCTTTAGGAAGGGTCTCACCAAAACTAAAATTCCAATTACAGAGGATGCCTAAAATCTGATTTGTATTTTAATGCAGACTTCTACTGATTCTCAATGAGGGGGTCTGAGTTCATTATAATCACCTGGTGTACTCCCCAGTGTTCTGATTAGTAAAGCTTCAGGGTTTTCACCCCTTTAGACATATTTAACCCTTTGAGGAGTATCTCACTGGGGACTACGGAAATTCCTATTGCAAGGGAATGCGTAAAATCTGACTTGTATCTTAGTGCAAGAGGTGATTATAATGAACCAGACCCCCTCATTGAGAATCAATAGAAGTCTGCACTAAGACACAAATCAGATTAGGCATCCCCTGCAATAGGAATTTCAGTTTAGGTGAGATACTCTAAGGCAGGGATCTCCAAACAACGGCCTTCCAGCTGTTGTGGAACTAAACGTCCCGAGAGGCATTGTAACACTGATATTCACAGATATGACTGGGCATGATGATAACCGGTGCCCACACTAACCGTCGTCCACACTAACCGGCACCCACACTAACCGGCGTCTACACTAACCAGCGTCCACACTAACCGGCGTCCACACTAACCGGCGTCCACACTAACCGGCACCCACACTAACCGGCGTCCACACTAACCGGCACCCACACTAACCGTCGTCCACACTAACCGTCGTCCACACTAACCGGCACCCACACTAACCGTCGTCCACACTAACCGTCGTCCACACTAACCGTCGTCCACACTAACCGTCGTCCACACTAACCGTCGTCCACACTAACCGGCGTCCACACTAACCGGTGTCCGCACTAACCGGCGTCCTCACTAACTGTCTTCCTTACTAACCGACAACCGCACAAACTGGCATCCGCACTAGCCGGCTTCCGCACTAACTGGCACCCACACTAACCGGCGTCCACACTAACCGGCATCCACACTAACCGGCACCCACACTAACCGGCACCCACACTAACCGGCACCCACACTAACCGGCACCCACACTAACCGGCGTCCACACTAACCGGCGTCCACACTAACTGGCATCCACACTAACTGGCATCCACACTAACCTGCACCCACACTAACTGGCATCCGCACTAACCAGCGTCTTCACTAACTGGCTTCCGTACTAACCGGCATCCGCACAAACTGGCATCCTCACTAACCAGCGTCCTCACTAACCAGCGTCCTCACTAACCAGCGTCCGCACTAACCAGCATCCACTCTAACCAGCGTCCGCACTAACCAGCGTCCGCACTAACCGGCGTCCTCACTAACCGGCGTCTAATTTTCTTGGTTTTCCTGTCACAGATGTGAAAAACGACACGGATCACAAGTTCTTCTACCAGCAGCTTCCTGTGACCCTGAAGTTAATTTACACCGTTCTCCAGGTATGTCCATTGTGGGGTGTATCTAAAGCCCCCCCTACCCCCCCCCGGGGTATGATTGTGACAGAGGGGTCAACACTTATACAGCCGTCACAAATAATCCCCGTAATTTGTCTAATATGTGTATTTTCTACGATCATCCGCTCCATCTAGCGGCCACAATGTGGTATTTTCCTGATTTTCCTGGAGCCAACGATTGTAGGGAAGACGCATATTAGACACATTTTTCACAAGGGTTGGGGGGTAAGGGGGAAATATTTCAAGTAAAAGACCCGCTAGAGTGTCTTTCCCTCTCTCATTCTTCTTTTTGTATTTAGGAAATGGCGAAGTTTGATGAGCCGGACATTCTGTTCAACATGCTGAACTGTCTGAAGACTCTCTGCCTGCACGGCGAGTGTCTCTACATCGCTAAGAAGGACCACCTTCCCTTCCTCGCCTACATACAGGAGCATATGCTGATCTCCAGGTAAGCTGCCAGACCATCTAACCCCAAAGCATGCTGGGGTCAGGGGTCAGGCTGGGAGACCAGTGGCTGTAGCAGTAGAGGGGCTCCCACCAACCAGCAGATTACCCTGGCGGATGACTTGGGTTCGCCCCAGGCGTGGGGTCTAAGCACTACTAACTATTATTCACTAGAGCTCCTGATGGTGGGGATGGGTTTTGGTGCATGTTAGTCCCAGGTCACGGTCCCCAGGATCGCCCCACCAGGAGGTAAATGAGCTGGAGTCCGGATATAGCAGGTAGGGATCAAGCAGAAGGGTGGTCATTAAACACTTGCTTAATCGCACTTAAACCCCCCTCCTGCCCAGACCAATTTTCAGCTTTCAGCGCTGACACACTTTGAATGACAATTACGCGGTCATACTACACTGTACACATACGACATTTTAATCATTTTTTTCACTTTCGTTTTGTATCTGGTGTATCTCATGTATCTGGTGTATCTGGTGTATTTGGTGTGCCTGGTGTATCTGGTGTACCTGGTGTATCTGATGTATCTGGTGAGTACCTGATCTATCTGATGTATCTGGTGTGTACCTGATGTATCTGGTGTATCTGATGTGTATCTGGTGTATCTGTTGTATTTCGTGTATCTAATGTAACTTGTGTATCTGATGTATCTGGTGTATCTGGTGTATGTGATGTATCTGATGTACCTGATGTATCTGGTGTATCTGATGTACCTAATGTATCTGGTGTATCTGATGTATCTTGTGTATCTCATGTATCTCATGTATCTGGTGTATCTGATGTACCTAATGTATCTGGTGTATCTCGTGTATCTGATGTATCTGATGTATCTTGTGTATCTGATGTATCTGATGTATCTTGTTTATCTTGTGTATCTTGTGTATCTGATGTATCTTGTGTATCTGATGTATCTGATGTATCTGGTGTATCTGATGTATCTGGTGTATTTATGTATCTTGTGTACCTGGTGTATCTGGTGTATCTTATGTATCTGGTGTATCTTATGTATCTGGTGTACCTGGTGTATCTTGTGTATCCGGTAGGGGTTTGTCAGTCAACTGGACTTCTTCTGTATTGAAGATGTTTTGTAGCTTCTGCAAGGTAATGAGTAGAATTGAAGATCTTCACATCACATGACAAGTCCAGTTGGATGTCATTTACTTCTAGTAGTAGTAGTAGACACTCGGTTATGTTTTTGTGCCCATTGGTAGATTGGTGATGGTTGAAGTTGGTTAAAAGGTTCCTGTACATTCAGCAGCCCTCCATTGTCTATGGGTACCCGACGTTCATCAGTCCAAAGACTACCAGAGAGTCATGTGATCTGCAGGCAGGTTTTGGTGTCGTCAGAGAAATTAAACTGAAACTGAAATTTGTGAACTTTTTGGTCTTTGGACAGCTTGTGGCGGGTTCTGAAGTCGGAGTTCTCCCAGCTGTGTTCCCTGGCGGTCCCGCTGCTCCTCCACGCTCTGTCTCTTCCGTACGGCGCCGATATCTTCTGGACAATTATAAACTCCAACTTCAACAGCAAGGACTGGAAGATGAGGTTTGAAGCAGGTAAGTAAGTACACCTCTTAACACAAAATCTGTTGTTTTATATTACTGGTGGCCACTAACAGTTCCTATAATGACACTATGGACTGGTATCTTCACCACTGGAGGGCAGTAGACACGTGGAATTTGTTTAGTTCAGATTTCGTTTTATTAACTAATTTTGACAAATTTATTAATTCTGAAATTTCTGAATTTCCAAAACATTTTCAGTTTCTGAATTTCCAAGATTCCGAATTTTCCGAAGTTCCGAATTTCCTAAATTCCAAAATTCGGAACTGCAAAATTCAAAATTTTTGGATTTTCGCATTTTTAAATTCTGAATTTTTTGTAATCTTGTAATTTTCAATTTTGGAATTTAGGAAATTTAGAAAATTCGGAAATTCTAAAATTCTGAATTCGGAAATTCTAAAATTAGAAATTTTAGAAATTAGACAATCCCAAATTTTCCGATTTTAGGATTTTCAAAATCTCAATTTTTCGAATTTAGAAATTTTGAAAATCCTAAACTGAAAATTTGGATTTTCTAATTTCTTAATTCCTAATTTTCGAAATTCAGAATTTTTGAATTACCGATTTTCGAATTCCAGGAGAACTCGCATATCAAAGCGAGTTTCCCCATTGAAGTCAATAGAAACTAAAATAACTTGTTCCGCATTGACTTCAATGGCATGCAATACCCCATGTGGCCAGAGGTGGGGGGGGGCGCCGGAGAGCCTTGGGAACACATAAAAAAGACCAGAGGACAGGTCAGCTGGCCTCAGCAAACATCAGAAAGGCTCGGCAAAGTCATATTTCCAAGTATTTCCGAACGGCGCCGATTTGCTACGTTTTGCTCCCGCCCCACCCCCCCACCTCACCCCAAACGTAGTACTGCACACTGCTTTGGCCTGAATCCTGCTTGTTTTGTGAGACAACACTCGCAAAAAGAGTTAGGATTTAAAAAAACACACAGCGCTCGTATTGCGAAACACTCATTAACCACTTTACTCTCAATCCAAGATTCCACTGTAATTGATTTGGGGTGGTAATGAGGGTAGAGAAGGTATTGGAAAGGGGGTGGGGAGTGGGGGAGAGGATGCGTGTCAGGGTGGTAGGGGATATGAACGGGGTAGACCGAAACAGGGGGGGGGCAACTATCCCCAAGGCTTTAAGGGGTAAGCCCTGGGTAGTAGGCATGTGCACTGCCGAAAAATTTGTTCATTTTCGTTTCATTCATTTGGAATTCGTAAATTTGGAATTCGTAAATTAGAAAATTCATAAATGAGAAAATTTCGAATTTGGAAATTCAGAATTCAAAATTCGGAATTCGGCATTCAAAAATTTGGAATTCGAAAATTTGGAATTCAGAAATTCGAAAATTCTGAAATTGGCTTTCGGAAATTTGAAAATTTGGTATTCGGAATTCTGAAATTCAAAAATTCTGAAATCCAAATGTTTAGATTTTCGAATTCTGATTATTCGAATTTCCGATTTTCGAATTGCAGAAATTTCGGAAATGATAAAGTTCATAAATTTAAAAACATCGGAAATTGAGGGTGGCGTGGGTTTTGCCCCATCAGGTTGGGACACATAGCTTGGCAGCGTCCAGAGCGTCCGGGTGTAGTGGTATGGAGTAACTGACTGTGGCTTTCATTCCAGTGGAGAAGGTTGCCGTTCTCTGCCGGTTTCTGGACATCCATTCGCTCACAAAGAACCACTTACTGAAATATTCGCTGGCCCACGCCTTCTGCTGCTTCTTGACCGCCGTGGAAGACGTCAACCCAGCGGTGGCCACACGAGCCGGTCTACTGCTGGACACCATCAAGAGGCCTGCCCTGCAGGTGAGTTTCTGAATACAGACGGGCAACGGTTGTCCTTGTTGTCCCATCATTATGGCCGCTGACTAGACTGCATATCACAGCGCCGGAGATCATAAGGCTGCAGATGGACACAGCGGCGGTACATGAGGCACAGATCAGGTAGGGAGATTGGCACAGTGAAGCAAGAAATATGGGTACAGTGAGGCTGCAGATGGGCACAGCAAAGCTGCAAATGGGCACAGTGATGCTGCAGATGGGCACAGTGAGGCACGAAATATGGGTACTGTGAGGCTGCAAATGGGTACAGTGAGGCTACAAATGGGCACAGTGAGGCTGCAGATGGGCACAGCAAAGCTGCAAATGGGCACAGTAAGGCTGCAAATGGGCACAGTAAGGCTGCAAATGGGCACAGTGACTCTGCAGATGGGCACAGTGACTCTGCAGATGGGCACAAAGAGGCTGTAGATGGGCACAGTAAGGCTGCAAATGGGCACAGTAAAGCTGCAAATGGGCACAGTTAGGCTGCAAATGGGCACAGTTAGGCTGCAAATGGGCACAGCAAAGCTGCAGATGGGCACGGTGATGCTGCAAATGGGCACGGTGATGCTGCAGATGGGCACAGTGAGGCTGCAGATGGGCACAGTGAGGCTGCAAATGGGCACAGTAATGCTGCAGATGGGACAGTGAGGCTACAATAGGAGATTATGGTGCTTCGGGGAAATAGATTATGGGGCCACACAGTATACGCACACACATACAGTATACATGCACAGTATACACACAGACACAATATACACACACAGTATACATGCACGGACACACACAATATACACACACATGCAGTATACATACACAGGCCCGGATTCACATACATCGGCGCATATATATGCCGCCGTAGCGCATTGATTTCACAAAGCAAATGCTCCCAACGTTGCGCCGGCGTAGCGTATATTCCTAGGCGTAAGCTGGCCTAAGTGGAAGTGGGCGTGATACATTTTAATGAAGCGTGACCCCATGCAAATGATGGGCTTAGCTTCAAACAAGTACTAAAAACGAACGGCGCATGCGCCGTCCATGCTCACAGTCACGTCGAAATAACTGCCTAAGATACGCCGAATCACTGCCTACGACGTGAACGTAACCTACGCCCAGCCCTATTCACGTACGTTCGTGAATCAGCGTATCTTACTCATTTGTATATTTGAATAAGAAATCAATGGGAGCGCCACATGCGTCCAGCGTAAATATGTGCCCACTCTACGCCGGCGTAGGAAAGTTACGTTGGTCGGAAGAAGAATATTTTCAGGCGTATCTAGTTCTGTGGGCACGGCGCACAGATACGACGGCGCATAGTTACACTTACGCGGCGTATCTCGAGATACGTTGGCGTAAGTGCTTTGTGAATCCGGGCCACAGTATACACACACTGAAAAGGTACCGGTGAGGCAAGGCAGCTATAATCTTGTGATTTTTTTTAAAACACAGATTTTTACACACTGTCCCTGGTTTTACTGAGGCTGGCAACCCTAATAGGGTCCCCTAGTGGCATGGGGCCCTCAGGCAGTGCCTGAATGGTCAGTCCTGCCCTGATCTCCAGGCAGTAACAGAGCTCTTTATATCTCCAACTATAAAGAACTCTAGAAAGGTTTTTGTTTAGACTGATCATCTGCCATTGGAGAAGCTCCTCGGTGTCATCCTCATTCTTCTTTCTCCCCTCTTCCTCCCCCTCTGCAGGGTCTTTGCCTCTGCCTGGACTTTCAGTTTGACACGGTGGTGAAGGACCGGCCGACCATCCTCAGCAAGCTCCTCCTCCTCCACTTCCTGAAGCAGGACATCCCGGCACTGAGCTGGGAATTCTTTGTGAACAGATTTGACACCTTGTCCCTGGAAGCTCAGCTTCACCTGGACTGCAACAAGGAGTTCCCCTTCCCTACAAGTGAGACTTAAAGGGGGCTTTCCAGGCAGCAAACAAATCCCACCCTGTCACCAAATTCTATCTATATACAATTCATAAACAAATATCTCCATCTTATAACGAATTCACCATGCAGGCTGTGGGCACAGCACTAAGACAGGAAGACGTGAGAATGACTCGATTACCTGTCGCCATGTACACACATCGAATGGTAACACCAAGCAGATGACACGCTGGAGATGCCCGCCTCTTGTATCCGCTTGCTCAATCGGTGTCTGACATCACCGATCGAGTGGGGATAAAAAATCTTCACTGGCATGCGCCAGTGACATGAAACCCAGCTGGGTGTGACGATTCTTCATCCCCGCTCGATCGGTGACGTCAGACGCCAATTGAGCAAGGGGATACAAGAGGCCGGCATCTCCGGTGACAGGACCCAGAAGGCATAGCGGGTCCCAGAAGGCATAGCGGGTCTGCTCTATAAGATGCACAGGCATTTCCCCTTCCTTTTTAGGGGGCAAAAAGTGCGTCTTATGGAGCGAAAAAAAATACAAGAATTTTTATGCAAATTTTTGTCATTAACTTTTCTCTGATAAGCCACAATATACAGCTACAGTATAATAATTAAAAAAAAGCTCCATCTTGTATCTTTAAAAAGCCATCTTTGTGCTCCAGTCGGTGACTTTGCCTAGGCCCGTGTTTCCCAACCAGGGTGCTGTCTAAGTCCCCGTCCCCCCCCCGGAGTGCCATGAGTACGGGACCCTGCTTGCCATGAATCAGCATCATGAGTTGGCATGGTATGGGCAGGCGGGACAGGCACCAGCACCAAAACAAGAGATGATGCTCTAGGGCTGGGACTCACAGCATCATTTATTGCTATGGTGATGGCAGCCCCAGTGCATGACTCTGATCCAGGGCAAAAACGGCATGTGGGGCCTCCCCCAGCATTCGGGACAAGACAGAAGTCTGCCTCCTGCTGACCTCCTACACCGCCCACCCTTTGCTGCACTGCTGGAGCCAAAAGGTGGGGGACTGAAGTGAAGAGGGGGCTGTGTGATTGGGTGGCTTTGTGATGGGGCACTGTGATTGGAGGGCTCTATTATAGGGAGGACTGTGAATTTATGATGCTCTGTGATGGGGGGACTCTGATGTGATGGAGGGCTCTCATGTATTGGATGGTCTCTGATGTATACAGGGGACTCTCTTATGATGGAAGGGCTTTTGACATGAAGGTGACACTCTGATGTCAAGGTGGGACTTTGATGTGGTGGAAGGACCTCTGATGTGATGGGGGCACCTCTGATGTGATGGGGGCCTCTGATGTGATAAGGGGCCTCTGATGTAAAAAGGGAGACCTCTGATGTAATGGGGAGACAGACCTCTGATGTAATGGGGAGACCTCTGATGTGATTGGGAGACCTCTGATGTGATGGGGAGACCTCTGATGTGATGGGGGACCTCTGATGTGATGGGGGACCTCTGATGTGATGGGGGACCTCTGATGTTATGGGGGGACCTCTGATATGATGGGAGGACCTCTGATGCGATGGGGGGACCTCTGATGTGATGGGGAGACCTCTGATGTGATGAGGGACCTCTGATATTAAGGACAGGCTCTGATGTGATGGGGGAACCTCTGATGTGATGGGGAGACCTCTGATGTGATGGGGAGACCTCTGATGTGATGGGGAGGCCTCTGATGTGATGGGGAGACCTCTGATGTGATGGGGGGACCTTTGATGTGATGGGGGACCTCTGATATGATGGGAGGACCTCTGATGCGATGGGGGGACCTCTGATGTGATGGGGAGACCTCTGATATGAAGGACAGGCTCTGATGTGATGGGGAGACCTCTGATGTGATGGGGAGACCTCTGATGTGATGGGGAGACCTCTGATGTGATGGGGGGACCTTTGATGTGATGGGGGACCTCTGATATGATGGGAGGACCTCTGATGCGATGGGGGGACCTCTGATATGATGAGGGACCTCTGATATGAAGGACAGGCTCTGATGTGATGGGGGACCTCTTATGTGATGGGGGACCTCTGATGTGATGGGAAGACCTCTGATGTGAAGGGGAGACCTCTGATGTGATGGGGGAAGACCTCTGATGTAATGGTGAGACCTCTGATGTAATGGGGAGACCTCTGATGTGATTGGGAGACCTCTGATGTGATAGGGAGACCTCTGATGTGATGGGGGGACCTTTGATGTGATGGGGGGACCTTTGATGTGATGGGGGACCTCTGATGTGATGGGGGACCTCTGATGTGATGGGGGGACCTCTGATATGATGGGAGGACCTCTGATGTGATGGGGGGACCTCTGATGTGATGGGGAGACCTCTGATGTGATGAGGGACCTCTGATATTAAGGACAGGCTCTGATGTGATGGGGGAACCTCTGATGTGATGGGGAGACCTCTGATGTGATGGGGAGACCTCTGATGTGATGGGGAGACCTCTGATGTGATGGGGGGACCTTTGATGTGATGGGGGACCTCTGATATGATGGGAGGACCTCTGATGCGATGGGGGGACCTCTGATGTGATGGGGAGACCTCTGATGTGATGAGGGACCTCTGATATGAAGGACAGGCTCTGATGTAATGGGGGACCTCTTATGTGATGGGGGACCTCTGATGTGATGGGAAGACCTCTGATGTGAAGGGGAGACCTCTGATGTGATGGGGGAAGACCTCTGATGTGATGGGGGGAGAGCTCTGGTGTGAAGGGGAGACCTCTGATGTGAAGGGGAGACCTCTGATGTGAAGGGGAGACCTCTGATGTGAAGGAGAGACTTCTTATGTGAAGGAGAAACCTCTTATGTGAAGGAGAAACCTCTTATGTGATGGGGAGACCTCTTATGTGATGGGGAGACCTCTGATGTGATGGGGAGACCTCTGATGTGATGGGGGGAGAGCTCTGGTGTGAAGGGGAGACCTCTGATGTGAAGGGGAGACCTCTGATGTGAAGGGGAGACCTCTGATGTGAAGGAGAGACTTCTTATGTGAAGGAGAAACCTCTTATGTGAAGGAGAAACCTCTTATGTGATGGGGAGACCTCTTATGTGATGGGGAGACCTCTGATGTGATGGGGAGACCTCTGATGTGATGGGGAGACCTCTGATGTGATGGGGAGACCTCTGATGTGAAGGGGCGTCCTCTAATGTGATGGGGAGACCTCTGATGTGATGAAGAGACCTCTAATGTGATGAAGAGACCTCTGATGTGATGAGGAGACCTCTGATGTGATGGGGGGGACCTCTGATGTGATGGGGGACCTCTGATGTGAAGGAGAGACCTCTGATGTGAAGGAGAGACCTCTGATGTGAAGGAGAGACCTCTTATGTGAAGGAGAAACCTCTTATGTGAAGGAGAAACCTCTTATGTGATGGAGAGACCTCTGATGTGATGGGGAGACCTCTGATGTGATGGGGAGACCTCTGATGTGATGAGGAGACCTCTGATGTGATGGGGAGACCTCTGATGTGATGGGGAGACCTCTGATGTGAAGGGGCGTCCTCTAATGTAATGGGGAGACCTCTGATGTGATGAAGAGACCTCTAATGTGATGAAGAGACCTCTGATGTGATGGGATGACCTCTGATGTTATGAGGAGCCTCTGTTGTGATGGGAGGACCTCTGTTGTGATGGGAGGACCTCTGTTGTGATGGGAGGACCTCTGTTATGATGGGAGGACCTCTGTTATGATGGGAGGACCTCTGATGTGATGGGAGGACCTCTGATGTGATGGGAGGACCTCTGATGTTATGAGGGGCCTCTGGTGTGATGGGGAGCCTCTGATGTGATGGGAGGACCTCTGATGTGATGGGAGGACCTCTGATGTAATGGGAGGACCTCTGATGTTATGAGGGGCCTCTGGTGTGATGGGGAGCCTCTGATGTGATAGGAGGACCTCTGGTGTGATGGGGGACTCTGGCGCTGCAGGCAGGAGGAAGTATTTCTCTTCTTCCCCAGCGATTGGACTACTGAGAAGGAAGCAAAGCCTGCACACTCTGTGTAATGAATTACAGTAAACAGAGAAGGTTTCTCTTACTCCAGTCTGAATATAGATATCAGATGTTCTAACTGCTGACAACCCAGAACAAGACAGAACTCGTTTTGGCTGCTGAACATGAACTGTTTATTGGAACACAGGCACACAGAGGTATTCAAAGTTCTCATCAGTAGACTGTCCATCAGCAGGGAGAGATGTTGGGGGAATTCCCCCCCTCCCTCCTCACAACAAACACACATACGCATCCCATAATACTTTTCTCCCAAAGCAGACACAATAGAACAATGGAACACAGCCATGTGTATGTAGACTTATATATATGTGTGTATATAATATATATATATTTATAAAAAAACAAACTGTAGAACTATTATAGCTCTTCTTTCTCGTTTTTATGCAGAAATATTGTTTTTGTATATTATTTTACAATCTTACTTCCAAGGTACGCCTATTACATCCTGTTACAGAAGAAACATCGGTTCTGTTTTGTTATTCTATAAAAATAGAAATGTCTCCTCCTAATTTTGTGATTTTAAATTCTAGCGATTACGGCTGTGAGGACAAACGTGGCCAACCTTAGCGACGCCGCCTTGTGGAAAATCAAAAGAGCGCGGTTTGCCCGCAACAGGCAGAAGAGTGTGCGGTCCCTGAGAGACAGCGTCAAGGGGGCCACGGAGTCAAAGAGGGCCCTCTCATTGCCAGAGACTCTCAGCACCAAAATCCGTGAGTCAGATTGTTCTTTTTTCCTTCATCCCATCATCATCATCATCATCATCATATCATCATCATATCATCATCATCATCCTCATATCACCATCATCATCCTCATATCACCATCATCATCATCTCATCATCATCATATCATCATCATCATCATCCAGATAACAAACACCTAGAGCAGGGATCTCCAAACCTTGGCCCTCCTGCTGTTGAGGAACTACACGTCGCGTGAGGCATTGTAAAGCTCTGACAATCACAGGCATGATGGGAATTGTAGTTTATGAACAACTGGAGGGCCAGTTCTTAACACAAGGAAGGGGCTGGTAAATTACCCTTTTACTGGCTCCTTGCTCGCTCTCCAGGGGTCCAGGGCAGGACGATGTGATAGGGAGGTGGCAGGGGCGGCATGCAGAGTAACCGATGATGCTCTCCATTTCCTTCCTGCAGTTGCTGAATGTCTGCGGGAGGGAGAGAAGAGGAGAAGCGGGCATTCAGTGGCTGCATGGAGGGATCGGTCCCTCTACATGCCATGCCCTCCTATACGGGTGTACTGGGGGGTCCGCATGGGCACCCTGGAGCCTGGGGCCGCCTTGCAATCGCGGCCCCTGTATGTACGCCCCTAATCTCAACCCCGCACCTTTGGGATGAGTTGGAACACCAATGATTAGGGCCGATCCTAGGGTCACAGCCGCCTGGGTGCAGAAATATTTGTGGCACCCCCACATGGGCGTCGTAATTTTACTAACTCCTCCCCTTAACAACTGTTTCTTTGGCAATAACTCATCCACAGAGATGCTCCCCCACAATGTCTTCATTACCCCGGGATTTTTACTCTTAACAATAAACAAAATACAGGAAGAGAAGCAGAGTACTTTATTGGGACCTGGAGGGGGGGGGCTCTCTGATGGACACAGAGGGGGCTTCTGTTAGAGAGTCTGTTGGATGTTCGGCGCCCCCACCTCTGCAGGAGACTGGGTGCAATGCACCATGTGCACACTGCCTAGGATCCGCCCTGGCAATGATGATTCTCGTCTTCTCATTCAACATCAACACCGGACCTCACAAACGGGAACAAATTCCCACAGGGACCTTCCAAAATCAAGAAAAAGAGGGGGGAGTTATAGTTTAAAACGAATGGGGGGGGTCAGATAAGGCAAAACATAAGGAGATTAAACTTCACTTTGAACATTTACGGTTTGTTTAGACGGCCGGCTGAAGTGGGATTTGTTGTCCCTGCTCCGCAGATCTCCCCCCCGGCGCCGGCTCAGCGGTGGACTTTATTAGAATTAGAGTCGCAGAATGTGGACTTTGGTCTTTTCAGTCATCGATCACTCTAACTGTCATATTGGAAGGATTGTTTACTCTCGATTTGTCTCTCTTTTCTCCTCTAGCTGTCAGGCTGACGAGACACGAGCAGTCGGCTCCAGTCCTCGGGGGCAACACCGAGCAGCAACAAGGTGACACCCGCAGAACGCCAAGATAACTTTGTTGCTGTTTCATTTTATTTTCCTTCCTCAAATTTAACCACTTGACCACCGCGCCTATTCCGGCACTTCTCTCCTTCATGTAAAAATCTAATTTTTTTGCTAGAAAATTACTCAGAACCCCCAAACATTGGTCGGTCAATGCAACTTTTTATCTCGCACGGTATTTGCGCAATCATTTTTCAAACGCCTTTTTTTGGAAAAAAAATGGTTTCATGAATTAAAAAATAACAAAACAGTAAAGTTAGCCCAATTTTTTTTGTATAATGTGAAAGGCGATGTTACGTTGAGTAAATAAATACCTAACATGTCACGCTTTAAAGTTGCGCATACTCATGGAATGGCGCCAAACTTCAGTACTTAAAAATCTCCATAGGCGACACTTTACATTTTTACAGGTTACTATTTTTTGAGTTACAGAGGAGTTCTAGTGCTAGAATTGTTGCACACGCTCTAACGCACGCGATGATACCTCACATGTGGGGTTTGAACAGCGTTTACATATGTGGGCAGGACTTGCATGTGTGTTCGCTTCTGAGCGTGAGCTAACGGGGACAGGGGCGTTTAAAATTAATTATTAAAATTATTCCTATTACAAGGAATGTAAACATCCCTTGTAAAAGGAATGGTGTGTGACAGGTCCTCTTTATGGAGAGAGGTGGGGTCAATAAGACCTTCCCCTCCCTCACATCTCTCCTCCAGGCTTACAAGCATGAGATCGTGAAAACAAATTAATTTGAACCCAGGCTCAAATGAATGGCCCGCTCCAAAAAACGCGCCAGAAAAAAAAACGCACAGAAAAAAAGGGGCACAGCACATTATGCTTAGATGTGAACGGAGCACTTGAACTGGAGAGTGGAAAATCCGGTGCCACTCAGAAACCAATCGGCTTCCAGGTTTTATTGTCAAAGCTTTGCCACTCCCGGACCGCCCTCTGGCGTCGTTATACATCGGTATTTTGATGTTGAATACAGTTGTTATGGCAGCAGATACCCACCATAACCCCGATCTTTTTCAAAATGGCTGGCGGCCCATTTTTCAGATAAAAGTGGTCTCTGTGGTGGATTCGCCGCAAGATCGCTTTTTATCAGCGATGATAGAGGTCCATCCCTTCCCCCCCCCACACCCCTCCCGCCAAGTCCCGGTCATCTCAGCTGTTTACCAGAGCCGTCGGTAGCGGCGGAGATGATCCAAGGTAGGAAGAGGTAGAAAGTCGAGTGAGGGAATGATGGCTCCCCATCTTTGGATGAAGGAAGCAGCATCAAACGTCACTTAAACCAAAAGGGTCTTAAAAGGGAAAGAAAAAATCTTGAAAAAAAATTATTGAAAAAAAAATTTTTAAAAAATTTCTTGATTTTTTTTTATTGAGAATAAATAATTATTGGGAAAAAAATATTGAAATAAAAGATTATTTATTTTTCAATATTTAATTTTTTTCAATAATTCCTTATTTTTCAATTATTATATATATTGGGGGGACTTTTTTTTAAAATTATTTCATTTTAGTGTAAATATGAGATGTAATGTATTTTTGACCCCTCCCCCAGATCTCATATATAAGAGATGCTTTCCCCCCCCCCTATTACAAGGGATAGGAATAAAAACAACCCACATTTGTTTTTTAAAGAGAGAGTGTAAAAAAAAAAAAGAAAAGTAAAATAAGTAAACCATTTTTTTAAAGCGCCCCGTCCCGCCATGCTCGGGCGCAGAAGCGAACGCATACGTAAGTCGCACCCACATATGAAAACGGTGTTCAAACCACACCTGTGAGGTGTCGCCGCGGGCGAGAGCAATAATTCTAGCCCTAGACCTCTTCTGTAACTCAAAACTGGTAACCTTTTAGTTTTTAAACTTTGAAATTTTTAAGTGTCAAAGTTTGTTGCCATTCCACAAACGGGCGCAATTTTGTATTGTGACATGTTGGGTATCAATTTACTCGGCGTAACATCATCTTTCACAAAATAAAAAAAAATTTGGCTAACTTTACTGTTGTCTTATTTTTTTAATTCAAGAAAGTGTATTTTTCCCCCCAAAAATTGCGTTTGTAAGTCCGCTGTGCAAATACGGTGTGACATAAAGTGTTGCAATCACCGCCATTGTATTCTCTAGGACAGTGATGGAGAACCTTGGCACCCCCAGATGTTTTGGAACTATGTTTCCCATGATGCTCATGCACTCTGCAGTTTAGGTGAGCATCGTGGGAAATGTAGTTCCAAAACATCCGGGGTGCCAAGGTTCTTGATTAACTTGTAAACAACGAGTGTAAAAAATAGGCGCGGTCCCTAAGTGGTTAATGGAACAAGCTGAAGTTAGAATCTGATTGGTTTCCATGCACAGCTGCACCAGATTTTGCACTCTCCAGTTTTAGGAAATCAACCCCTCCCCCCCCCCACTGTCTTTGAAGGAAATCAGCAACATTCAGCAATGTGTTTACATTCCACATTTGTTTTCTGATTCAATTTTGTTTTCTCGAATTACTGTATATACTCGAATATAAGCCGAGGCCCCTAATTTTACCACAAAAATGGCAAAACTTATTGACTCGAGTATAAGCCTAGGGTAGGAAATGCAGCAGCTACTGTAAGTGGAAAAGTGGGTCAACAATGCCCATTTGCAGCCTCACTGTGCCCATTGCAGCATCACTGTGCCCATTGCATGCCTCACTGTGCCCATTGCATGCCTTGCTGTGCCCATTGCATGCCTTACTGTGCCCATTGCAGCCTCACTGTGCCCATTGCGGCCTCACTGTGCCCATTGCGGCCTCACTGTGCCCATTGCGGCCTCACTGTGCCCATTGCGGCCTCACTGTGCCCATTGCGGCCTCACTGTGCCCATTTCGGCATCACTGTGCCCATAGCATTCCTCACTGTGCCCATTGCAGCCTCACTGTGCCCATTGCGGCCTCACTGTGTCCATTTCAGCATCACTGTGCCCATTGCATGCCTCATTGTGCCCATTGCATGCCTCACTGTGCCCATTGCATGCCTCACTGTGCCCATTGCAGCCTCACTGTGCCCATTGTGGCCTCACTGTGCCCATTGCCTCACTGTGCCCATTGCAGCCTCACTGTGCCCATTGTGGCCTCACTGTGCCCATTGTGGCCTCATTGTGCCCATTGCATGCCTCACTGTGCCCATTGCATGCCTCACTGTGCCCATTGCGGCCTCACTGTGCCCATTGCATGCCTCACTGTGCCCATTGCGGCCTCAATGTGCCCATTGCGGCCTCACTGTACCTATTGCATGCCTCACTGTGCCTATTGCATGCCTCACTGTGCCCATTGCATGCCTCACTGTGCCCATTGCGACCTCAATGTGCCCATTGCGGCCTCACTGTACCTATTGCATGCCTCACTGTGCCTATTGCATGCCTCACTGTGCCCATTGCATGCCTCACTGTGCCCCTTGCAGCCTCACTGTGCCCCTTGCAGCCTCACTGTGCCCCTTGCAGCCTCAGCCCCTTGCAGCCTCACTGTGTCCCTTGCAGCCTCACTGTGCCCCTTGCAGCCTCACTGTGCCCATTTTCAGCCTCACTGTGCCCATTTTCAGCCAATCTGCATATATGATTTCCATGTCATGCAGTCAGGCGGCGACTGTCCAGTGTAAAAAAGCTGCGCCTCCTCCTTGTCCGTTATAGCCGAACACTCAGTTTCCCAGCAGTAAGTCAGTGTTCCACCTATCACGTACAAGGAGGAGGAGCTCAGCTTTTTTACACTGGACGGCTGCTGTCTGACTGTATGACATGGAGAACAGGAATGCAGATTGGAGAGACTCGGGTATAAGCCGAGGAGTCTTTTTCAGCACAAGAAAAAATGTGCTGAAAAACTGGGCTTATTCTCGAGTATATACGGTAAATTCAAATTTCGGACAAAATTTTGTTTCGTTTTTTGGAAATTTGGATACATCCGAATCTCCAAATAACTCATATGTTGTTTGAATTTTGATTAAGAAAAAAACAGAGGGGGAAAAACGGGGTTAACAACGTTTTTTTAGTAGGCGGCGAAGGCAGAGATTTTCTTTGCCCCCGTGAACGTTGCGTGTCGCCGTTCATCTTACAGGACAACAGTCACCAGAAAACGATCACATCATCAAGGACCCTCTCCCCGAGGATGCGGGGATCGACCATCAGACGGTCCACCAGCTGATCTCCGTCCTCATGAAGTTCATGGCCAAAGATAAGAGCAGCGCCGAGGCCGACATCAGCAGCGCCAAAGCCTTCAACACGGTGAAGAGACATCTCTATGTGTTGTTGGGTTTCGACCAGCAGGAGGGCTGCTTCATGATCGCTCCTCAGAAGATGCGGATCTCCACCTGTTTCAATGCGTTTATTGCCGGAATTGCTCAGGTACGGCCGCTACCACACGAATGGGATCCAACTAGGGCATAAAAAGATTGAACGCGTCTTCTCAGAGGCGCACGCTCTACAATTCTGTGTTTTGGGTAATGAGTGGATGTCTCCATATAAATGGGAGGGTCTCACAAATGTTCCTTTCTCACACAGCCAATCTTAATGATTTATTGGGACAACCAGGGTGGACTAGACCAGTGATGGAGAACCTCGGCACCCCAGATGTTTTGGAACTACATTTCCCATGATGCTCATGGCCACTGCATTGTAGTGGAGCATCATGGGAAATGTAGTTCCAAAACATCTGGGGTGCCAAGGTTGTTACCACCTAATATGATCCATGGATGGCCAGCAGGGCTGGACTGGGCCAAAAAATTGGCCCTGGACTTCATCCAGACTGGCCCACTTTGACAGGTCTCTCCCGTGGCGGCTCGATCAAGGAGAGCAGCCGCCTGCTCATCTGTGCCCACCTGCCAGTCTACAACAGTGCTGCCTAGCAGCGCCACCTATCAGTGCCCACAGTGTCACCAATCAGTGTCACCTACCAGTGCCTCCCATCAGTGTCACCTACCAGCGCCACCTATCAGTGCCCACAGTGCCACCAATTAGTGTCGCCTATCAGTGTCACCTACCAGTGCCCATCAGTCACCTACCAGCGCCACCTATTAGTGCCCACAGTGCCACCAATCAGTGTCACCTACCAGTGCTGCCCATCAGTGTCACCTACCAGTGCCCATCAATGTCACCTACCAGTGCCCATCAGTGCCCACAGTGTCACCAATCAGTGTCATCTACCAATGCCAATCGGTGCCACCCTTCAGTGCCCACAATGTCACCAATCAGTGTCACCTACCAGTGCCATCCATCAGTGCCACTCCTCAGTGCCCACAGTGTCACCTACCAGTGCCGCCCATCAATATCACCTACCAGTGCCCATCAGTACCACCCATCAGTGCCCACAGTGTCACCAATCAGTGTCACCTACCTGTGCTGCCCATCAGTGTCACCTAACAGTGCCCATCAGTGCCACCCCTCAGTGCCCACAATGTCACCAATCAGTGTCACCTACCAGTGCCATCCATCAGTGCCACTCCTCAGTGCCCACAGTGTCACCTACAAGTGCCGCCCATCAGTATCACCTATCAGTGCCCCCCATGAGTGCCACGCATTAGTACCATCTTATCAGTGGCCATCAGTGCCGCCTTATCTGTCCCTATCAGTGCCGCCTTACTCCAAAAGTATTTAATTAAAATGGTGAAATTTTGGTTAAGCGTCACATAAATTGTGAGATTTTGGTATTGCAGTTTGTAGTTTCCCTCTGAAGTATACTTCTTCCTATTTGCAGGTGATGGATTACAACATCAGTCTTGGGAAGCACCTTCTGCCCTTGGTGGTTCAAGTCCTGAAATACTGCACGTGCCCTCAGCTCCGCCACTTCTTCCAGCACCCGCCCCGCTGTTCCCTCTGGTCTCTGAGGCCTCATATCCGTCAGATGTGGCTGAAGGCTCTTCTTGTTATCCTCTATAAGGTAAGCCCGTGGTGTGGTGTACGTTTTATTGACTATAAACTCAGCTTAGAGATGAAATGCAGAAGCCCATTGACGGCTAAAATGCTCTATAATGAGCCGAACGACGGCTAAAATGCTCTATAATGAGCCGAACGACGGCTAAAACGCTCTATAATGAAGAAGAGACTTCAATTACCGACAGACCAGGACGAGTGGTGAGAAAACGTCCTTCAACTCTCTAGCATCTTTCTAATGGTGAAATGGAATTGTTGGGTTGTACAACTCTTTGAGTTAACAAAATTTATTAAGACAGTCTGGCGAAATATTCTTGACTTACTCTTCATCATCTTTGGTAGACACTAGGATTGTCCCGATACTGATGCCGAGCATTTGCGCGAGTACTTGTACTCGCACAAATGATGCCGATGCCTTACCCGGTACCTGGTGAGTGGATAGAGTCAGTGGCTGGAGAGGGCAGCGGAGTCAATGGCCGGAGAGAGCAGGCAGAGTCAATGGCCAGAGTGGGCGGGCAGAGTCAGTGGCTGGAGTGGGTGGAGTTGGTGGACGGAGTGGGCGGTTGAAGTCGGTAGAAGGAGAGGGCGGGCGGAGTCAATGGCTGGAGAGGGCAGGTGAAGTCAATGGCCTGAGTGGGCGGGCAGAGTCGGTGGCTGGAAAGGGCGGGTGGAATCGGTGGTCGGAGTGGGCGGTCGAAGTCAGCAGCCAGAGTCAGTGGACGGAGAGGGCGGGCGGAGACGGTGGGCGGAGAGTAAGTCCTTACCTGCAGTGGTGTAGGGCGCAGCCGCATTAGGATCGGTGACCGGTGCTGTCACATTCGGTCACTGTCAGCAGCTGAACATCCCTGCGCCCTACACTCGGCTGCAGTAAGCCAGCAGCGGACATCTTGTTAAACCCAGCCCATATAGTTCGGGCTGGGTGTAAGAAGATGTCTGCTGCTGCATAGTGGGCATTGCAGCATAGTTCTTTTAAATAAATCCTTTCTTTGTATCATTTTTCACAGCGTTTCAGTGGCAGCCACCAGTCAGTGCCCATCAGTGCCAGCCACCAGTCAGTGCCCACCAGTGCCAGCCACCTATACATGTAATATAATTCAGCAATAGAGTATATGATGTGTGAGACAAGTAGTACTATATATTGCTGAATTATATTACATGTATTTTATTGTATTATCTATTCCAGTGTTTCTTAACTCCAGTCCTCAAGGCGCCCCAACAGGTCACGTTTTCTGGATTTCCCTCAGATGAAACGGCTGTGGTAATTATTAAGGCAGTGAAACTGATCAAATCACCTGTGCAAAATAATGGAGAGCATAAAAATATGACCTGTTGGGGCGCCTTGAGGACTGGAGTTGAGAAACACTGATCTATTCTATAGATTGGCTGTCCTGAAGAAGCGGTACAATCCTTTTGAAACTAGTCGAGACCCCGACCAATCTTTAATATGTATAATTAATTTTATTCAAGAATAAACTTTTTAATATAACAATGTATATCGTGTTTCATTGGTACCAAGATAGTCCTTCTATTTAACTGGGTGAGTAGCTCTAGGTTTAGCCTTAGAAACTCTCTCCTTGCCCCTGTCCCCCCCCCCTGCTTCGCCATTATGATAAAAAAAGAGTAAACACAGGTGATTGACAATAAACAGCTTCAGCCGATCACTGACCATGAGTGAGAGAAAAGATTCTCATTTCATATTCTCTGAAAAAACGGCCAAGAAATCAGAAATTCTGCCCCGGGGTATGTAAACTTATGAGCACAGCTGTACATCTCATGAATATGCAGACGCAGATCTCGGTTCAGTTCAGATGATTGGCTGTCAGCTGCTCTTCAATTTTGTTGACTTCCCATACAAAGAATTCCATGTTTATGGTAATAGCGGCTCCTCTTTAGACCCGGGGGGAGGGGGGGGTCACTCACACTGCAGACACCTGTCAGGCGCCGGTCTGACTCCATGACACCCAAGATGGTCTGATACATCTCCACGTGACCCTTCCCGAGTGCCGATCATCATCTCTTGTGACGGCCCGTCAGAGGACGACCTTATCTGAGAATAAATGGATGGAAACAATGTAACAATGCCATGTATTTTTCTTTTACGGTGACAGATCCTTATGAAGGGCTGTTGTGGGACTCGGGGGCCCCCTCAGTTGTGGGACTCGGGGGGGGGGGCCCTCAGTTGTGGGACTCGGGGGGGGGGGCCTCAGTTGTGGGACTCGGGCGGCCTCCTCAGTTGTGGGACTTGGGGGCTCCCTCAGTTGTGGGACTCGGGGGCTCCCTCAGTTGTGGGACTCGGGGGGCTCCTCAGTTGTGGGACTCGGAGGGCTCCTCAGTTGTGGGACTCGGGGGGCTCCTCAGTTGTGGGACTCGGGGGCTCCTCAGTTGTGGGACTCGGGGGCTCCTCAGTTTTGGTACTCGGGGGCTTCTCAGTTTTGGTACTCTGGTTCTCCTCAGTTGTGGGACTCGGGGGCTCCTCAGTTGTGGGACTCGGGGGCTCCTCAGTTGTGGGACTCGGGGGCTCCTCAGTTGTGGGACTCGGGGCTCCTCAGTTGTGGGACTCGGGGCTCCTCAGTTGTGGGACTCGGGGCTCCTCAGTTGTGGGACTCGGGGGCTCCTCAGTTGTGGGACTTGGGGCTCCTCAGTTGTGGGACTCGGGGGACCCTCAGTTGTGGGACTTGGGAGCTTCTCATTATTGGGACTTGGGAGCTCCTCAGTATTGGGACTCGGGGCTCCTTAGTTGTGGGACTCGGGGGGTTTCTCAGTTGTGGGACTCGGGGGGCTTCTCAGTTGTGGGACTCGGGGGGCTTCTCAGTTGTGGGACTCGGGGGCTCCTCAGTTGTGGGACTCGGGAGGCTCGTCAGTTTTGGGACTCGGGGGGCTTCTAAGTTGTGGGACTCGGGGGCCCCTCAGTTGTGGGACTCGGGGGCCCCTCAGTTGTGGGAATCAGGCTCCTCAGTTATGAGACTCGGGGGCTTCTCAGTTGTAGGACTCGGGGGCTTCTCAGTTGTGGGACTCGAGGGCTCCTCAGTTGTGGGACTCGGGGGCTCCTCAGTTGTGGGACTCGGGGGCTCCTCAGTTGTGGGACTCGGGGGGCTCGTCAGTTTTGGGACTCGGGGGCTCCTCAGTTGTGGGATTCGGGGGCTCCTCAGTTGTGGGATTCGGGGGCTTCTCAGTTTTGGGACTCGGGGGCTTCTCAGTTGTGGGACTCGGGGGCTTCTGAGTTGTGGGACTCGGGGGCTTCTCAGTTGTGGGACTCGGGGGCTTCTCAGTTGTGGGACTCGGGGGCTTCTCAGTTGTGGGACTCGGGGGCTTCTCAGTTGTGGGACTCGCGGGGGCTTCTCAGTTGTGGGACTCGCGGGGGCTTCTCAGTTGTGGGACTCGCGGGGGCTTCTCAGTTGTGGGACTCGCGGGGGCTTCTCAGTTGTGGGACTCGGGGGGGCTTCTCAGTTGTGGGACTCGAGGGGCTCCTCAGTTGTGGGACTCGGGGGCCCCTCAGTTGTGGGACTCGGGGGCCCCTCAGTTGTGGGACTCGGGGGCCTCTCAGTTGTGGGACTCGGGGGCTCCTCAGTTGTGGGACTCGGGGCTCCTCAGTTGTGGGACTCGGGGCTCCTCAGTTGTGGGACTCGGGGGCTCCTCAGTTGTGGGACTCGGGGGGCCCTCAGTTGTGGGACTTGGGAGCTTATCATTATTGGGACTTGGGAGCTCCTCAGTATTGGGACTCGGGGGCTCCTTAGTTGTGGGACTCGGGGGCTCCTTAGTTGTGGGACTCGGGGGCTCCTTAGTTGTGGGACTCGGGGGCTCCTTAGTTGTGGGAACTCGGGGGCTTCTCAGTTGTGAGACTCGGGGGCTCCTTAGTTGTGGGACTCGGGGGCTCCTTAGTTGTGGGAAGCGGGGGCTCCTTAGTTGTGGGACTCGGGGGCTTCTCAGTCTTAGGACTCGGGGCTTCTCAGTTGTGGGACTCGGGGGGTTTCTCAGTTGTGGGACTCGGGGGGCTTCTCAGTTGTGGGACTCGGGGGGGCTTCTCAGTTGTGGGACTCGGGGGCTCCTCAGTTGTGGGATTTGGGAGGCTCGTCAGTTTTGGGACTCGGGGGGCTTCTAAGTTGTGGGACTCGGGGGCCCCTCAGTTGTGGGACTCGGGGGCCCCTCAGTTGTGGGACTCGGGGGCCCCTCAGTTGTGGGAATCGGGCTCCTCAGTTGTGAGACTCGGGGGCTTCTCAGTTGTAGGACTCGGGGGCTTCTCAGTTGTGGGACTCGAGGGCTCCTCAGTTGTGGGACTCGGGGGCTCCTCAGTTGTGGGACTCGGGGGCTCCTCAGTTGTGGGACTCGGGGGCTCCTCAGTTGTGGGACTCGGGGGCTCCTCAGTTGTGGGACTCGGGGGGCTCGTCAGTTTTGGGACTCGGGGGCTCCTCAGTTGTGGGATTCGGGGGCTCCTCAGTTGTGGGATTCGGGGGCTTCTCAGTTGTGGGACTCGGGGGCTTCTCAGTTGTGGGACTCGGGGGCTTCTCAGTTGTGGGACTCGGGGGCTTCTCAGTTGTGGGACTCGGGGGTTTCTCAGTTGTGGGACTCGGGGGCTTCTCAGTTGTGGGACTTGCGGGGGCTTCTCAGTTGTGGGACTCGCGGGGGCTTCTCAGTTGTGGGACTCGCGGAGGCTTCTCAGTTGTGGGACTCGCGGGGGCTTCTCAGTTGTGGGACTCGCGGGGGCTTCTCAGTTGTGGGACTCGGGGGGGCTCCTCAGTTGTGTGACTCGGGGGCCCCTCAGTTGTGGGACTCGGGGGCTCCTCAGTTGTGGGACTTGGGGGCTCCTCAGTTGTGGGACTTGGGGCTCCTCAGTTGTGGGACTCGGGGGGCCCTCAGTTGTGGGACTTGGGAGCTCCTCAGTATTGGGACTCGGGAGCTCCTCAGTATTGGGACTCGGGGCTCCTTAGTTGTGGGATTCGGGGGCTCCTTAGTTGTGGGACTCGGGGGCTCCTTAGTTGTGGGAACTCGGGGGCTTCTCAGTTGTGAGACTCGGGGGCTCCTTAGTTGTGGAACTCGGGGGCTCCTTAGTTGTGGGACTCGGGGGCTTCTCAGTCTTAGGACTCGGGGCTTCTCAGTTGTGGGACTCGGGGGGGCCCCTCAGTTGTGGGACTCGGGGGCCCCTCAGTTGTGGGACTTGGGGCTCCTCAGTTGTGGGACTCGGGGGGCCCTCAGTTGTGGGACTCGGGGGGCCCTCAGTTGTGGGACTTGGGAGCTCCTCAGTATTGGGACTCGGGGCTCCTTAGTTGTGGGATTCGGGGGCTCCTTAGTTGTGGGACTCGGGGCTCCTCAGTTGTGGGACTCGGGGGGCCCTCAGTTGTGGGACTTGGGAGCTCCTCAGTATTGGGACTCGGGGCTCCTTAGTTGTGGGATTCGGGGGCTCCTTAGTTGAGGAGTTGTGGGACTCGGGGGCTCCTCAGTTGTGGGACTCGGGGGCCCCTCAGTTGTGGGACTCGGGAGGCTCGTCAGTTGTGGGACTCGGGGGGGTTCTCAGTTGTGGGACTCGGGGGCCCCTCAGTTGTGGGACTCGGGAGGCTCGTCAGTTGTGGGACTCGGGGGGCTTCTCAGTTGTGGGACTCGGGGGCCCCTCAGTTGTGGGACTCGGGGGCTCCTCAGTTGTGGGACTCGGGGGCTCCTCAGTTGTGGGACTCGGGGGCTCCTCAGTTGTGGGACTCGGGGGCTCCTCAGTTGTGGGACTCGGGGGCTCCTCAGTTGTGGGACTTGGGGCTCCTCAGTTGTGGGACTCGGGGGGCCCTCAGTTGTGGGACTTGGGAGCTCCTCAGTATTGGGACTCGGGGCTCCTCAGTAGTGGGATTCGGGGGCTCCTTAGTTGTGGGACTCGGGGGCTCCTTAGTTGTAGGAACTCGGGGGCTTCTCAGTTGTGAGACTCGGGGGCTCCTTAGTTGTGGGACTCGGGGGCTCCTTAGTTGTGGGACTCGGGGGCTCCTTAGTTGTGGGACTCAGGGGCTCCTTAGTTGTGGGACTCGGGGGCTCCTTAGTTGTGCGACTCGGGGGGCCCTCAGTTGTGGGACTTGGGAGCTCCTCAGTATTGGGACTCGGGGCTCCTTAGTTGTGGGATTCGGGGGCTCCTTAGTTGAGGAGTTGTGGGACTCGGGGGCTCCTCAGTTGTGGGACTCGGGGGCTCCTCAGTTGTGGGACTCGGGGGCCCCTCAGTTGTGGGACTCGGGAGGCTCGTCAGTTGTGGGACTCGGGGGGCTTCTCAGTTGTGGGACTCGGGGGCCCCTCAGTTGTAGGACTCGGGAGGCTCGTCAGTTGTGGGACTCGGGGGGCTTCTCAGTTGTGGGACTCGGGGGCCCCTCAGTTGTGGGACTCGGGGGCTCCTCAGTTGTGGGACTCGGGGGCTCCTCAGTTGTGGGACTTGGGGGCTCCTCAGTTGTGGGACTCGGGGGCTCCTCAGTTATGGGACTTGGGGCTCCTCAGTTGTGGGACTCGGGGGGCCCTCAGTTGTGGGACTTGGGAGCTCCTCAGTATTGGAACTCGGGGCTCCTCAGTAGTGGGATTCGGGGGCTCCTTAGTTGTGGGACTCGGGGGCTCCTTAGTTGTGGGAACTCGGGGGCTTCTCAGTTGTGAGACTCGGGGGCTCCTTAGTTGTGAGACTCGGGGGCTCCTTAGTTGTGGGACTCGGGGGCTCCTTAGTTGTGGGACTCGGGGGCTCCTTAGTTGTGGGACTCGGGGGCTCCTTAGTTGTGGGACTCGGGGGCTCCTTAGTTGTGGGACTCAGGGGCTTCTCAGTCTTAGGACTCGGGGCTTCTCAGTTGTGGGACTCGGGGCTTCTCAGTTGTGGGACTCGGGGGGGCTTCTCAGTTGTGGGACTCGGGAGGCTCGTCAGTTTTGGGACTCGGGGGCTTCTCAGTTGTGAGACTCGGGGGCTCCTTAGTTGTGGGACTCGGGGGCTCCTTAGTTGTGGGACTCGGGGGCTCCTTAGTTGTGGGACTCGGGGGCTCCTTAGTTGTGGGACTCGGGGGCTCCTTAGTTGTGGGACTCGGGGGCTCCTTAGTTGTGGGAATCGGGGGCTCCTTAGTTGTGGGAATCGGGGGCTCCTTAGTTGTGGGACTCGGGGGCTTCTCAGTCTTAGGACTCGGGGCTTCTCAGTTGTGGGACTCGGGGGGTTTCTCAGTTGTGGGACTCGGGGGCTGCTCAGTTGTGGGACTCGGGGGGCTTCTCAGTTGTGGGACTCGGGGGGGCTTCTCAGTTGTGGGACTCGGGGGCTCCTCAGTTGTGGGACTCGGGAGGCTCGTCAGTTTTGGGACTCGGGGGGCTTCTCAGTTGTGGGACTCGGGGGGCCCCTCAGTTGTGGGACTCGGGCTCCTCAGTTGTAGGACTCGGGGGCTTCTCAGTTGTGGGACTCGAGGGCTCCTCAGTTGTGGGACTCGGGGGCTCCTCAGTTGTGGGACTCGGGGGGGCCCCTCAGTTGTGGGACTCGGGGGCCCCTCTGTTGTGGGACTTGGGGCTCCTCAGTTGTGGGACTCGGGGATTCCTCAGTTGTGGGACTCGGGGGCTCCTCAGTTGTGAGACTTGGGGCTCCTCAGTTGTGGGACTCGGGGGGCCCTCAGTTGTGGGACTCGGGGGGCCCTCAGTTGTGGGACTTGGGAGCTCCTCAGTATTGGGACTCGGGGCTCCTTAGTTGTGGGATTCGGGGGCTCCTTAGTTGTGGGACTCGGGGCTCCTCAGTTGTGGGACTCGGGGGGCCCTCAGTTGTGGGACTTGGGAGCTCCTCAGTATTGGGACTCGGGGCTCCTTAGTTGTGGGATTCGGGGGCTCCTTAGTTGAGGAGTTGTGGGACTCGGGGGCTCCTCAGTTGTGAGACTCGGGGGCCCCTCAGTTGTGGGACTCGGGAGGCTCGTCAGTTGTGGGACTCGGGGGGCTTCTCAGTTGTGGGACTCGGGGGCCCCTCAGTTGTGGGACTCGGGAGGCTCGTCAGTTGTGGGACTCGGGGGGCTTCTCAGTTGTGGGACTCGGGGGCCCCTCAGTTGTGGGACTCGGGGGCTCCTCAGTTGTGGGACTCGGGGGCTCCTCAGTTGTGGGACTCGGGGGCTCCTCAGTTGTGGGACTCGGGGGCTCCTCAGTTGTGGGACTTGGGGCTCCTCAGTTGTGGGACTCGGGGGGCCCTCAGTTGTGGGACTTGGGAGCTCCTCAGTATTGGGACTCGGGGCTCCTCAGTAGTGGGATTCGGGGGCTCCTTAGTTGTGGGACTCGGGGGCTCCTTAGTTGTAGGAACTCGGGGGCTTCTCAGTTGTGAGACTCGGGGGCTCCTTAGTTGTGGGACTCGGGGGCTCCTTAGTTGTGGGACTCGGGGGCTCCTTAGTTGTGGGACTCGGGGGCTCCTTAGTTGTGGGACTCGGGGGCTCCTTAGTTGTGGGACTCGGGGGCTCCTTAGTTGTGGGACTCGGGGGGCCCTCAGTTGTGGGACTTGGGAGCTCCTCAGTATTGGGACTCGGGGCTCCTTAGTTGTGGGATTCGGGGGCTCCTTAGTTGAGGAGTTGTGGGACTCGGGGGCTCCTCAGTTGTGGGACTCGGGGGCTCCTCAGTTGTGGGACTCGGGGGCTCCTCAGTTGTGGGACTCGGGGGCCCCTCAGTTGTGGGACTCGGGAGGCTCGTCAGTTGTGGGACTCGGGGGGCTTCTCAGTTGTGGGACTCGGGGGCCCCTCAGTTGTAGGACTCGGGAGGCTCGTCAGTTGTGGGACTCGGGGGGCTTCTCAGTTGTGGGACTCGGGGGCCCCTCAGTTGTGGGACTCGGGGGCTCCTCAGTTGTGGGACTCGGGGGCTCCTCAGTTGTGGGACTTGGGGGCTCCTCAGTTGTGGGACTCGGGGGCTCCTCAGTTATGGGACTTGGGGCTCCTCAGTTGTGGGACTCGGGGGGCCCTCAGTTGTGGGACTTGGGAGCTCCTCAGTATTGGGACTCGGGGCTCCTCAGTAGTGGGATTCGGGGGCTCCTTAGTTGTGGGACTCGGGGGCTCCTTAGTTGTGGGAACTCGGGGGCTTCTCAGTTGTGAGACTCGGGGGCTCCTTAGTTGTGAGACTCGGGGGCTCCTTAGTTGTGGGACTCGGGGGCTCCTTAGTTGTGGGACTCGGGGGCTCCTTAGTTGTGGGACTCGGGGGCTCCTTAGTTGTGGGACTCGGGGGCTCCTTAGTTGTGGGACTCAGGGGCTTCTCAGTCTTAGGACTCGGGGCTTCTCAGTTGTGGGACTCGGGGCTTCTCAGTTGTGGGACTCGGGGGGGCTTCTCAGTTGTGGGACTCGGGAGGCTCGTCAGTTTTGGGACTCGGGGGGCTTCTCAGTTGTGAGACTCGGGGGCTCCTTAGTTGTGGGACTCGGGGGCTCCTTAGTTGTGGGACTCGGGGGCTCCTTAGTTGTGGGACTCGGGGGCTCCTTAGTTGTGGGACTCGGGGGCTCCTTAGTTGTGGGAATCGGGGGCTCCTTAGTTGTGGGACTCGGGGGCTTCTCAGTCTTAGGACTCGGGGCTTCTCAGTTGTGGGACTCGGGGGGTTTCTCAGTTGTGGGACTCGGGGGCTTCTCAGTTGTGGGACTCGGGGGGCTTCTCAGTTGTGGGACTCGGGGGGCCTACTCAGTTGTGGGACTCGGGGGCACCTCAGTTGTGGGACTCGGGAGGCTCGTCAGTTTTGGGACTCGGGGGGCTTCTCAGTTGTGGGACTCGGGGGGCCCCTCAGTTGTGGGACTCGGGCTCCTCAGTTGTAGGACTCGGGGGCTTCTCAGTTGTGGGACTCGAGGGCTCCTCAGTTGTGGGACTCGGGGGCTCCTCAGTTGTGGGACTCGGGGGCTTCTCAGTTGTGGGACTCGGGGGGCTCCTCAGTTTTGGGACTCGGGAGGCTCCTCAGTTGTGGGATTCGGGGGCTTCTCAGTTGTGGGACTCGGGGGCTTCTCAGTTGTGGGACTCGGGGGCTTCTCAGTTGTGGGACTCGGGTTCTTCTCAGTTGTGGGACTCGGGGGGGCTTCTCAGTTGTGGGACTCGGGGGGCTTCTCAGTTGTGGGACTCGGGGGCTTCTCAGTTGTGGGACTCGGGGGGCTTCTCAGTTGTGGGACTCGGGGGGCTTCTCAGTTGTGGGACTCGGGGGACTTCTCAGTTGTGGGACTCGGGGGGGCTTCTCAGTTGTGGGACTCGGGGGGGCTTCTCAGTTGTGGGACTCGGGAGGCTCGTCAGTTTTGGGACTCGGGGGGCTTCTCAGTTGTGAGACTCGGGGGCTCCTTATTTGTGGGACTCGGGGGCTCCTTAGTTGTGGGACTCGGGGGCTCCTTAGTTGTGGGAATCGGGGGCTCCTTAGTTGTGGGAATCGGGGGCTCCTTAGTTGTGGGACTCGGGGGCTTCTCAGTCTTAGGACTCGGGGCTTCTCAGTTGTGGGACTCGGGGGGTTTCTCAGTTGTGGGACTCGGGGGCTTCTCAGTTGTGGGACTCGGGGGGCTTCTCAGTTGTGGGACTCGGGGGGGGCTACTCAGTTGTGGGACACGGGGGCTCCTCAGTTGTGGGACTCGGGAGGCTCGTCAGTTTTGGGACTCGGGGGGCTTCTCAGTTGTGGGACTCGGGGGCGCCTCAGTTGTGGGACTCGGGGGCCCCTCAGTTGTGGGACTCGGGCTCCTCAGTTGTAGGACTCGGGGGCTTCTCCGTTGTGGGACTCGAGGGCTCCTCAGTTGTGGGACTCGGGGGCTCCTCAGTTGTGGGACTCGGGGGCTTCTCAGTTGTGGGACTCGGAGGGCTCCTCAGTTTTGGGACTCGGGGGCTCCTCAGTTGTGGGATTCGGGGGCTTCTCAGTTGTGGGACTCGGGGGCTTCTCAGTTGTGGGACTCGGGGGCTTCTCAGTTGTGGGACTCGGGGGCTTCTCAGTTGTGGGACTCAGGGGCTTCTCAGTTGTGGGACTCGGGGGGGCTTCTCAGTTGTGGGACTCGGGGGGGCTTCTCAGTTGTGGGACTCGGGGGGCTTCTCAGTTGTGGGACTCGGGGGGCTTCTCAGTTGTGGGACTCGGGGGGCTTCTCAGTTGTGGGACTCGGGGGGCTTCTCAGTTGTGGGACTCGGGGGGGGCTTCTCAGTTGTGGGACTCGGGGGCTCCTCAGTTGTGGGACTCGGGAGGCTCGTCAGTTTTGGGACTCGGGGGGCCTCTCAGTTGTGGGACTCAAGGGCCCCTCAGTTGTGTGACTCGAGGGCCCCTCAGTTGTGGGACTCGGGGGCTTCTCAGTTGTGGGACTCGGGGGGCTCCTCAGTTTTGGGACTCGGGGGCTCCTCAGTTGTGGGATTCGGGGGCTTCTCAGTTGTGGGACTCGGGGGCTTCTCAGTTGTGGGACTCGGGGGGGCTTCTCAGTTGTGGGACTCGGGGGGGCTTCTCAGTTGTGGGACTCGGGGGGGCTTCTCAGTTGTGGGACTCGAGGGGCTCCTGAGTTGTGGGACTCGGGGGCCCCTCAGTTGTGGGACTCGGGGGCTTCTCAGTTGTGGGACTCGGGGGCCCCTCAGTTGTGGGACTCGGGGGCCCCTCAGTTGTGGGACTCGTGGGCCCCTCAGTTGTGTGACTCGGGGGGGCCCTCAGTTGTGTGACTCGGGGGGCCCCTCAGTTGTGTGACTCGGGGGGCTCCTCAGTTGTGTGACTCGGGGGGCTCCTCAGTTGTGTGACTCGGGGGGCCCCTCAGTTGTGGGACTCGGGGTCTTCTCAGTTGTGGGACTCGGGGGCTCCTCAGTAGCTGGGTAAGAAAGTTTGTTCTTCTATTAAAAGTTATGAAAAGCTGAACAGCAGGAGAATAAAAATAAAAAAATAATACAAATAAAAAAATTATAAAATAATACAAATAAAAAAATAATAAAAAATAAAAATGATAATAAAAAAATAATAATAAAAATAAAAACCACAAATGAACGCCGCTCTCTTCCTATGTATCTAAATTTATATATATGAAATATAAAAACCTAAAATTGAGGTGAAACCCTCTTGTAGTGCACCAGCCCCCCCCAGAGCCCCCTTTTACTTATTTTTAGATTTTCAAATTTCTTGATTTTCGAATTTTCTAAATGTGAATTTGAAATTTCCGAATTTTTTGATTTTTTGAATTTTCGGAAATTCAGAATTCGAAATTTAGAAAATTCAAAAAAATCAGGAAATTTGAAAATAAGAAAGAAAATCCATAATATTTAAAAGAAGGAAAATCAGAAAATTCTAAATAATAACTATTAAATTATAGGTATTGGAATTTCCTTTTCAAATTTGGCTGTTAGCGAATGTAATAAATATGAATTATCCAAAATAACCAATGCCGTATCTAAAAATTCTAAATATCTTATGTAAAAAATTAAAAATAAATCGCAATAGGCATTTATTGATTGGTTTGTGCAAAAGTTACGTCTACAAACTATGGGATAAATTTAGGGACTTTTATCTTTTTTTGTGTTTTAACTGTTACTGAGTCGGTGTGTGATGTGGGCTGCGCCATTTCAGTGCTCCATATTAACGTGGATATTTATTTTATTTATTTATTTCAGGTACTTGTATAGCGCCATCAATTTACGCAGCGCTTTACATATATATTGTACATTCACATCGGTCCCCGCCCCCGAGGAGCTTACATAATAAATCTAAAGTTTCCATATCTTCCAGTATCCGTACCGAGAGGCCGACCTCGGCAAGATCATGCTTCAACTGATCCACATAACCGTCAACACCCTGAACGCCCAGTACCACAGCTGCAAACCGCATGCCACGGCCGGCCCGCTGTACAGCGACAACAGCAACATCAGCAGATACAGCGAGAAGGAGAAAGGTGAGTCCGACCACCAGAGTGGTGAAAGGTTCTGTCATATTTTCCTGACTTTGGTGCCTTTTGTTTACCGTGAATTTGTATGAAATCCTAGACGAGCCGGTGCATTAAAGTGGTAGAAGGCCAACTTTATTTATTAGACATGTGCAATTCAGTTTGTTCCGAATTAATTTTTTAACTAATTTCAACAAATTGGTTAATTCATAAATACCAGAATGAATGAAAACCCCTTTAACTAATTGTTTAGAATATTCGTAAATTTATATATTCGAAAAATTGCAAATTCGGATATCCGAAAAATCTAAAATACGGAAATTCATAAATTCTAAAATCAGAAAAATTCTAAAAGTAAGAATGAAAATTAGAAAACCCGAAAATGAAAAAAATCGGAAATAATAACGAACTAATAGACATGTGCACTGCCGAAAAATGTGTTCGTTTTCATGCAATTCGTTTTTTTTTTTATCTGAATTTTTGGATTTTCAAATGTTTACATTTTCGGAAATTCAGGGTTAGAAAATTTGGAAATTCGAAAATCCAAAAATAAGAAAGAAAATCCATAAAATTCAAAAGAACGAAAATTCTAAATTATAACTAACAATTAAATTATAGGTATTAGAATTTCCTTTCAAATTTTTCTGTTAGTGAATGTAACAAATACGAATTTATCCAATACAAATTTATCCGAAGTTCCAAATTATCAGAAATAACGAATGCCGTATCTAAAGAATGGAATGTAACAAATTTATAATAATAACAATAATAATAATAATTACAACTTTTTATTATTATTTATTAATTCATTACGTTCCTGTAACGCCACTGGCGTTACTTCTCAGTAGATCGGGCGCAGCTGCTTCTTTCCTAGCAGCTGCGCTCCGTTCTGTTACCGCGGGCGTCACTTCCGGCGCGCCGTGCGTTCCACGCTAGAACGCGGAAGTGCGCCGTCTAGCGGCGCCTCATCTGCGCTCCAGCGCGCACTATTTAAAACCCCAGCTCTGACAGCATGGCGTTCCTCTATTGCGCAAGGACGCCTGCTGTCATCTGGGAATCCCCTGTCACGCCACCTTGCTGTACCCGCTCTGAACCTCACTGGACCAGTGGACCTCACAGTTCTCTGTACTCTCCCTCCCGGGACCACCAGTATACCAGGCCTTACTCTCCTAACCGCAAGTACTCTGCCTCTCTATATCTCCTACCATGTATTACTGGAAGCCACTCATGCAGCTCATTTGTACTTCATGCCATAGTTAAGTGTTGTTGTTACCAAGTATTGACGGAACCCTCTCATGCCAGTTCAACTTCAGTTAGTTACCACTGGTGCCATAACCTTTCATACCTGGTTACCTGGACTCTGATACCGGTGCTGCCAGAACCGCTCATGTCTGCTCAGCCATGCACTGTTATCACTGAAGCCATAACCTCTCATGTCTGTAGCCATACTCTGTTGTCAGTGAAGCCATAACTTCTCATGTCTGCTCAGCCACGCACTGTTGTCACTGAAGCCATAACCTCTCATGTCTGTTCAGCCATACTCTGTTGTCAGCAAAGCCACAACCTCTCATGTCTGCTCAGCCATGCTCTGTTCGCACTGAAGCCATAACCTCTCATTACCGTTCAGCAATACTCAATCACCAGTGTTGCCAGGACCTCACCTGCCTGATCAGCCTAGCTCAGTAGTCAATGTTGCCATAACCACTCACGTCTAAGAAGTAGTGCCATTTACCATTTTGGACTGTAATACGCTAGGAAGTACCTGAGGAGGTTGTTCTTGACTACTACCATTATATTGAAGTCTTAAGTCCCTTATCTTTGTGCTGGTCCCCCTGCTCCGGTCCCACATGGGCCCATCATCTCCCCAGTGCTTAGTCTTTAGGTACATCCACTGGGCTGGCGCCTATGAAGGAATATGCGCCAACTACTTAATTGAGGCTGTGATGTGCAGAACCCTAACTCTCTGCATAAAAGAGAGTGAAACCAGGGTTCGAACCTGAGAAGCCTCTGCAGTTGCGATCCAGACATACTCCCAGATAGGCGAACCCTTACAGTTCCATTTGTTTAGATGCAGCATTCATTATTTCGGATAATTCGTAACTTTGGATAAATTTGTATTTGTTACGTTGACCAACAGCCAAATTTGAAAGGAAATTCTAACATCTGTAATTTAATAGTTAGTTATTATTAGTTAGTTAGCTATTATTTCAAATTTTGGGATTTCCAAGTATTCAAATTTATGAACTTGAATATACGAATAATAATAATAACAACTTTTTGTTATTACTTATTATTAATTCATTCTGTTCAATTTGTTTAGATACTGCATTTGTAAGTTATTTAGAATTTTTCGGATTTTCTTTCCAAATATTCAAATTTACGAATTTGAATATACGAATAATAAAAATAACTTATTATTTATTATTCATTCCGTTTCATTTGTTTAGATACAGCATTTGTTATTTCGGATAATTCGTAACTTCGGATAAATTCATATTTGTTACGTTCACTAACAGCCAAATTTGAAAGGAAATTCCAATATCTATCATTTAATAGTTAGTTATTATTAGTTAGTTAGCTATTATTTCGAATTTTCGGATTTTCTTTCCAAATATTTGAATTTACGAAATTGAATATTCGAATATAATAATAACAACTTTTTATTATTAATTCTGTTTCATTTGTTTAGATGCAGCATTCATTATTTCGGATAATTCGTAACTTCGGATAAATTTGTATTTGTTACGTTGACCAACAGCCAAATTTGAAAGGAAATTCCAATATCTATAATTGAATAGTTAGTTATTATTAGTTAATAAGCTATTGTTTAGAATTTTGGGATTTTTGTTCTTTCGAATTTTTGGATTTTCAAATTTCCAAATATTCAAATTTATGAATAATATTATTAATAATAATAATAACAACTTTTTATTATTATTTATTATTAATTCATTCTGTTCCATTTGTTTAGAAACAGCATTTGTTAGCTATTTTTTTGAATTTTTGGATTTTTGTTCTTTTGAATTTTCAGATTTTCTTTCTTATTTTTGGATTTTCAAATTTCCAAATATTCAAATTTATGAATTTGAATATACAAATAATATTAATTATAATGATAACTTTTTATTATTATTTATTATTAATTCATTCTGTTCCATTTGTTTAGATACAGCATTCGTTTTTTCAGATCATTTGTAACTTCGGATAAAATCACATTCGTTGTGTTCACTAACAGCCAAATTTGAAAGGAAATTCCAATATCTATAATTTAATAGTTAGTTATTATTAGTTATTTAGCTATTATTATTTCAAATTTTGGGATTTTTGTTCTTTGAAATTTTCAGATTTTCTTTCTTATTTTTGGATTTTCAAATTTCCAAGTATTCAAATTTATAAATTTGAATATACGAATAATAATAATGACAACTTTTTATTATTATTTATTATTAATTCATTCTGTTCCATTTGTTTAGATACAGCATTTGTTAGCTATTATTTAGAATTTTTGGATTTTTGTTCTTTCGAATTTTCGGATATTCTTTGCAAATATTTGAATTTACGAAATTGAATATTCGAATAATGATAATAACAACTTTTTATTTTTTATTATTAGTTAATTCCGTTTCATTTGTTGGATGCAGCATTTGTTATTTCGGATAATTCGTAACTTCGGATTAATTCGTATTCGTTACGTTGACCAACAGCCAAATTTGAAAGGAAATTACAACATCTATAATTTAATAGTTAGTTATTATCATTTAGAATTTTTGGATTTTTGTCCTTTCGGATTTTCAAATTTCCAAATATTCAAATTTATGAATTTGAATATACGAATAATATTAATAATAACAACTTTTTAATATTATTTATTATTAATTCGTTTGGTTTCATTTGTTAGCTATTTTTTCGAATTTTCGGACTTTCTTTCTTTTTTTGGGATTTTCAAATTTTTAAGTATTTGAATTTATGAATTTGAATATACATATAATAATAATAACAACTTTTTATTATTATTATTTATTATTAATCCATTCCGTTCCATTTGCTTAGCTACGGCATTAGTAATTTCGGATAATTTGTAATTTCAGATAAATTCGTATTTGTTACGTTTACCAACAGTCAAATTTGAAAGGAGATTCCAATATCTATAATTAAAGTTAGTTATTATTAGATAGATATTATTTCGAATCTTCGTTCTTTCAAATTTTCGCATTTTCTTTTTATTCGAATTTACGAATAACGAATGACCCGGAAAACGCACATCTTTACCACCACTTTAATACTGGAGAACACTGAAGGAGTTGTGAAGTCTTAAGATTTGATTTTTCACCTTCTGTGCTACCGCTGCCCCCCAGTGCCCCCCTTTTTTGTTTTACTTGAGCCCGATTGTTCCAGCATCGTTCCAGCGACTCTAGCGGCTGTCTCGGGTCCTCATTGAAAAGATTGATAGCAGCGAGAGCCAATGGCAATCAAATCCAGTAACAAGGGAACAGGGGATGGGTGGGGGGGGCTGAGTCCTGCTGTCAATAGATGCAGCAGCTGGACTCGTAAAGGCGCGCCCGCAAGGGTGCCCCCAGGGAATTCGAGTCTCCGTGGGGGCACCCGATTAAGAGGAGGAGCGCCGACGGCACACCCCAAGATTTTTTTTTAATTGTTTCGATTTAAAAAAATTGGCGCCAATGGTTTCCGAGTAATGTCACCCCATCACTTCCAGTTTATTGTTACCATCAAAGTCGATCTTGGCTTTGCTTGGCTGTCCAGCCAGCCGGTGGGCATTCTGGCGGGTCGCAGTCTCTCCTGATGGGACGGGAGAGGCCGAAAGAGCTGCGGCAGAGGGGGGGGGGGGACCATCAGCTCTAAAAATGCTGCCGAAGACAAACGCCTTGTTCGCCTCGCAGTAGACACACTCCTGATTGGCTCCCATGGGGACGAGCCACGCTCCGTGTGCCAATGGACACACACACACTGCCAGATCAGGAGCAAGCCCGTACAAGTGCCCCCATAGCAAGTGGACTGAGCCTTTAATCGCAGACATGGATAGTGGAGACTGGTGTCTACTCGAACCCCTCCCCCCTCGCCTGTTGAGTGTCTGGGACCAAAAACCTTGTGCCGTGGACTAGTAGGACATTCTGTGTGGCTTATTGTGAAAGACGAAGCTCTGATCGTAGTCTTCGATTCTAGTTTTTGTTATTCTAAAATGTTTGTGCTTAACCCACCTTAGCGGAGGAGGACAGCGTGTTTGACGAGTCCGATATCCACGATACCCCAACCGGAGCCGGTAATAAGGAATCGCAGACGTTCTTTGCCCGATTAAAGAGGATCGGTGGAAGCAAGATGGTGAAATACCAACCGGTGGACATGAGTGCCCAGAGAAGTATGAATGGTGTCTGTATGGTTCTGTTGGGATGTCTCTGGGACCTAGGAGTTTACTACTGGGATGTCTCTAGGACCTAGCAGTTTACAACTGGGATGTCTCTGGGACCTAGCAGTTTACAACTGGGATGTCTCTGGTACTTAGCAGTTCCAACTGGGATGTCTCTGGGACTTAGCAGTTCCAACTGGGATGTCCCTGGGACTTAGCAGTTCCAACTGGGATGTCCCTGGGACTTAGCAGTTCCAACTGGGATGTCTCTGGGACTTAGCAGTTCCAACTGGGATGTCTCTGGGACTTAGCAGTTCCAACTGGGATGTCTCTGGGACTTAGCAGTTCCAATTGGGATGTCTCTGGGACTTAGCAGTTCCAACTGGGATGTCTCTGGGACATAGCAATTCAAACTGGAATGTCTCTGGGACTTATTAGCAGTTCTAACTGGGATGTCTCTGGGACTTAGCAGTTCCAACTGGGATGTCTCTGGGACCTAACAGTTTACTACTGGGATGTCTCTGGGACCTAGCAGTTTACTACTGGGATGTCTCTGGGACTTAGCAGTTCCAACTGGGATGTCTCTGGGACTTAGCAGTTCCAACTGGGATGTCTCTGGGACCTAGCAGTTCAAACTGGAATGTCTCTGGGACTTAGCAGTTCCAACTGGGATGTCTCTGGGACTTAGCAGTTCCAACTGGGATGTCTCTGGGACCTAGCATTTCAAACTGGGATGTCTCTGGGACCTAGCAGTTTCCAACAGGGATGTCTCTGGGACCTAGCAGTTTCCAACAAGGATGTCTCTGGGACCTAGTAGTTCAAACTGTAATGTCTCTGGGACCTAGCAGTTCAAACTGGAATGTCTCTGGGACCTAGCAGTTCAAACTGGGATGTCTCTGGGACCTAGCAGTTCAAACTGGGATGTCTCTGGGACCTAGCAGTTCAAACTGGGATGTCTCTGGGACCTAGCAGTTCAAACTGGGATGTCTCTGAGACCTAGCAGTTTACACCTGGGATGTCTCTGAGACCTAGCAGTTACCAATTGGGATCTTGAGTTAATTTTTCACCCATTGCACTGTTTGGATGAAGTTTTTGTATATTCTCCCTATCTTCTGTGTACTGGCTTCCACCCATCATTTCAGAAATATATCGCTGGGTTATTTTGATGTCTCTGGGACCTAGCAGTTACAACTGGGATGTCTCTGGGACCTAGCTGTTTACACCTGGGATGTCTCTGGGACCTAACTGTTTACACCTGGGATGTCTCCGGGACTTATTAGCAGTTCTAACTGGGATGTCTCTGGGACTTAGCAGTTCCAACTGGGATGTCTCTGGGACCTAACTGTTTACACCAGGGATGTCTCTTGGACCTAGCAGTTACAACTGGGATGTCTCTGGGATCTAGTAGTTTACACCTGGGATCTCCCTGGGACCTAGCAGTTTACACCTGGTATGTCTCTTGGACCTAGCAGTTTACAACTGGGATGTCTCTGGGACCTAGCAGTTTACAACTGGGATGTCTCTGGGACCTAGCAGTTTACACCTGGGATGTCTCTGGGACCTAGCAGTTTTACACCTGGGATGTCTCTGGGACCTAGCAGTTTACACCTGGGATGTCTGTGGGAACTAGCAGTTTACACCTGGGATGTCTCTGGGACCTAGCAGTTACCAACTGGGATCTTAAAGTGGATGTGCGTTCAAAAAAAAAAATATTAAAAGCCAGCAGCTACAAATACTGCAGCTGCTGATTTTTAATATTAGGACACTTACCTGTCCTGGAGTCCAGCGACGTCCGCAGCAGAGGACGAGCGATCCCCCCGCCATCCACGGTGAGGGAACCAGCAAGTGAAGCGCTCTGGCTTCACTGCCCGGTTCCCTACGGCGCATGCACGAGTCGCGCTGCGCCCGTCGATTGGCTCCCGCTATGTGCTGGGAGCCGAGTGTTCCCAGCACACAACGGGGGGGGGGGGAGAATTTAGACAGGTATCTGCACCCCCCTCCCCCTGAAAGGTGTCAAATGTGACACCGGAGGGGGGAGGGTTCCGATCAGCGTGAGTTCCACTTTAGAGTGGAGCTCCGCTTTAAGTTAATTTTGGATGAAGTTTTTGTATATTCTCCCTATGTCCTGTGCACTGGTTTCCACCCATCATTTCATAAATACATCGATCAGTTATTTGTTCATTAGCTAAAGATCCAAGTGCAGGGTATTTTACTTTGTTATAAGCCATTTTGTATTTTAAATAGTCTACTAGAGGCTACCTTCAATGCTTTGTATTGGGATAACTAGAAACTAAGCCATCTTTCTTCATGAAAATTGGCTTTCACAATGGTTTCCACCCATCATTTTAGAAATGTATTGAACTGTTGACTTGTCTATGATATTTGTTGGCTGTAGATCTAAGTGCAAGCTAGTTACCTCTGTTGTATACCAATTTAGGTTAAAAGATGTCTACTAGAGGCTACCTTCAGTGTTCTTCTTTGGGATAACTAGAAGGGAAGCCATCTTTCTTCAATACATTTCTAATAGTGGAAACCATTGTGAGAGAATTTTTTTATGAATTGTTGGCTTGCCTATAATATTTGTTCATTAGCCATAGATCTAAGTGCAAGCTATTGTCCTCTCTTTTAAGCCAAATTAGGTTAACGGATGTTTACTATAGGCTACCTTCAATGCTTTTCATTGGGATAACTAGAAACAAAGCCACCTTTCCTCATGATAATTGTCTCTCACAATGGTGTCCATCCATAATTTTTGAAATGTATTGAACTGTTGACTTGCCTACGAGATTTGTTGTCTGTAGATCTGAGTGCAAGCTATTTTCCTCTCTTTTAAGCCAATTTAGGTTAAAGGACGTTTACTAGAGGCTACCTTCAGTTTTCTTCATTGGGATAACTAGAACGGAAGCCATCTTTCTTCATGGACATTGTCTTTCACAATGGTGTCCACCCATCATTTTAGAAATGTATTGAACTGTCGAATTGCCTACAATATTTGTTGGCTGTAAATCTAAGTTAAAGCTATTTTCCTCTGTTGTAAGCCAATTTAGGTTAAAAGATGTCTACTAGAGGCTACCACCAGTGTTCTTCATTGGGATAATTAGAAGGGAAACCATCTTTCTCCAATACATTTCTAATGGTGGAAACCATTGTGAGAGACATGAACTGTTGGCTTGCCTATATTATTTGGTCCTTAGCTGTAGATCGAAGTGCAAGCTATTTTCCTCTATTTTAAGCCAATTTAGGTTAAAAGATGTTTACTAGAGGCTACCTTCAGTGCTTTTTATTGAAAAACTTAGAACGGAAGCCATCTTTCTTCATTAAAATTGTCTCTCACAATGGTTTCCACCCATCATTCTAGAAATGTATTGAACTGTTGACTTGCCTACACTATTTGTTGGTTGTAGATCCAAGTGCAAGCTAGTTACCTCTTTTGTAAGCCAATTTAGGTTAAAAAACATCTACTAGAGGCTACCTTCAGTGTTCTTCATTGGGATAACTAGAAAAGAAGCCATCTTTCTTCAATATATTTCTAAAATGATGGGTGAAAACCATTGTGAGCGACAATTTTTAATGAATTGTTGGCTTGCCTTTGTTCATTAGCCATAGATCTAAGTGCAAGCAATTTTCCTCTTTTTTTTTAAGCCAATGTAGGTTAACAGATGTCTACTAGAGGCTACCTTCAGTGCTTTTCAGATACTTAGAAACAAAACCATCTTTCTCCATGAAACTTGGCTCTTGTGAGAGACATTTTTCATTGCCTATAATATTTGTTTATTAGCCATAGATCTAAGTGCAAGCTATTTTCCTCTGTTATAAGCCATTTTATATTTTAAAAATGTCTACTAAAGGCTACCTTCAGTGTTCTTCATTGGGATAACTAGAAGGGAAGCCATCTTTTTTCAATACATCTCTAAAATTATGGATGAAAACCATAATTTTTCATGAACTGTTAACTTGTCTATAATATTTGTTAGCTGTAGATCTAAGTGCAAGCTATTTTCCCCTGTTTTAGGCCAATTTAGGTTAAAAGACGTCTACCAGAGGCTACCTTTTAGTTTTCTTCATTTGGATACTTCGAAAGGAAGCCATCTTTCTTCATGAAAATTGTCTTTCTCAATGGTTTCCAACCATCGTCTTAGAAATGTATTGACCTCTTGACTGGCCTATACTATTTATTCTTTAGCTGTAGATCCAAGTGCCCACTATTTTCCTCTGTTGTAAGCCAATTTAGATTAAAATATGTTTACTAGAGGCTACCTTCAGTGTTTTTCGTTAGTATAACTGGAAAGGAAAGTCCTCTTTCTTCATGAAAATTGTCTTTCCACATAGACAAACCTTCTGTAACGGTCACCACCGTTAAGACCTTCCATTAACCCAAGACAGTTTATACGACACTCCACAATCCAGTAGACACGATCCATATCCATCCCTCAAAAGTCTCTGGGCGTCACGGGTCAAACCGTTACACCTTCATTTCAGAATTGGTTAGCTCCAGATTGTTGCAGAACTTGACTTTCAGAACATATACAGTATCAATTGTTAGGAGGATTTCATAAATGTGCAAAATTCATGTTTCCATGAAGTTCGGCCCCTTTCTGCTCTGTTGGCCATTTTATAGCAGAGATGCAAAAGTCATCTCCATTTCATGGGAGGTGGAGGAGTCATCTTTCATGTCTCCTGTTGGTGTGAAAAGTTTATCTCTCCGATGTATAATGCTCTCTTTGAAATGTAACGATGACTTTACTTCCAGGTGAGATTGAACTGGCTGAATACAGGGAGTCGGGGGACAGCATTCTACGTTGTGTGAGAGAAGACACCATCCAGAAGAAGAGGTTACGGTCCCTCAAACAAAAGTCTCTGGACATTGGCAACACAGACTCTTTGTTGTTCACTCTTGACGAGCATCGCCGGAAGTCTTGTATCGACCGGTGCGACATCATCCACCCCAATAACCAGAAAATGAACGACTGCGGACGTTCGAGGCAGAACTCCTCCACAAAACCCGATAATGTAGACATTGATGAGAATCCGACACAAATAGAAGGCTGCCAGGAAGTCAGAAGACCCATCATACCAGAGGTGAGGTTAAGCTGCATGGAGACATTTGAGGTCAAGGTGGACTCTCCTGTAAAATCATCTTCGCCTAGAGAAGACTTGGACCTCATCGATTTGTCTTCAGATTCAACATCAGGGCCAGAAAAACAGTCCATTTTATCCACCTCCGATAGTGACTCTTTGGTCTTTGAGCCGCTTCCGCCCTTGAGAATTGTAGAGAGCGACGATGAAGAGTTTCAGCTCCTGAACAGCGAGACTCTAGGCATCTCGGCTTCTTCAACTCCCATCAGTGCCTCAGTACTTAGCCTTAGCATAATGCCCCTGGTACAAGTAAGTGTAGAAGACTGTTCCAAAACCTTTACTGCCAGGGACTTCAGTTATAATCCATCTTTGGAAGACAATGATTTCCCTTCCCGAGCCCTAGAAGATCAAAAAGACTTTGAAGAGTTGGCGAAGCCGGGAGACTGTCAGGAGGCCTCCATCGGGAGCCCTCTCACTCTCAAGCAGAAGCGAGACCAGCTGCGCAAGTCTTGCGCGCTCACCGGCATGTCGTTGGATGACAGCTTTGAGGACGCCACAGAGGAAGCCGGTTCCCCCGCGAAAAGCGTTCACCTGAGCGTGCCGGAAGAAGGTGAAAACCAGACGGATAGCGATAAGCCAGACGCCAGCACGGAATCCGACCCAGAGCAGATTGCAGAACATAAGGAAGAAGCCGAAGAATCCGAGTTTAAGATACAAATTGTCCCCAGGCAGAGAAAGCAAAGGAAGATCGCCGTCAGTGCCATACAACGGGAATACCTGGACATAACCTTCAACATCCTGGACAAGCTGGGAGAACAGAAAGACCCAGGTGAGTCCAATACCAACTTTAATGTGAATAATAAAAATCAGATATCCTTCATCTGCTACAAAAAGGGAAATAGAACTCCTTCCTTTATCACTGTTACTCATTGAGGAGACCGCTACTTGACACCTTCAAGAAAGTGAGGCTACATGGACCCTACAAAGGCTCTGTGGTTTCATACAAGTAGAATGTTTTCCTTACAAACTAAGAGTTGGGAAGTTTGCTGCTATCAAGCTTGCTTTGTATGCCGATATCTGGGAACCCGGGTGCAGGCAGGGTGGAGCTCGCCCATGATGCCAACGTCAACTTGACTGCAAAAGACCGCCACGCACCACAGGGTTCAAAAAAACATTATTGTTCCAGTCATGCACGTAAAAGCTACTCAACCCCCCAATACTAATGACCACTGCATTCTGTGTTACCTACTCCTTACCACCTGCACAACTCTGGGTTACTTTCTTCTTACTTCTGAGATCTTCATTACTTACTAATGGCTCTAGACTTTGCTTACTACTGACCCCTACACTCTGCATTACTTACTACTGCCCCCCCCCACACACTCTGCATTACTTACTACTGTGCCACCTCCCCCCTACTACATTACTTACTACTGTCCCCTGCACTCTGCATCACTTACTACTCCCCCCCCCCCCAGTGCATTACTTAATACTGACCCTTACAGTCTGCGTTACGTACTACTGATCCCTTCCTCCAGCCCCTACTATGCATTACTACTGACTCCTGCACTCGGTTACAGACTACTGACCCCTACACTCTTTGTTACTTACTCCAGAGCTCTGCGCTTTTCATTACTACTGACCTTCCCCCTCCCCTCCCTCTATGTTACATACTATCGCCCTCTGCACCCAGTGTTACTACTGATTTATGCATTTTGCATTGCTTATTACTAACACCCCACTCTGCGTTACTTACTACTGATCCCCCCTACTGCATTACTTACTACTGCCCCCTACAGTCTGCATTACTTACTACTGATCCCCCCCTCTGGCCCCTACTATGCATTACTACTGACCCCTCATTTGCCAGACCAACTATAGATAGGGGCAGGTCTAGGTTCCCATCTGCTCCGTCTATTAATTAGCACACCTGTGCTCCTCCTTTGGAGGCTATAAAAATCATAGTTAGGACTGCAGTTACACAGAGTGCCTTGACGCTTGGCCTGCAGCTTCCCAGGTATTTGCAAATCTCTGCAACTAAACCTCTGTTTTAATTACACACAGTTAGACAGTTTAATTTGGTTTGTGCTTCTTGGTTTGGTATTTTTGAGCCTGGTCATTATGGATTTTTTTTTTCCATATATATATATACTTAATCGCATATCGCTAATCGCATTTCATTTAAAGTCCCAACCCTCCATTTTTTACTACTGACACCTTTACTCTTTGTTACATACTACTGACCCCTACACTCTTTGTTACTTACTCTTTATCTCTGTGCTTTTCATTACTACTGACCTCCCTCCTCCCCCCTCCCTTTGTGTTACATACTATTGCCCTCTGCACTCCGTGTTACTACTGATTTCTGCACTCAGCATTGCTTATTACTGACACCCCACTCTGCGATACTTACTACTGATCCCTGCACTCTGCATTACTTACTCTTAACCCCCCACTCTGCCTTACTTGGTATTGCTGCCTGCACTCTTCGTTGCTGCTGTCCGCCCCTCCCCCATTCTGCGTTACATACTACTTCCCTCTGCACTCTGTGCTACTTACTACTGACCTCAAAACTGTGCGCTACCTACTGCCGACCCCCTGTATTCTGTGTGGCTTACTCCTTACCCCTGCACTGTGATTTACTTTCTTTTAGCCTTTGAACTCTTCGTTGCTACTGACCGCTAGACTCTCTATTACTAGTGACCTGTGCAATCTGCTGTACTTACTACTGATACCTGCGCTCTGCTTTACAAACTGCTGGCCCCTATACTATATAACATGCTACTGCCCCTTGCACTTTGTGTTACAAACTACTGATTTATTTATACTGTGTTACATGCTGCTGACACCTGTACTCTGCATTACACACTGCTGCCCCCTGCACTCTGTGTTACGAGCTACTGCCCCCTGCACTTTGTTTTATATACTACTGCCCCCTGCACTCTGCATTACATACTACTGCCCCCTGCCCTTTGTTTTATATACTACTGCCCCCTGCACTCTGCATTACATACTACTGCCCCCTGCACTTTGTGTTATATACTACTGCCCCCTGCATTACATACTACTGCCCCCTGAACTCTCTGGTAGATACTACTGCCCCCTGCACTGCACTCTGTGCTACATACTACTGCCCCCCTGCACTCTGTGCTACATACTACTGCCCCCTGCACTCTGTGCTACATACTACTGCCCCCTGCACTCTGCGCTACATACTACTGCCCCCTGCACTCTGTGTTACATACTACTGCCCCCTGCACTCTGTGTTACATACTACTGCCCCCTGCACTCTGTGTTAGATAATACTGCCCCCTTAACTGTGTGTTACATACTACTGATCCCTTCACACTGGGTTACAAATACTACTGACCCCCGCCGTGACAGTTTTCTGACGTCTGTGTCCCACTGGGAATATGTTTCTGGAATTTCTGTCTTTTAGACATAAAGGGCCAGATTCAGGTAGATGGGCGCTTCTTTACTTTGGAGTAACGTTTCTCATTTACGTTACTCCGCCGACACTTTCGGCGCAAGTACTGTTATTCACATAGCAGTTGCGCGTAAACTTGCGCCAGAGTAACGATAATGCGCTGGCGTAACCCGACGCAAGTGGAAGTGGGTTCGATCATATGTAAATGATGGGCGGAGCCCAGCGCAGAGGCTTACGTTCAGCGCATCATCCACGGAGCATGCGCAGTGAGGGAGGCTCCACTCGCCCCCTTGTGCGCATGCTCACAACTTCCGTCGGCACCACTTCACGGGAAACGCCAGCGCAATGCGTTCTGTTGGGCGTTTAAATGCGCCCGTAGATGCGCCATTCCGGCACTAAAGTATATCCTGTTCCCCCTCCCCGCAGTGAAGTTACTTTTGTTCTGAGATGGCTGCTCCCGTTCCCCGCAAACACACAAGAGAAAGCTGAACTCTAAAGGCCAGGAGCTGTCAGCCATCATCTCGGCTATGGAGACCTATGATGTCTTCCTCCATGGCTGTAAAAGTTGACAGATAAGCATGGACAGAGGTGTTGTCCTGCAAGTGGGGGTGCTCAGCTAGCTCTTATCGTCGGTAACGCTGCTGTAGCTGCTCTCCTGCTGACCTGTGGCCGTCTGGAGTAAAGATAAAGCAGCTATTTGTAGAAATAACTTTGCGTCGGACGGACGAGATACGCGCGGCGCATGTAGCCAGCGTATGGTGCTAATCCGTTCGCGAATCGGGAAATATCCCTCATTTGCATATTTGCAGGGGAAATCAATAGGCGCGACTGATGCGCCAAGCGAAATTATGCGCTGACGATACTCTGGCGTCGGAAAGTTAAGCCGATCGGAAAAGGCCCATTTTCTGTCGCATCTAGTTTGGTGGGTACGGCCACATAGAAACGACGGCGCATAATCACAGTTACGCGGCGCATATCGAATTACTCCAGCGCAAGTCTTGCTGAATCTGGCCCAAAGACAAAATGTGGGTTTTAGTGACACTTTCATTTAGCGGTTTGTTTGAAGTTGAACGGAATATTCTGATCTTTATTGGCAGAATCTAAAGCGCTGTCCATCCTGCCCCGAGAATCGTCCTCTGCGCCGACCCTGGAGGCCGGGATCCCGGAGCCCAGCAGCCGCTCTTCTCTTGCAAGTAAGTTTTTTTTATATTCGTTTGTATTCTGTGATTATTAAAGGACCTCGCTGATATGTGCATCATCACAGGGTGACTGGTTACTGTGGATGCATCAATAGAAGTGTGCCAATGTCCCGGGATAGTAAGAGTGGAAACTAATCTAGACTAAAAAAATTTACTTTTGGCGGCACACGAGTAATAAGTGTAAAAATCTATAGATATTTATTTTGGGAATCTGTATATAAAAAAGTATCTAGACTTATAATTAGGGTTGTCGCGATACTAGTATCGGTATTAGGACCGATACTAAGCCCCCCTCCATTCTGCTGCTGTACCCCTCCGTGTCTCCCTCCATACTGCCGTCTCCCTCCGTGCTGCCATCTCTTTTTCCATGCTGCTGCCGTGTCCCCCTCCGTGCTGCCATTTTCCTCCGTGCTGCCGTCTCTTTTTCCGCGCTGCTGCCACGCCCCCCCTCTGTGCTGCCACCATGTCCCCCCTCCGTGCTGCCGTCTCTTTTTCCGCTCTGCTGCCATATCCCCCCTCCGTGCTGCCTTCATGTCCCCCCTCCGTGCTGCTGCCGTGTCCCCCCTCCGTGCTACCGCCATGTCCCCCCTCCGTGCTGCCTCCGTGTCCCCCCTCCGTGCTGCCGTCTCTTTTTCAGCGCTGCTGCCATGTCCCCCCTCCATGCTGCCGCCATGTCCCCCCTCCGTGCTGCCGCCATGTCCCCCCTCCATCCTGCCGCCATGTCCCCCCTCCGTGCTGCCGCCATGTCCCCCCTCCATGCTGCCTCCGCGTCCCCCCTCCGTGCTGCCTCCGCGTCCCCCCTCCGTGCTGCCGCCGCGTCCCCCGTCCGTGCTGCTGCCGCGTCCCCCCTCCGTGCTGCCGCCGCGTCCCCCCTCCGTGCTGCCGCCGCGTCCCCCCTCCGTGCTGCCGCCGCGTCCCCCCTACGTGCTCCTCCCTTACAATGTTTCAGTTTATGAGTGGAGAGGAGCCGCTGTCTTCTCTCTGTTTATTTTCAGTGCAGCTGGGGAATATGTGTCCTTAGTCCCTTTCTCTGCCTCAGAGGGGAGATGTCAGAGGTCTGTTAAGACCCCTAATATCTCACCAAAGCCCCCCCCCCCCAACAGGGCTGATAAAAAAAAAAAAAAGGAATTGCAATAAATAATAAAATAATTAATTGTAAAAAATAAAAAAATAAATAAAAAACACACACCGACACTGTCCATTCCCCCCCACCCCCCTTAAAAAAAAGAAAGCATCGTAAAATAAAAAAAATTGTAAAAAAAAAAAAAAACACTGACACATGTGCCACTGTCACATGAGATTTAAAAAAAACTATCGGTATTCGTTATCGGCGAGTACTTGATTAAAAGTATCGGTACATGTACTCGGTTCTATCGGGACAACCCCACTTATAATACAATATTACATCAGCATAGGAAGATGACTGATATTCCAAAAACACTTCCAAAACCTTATACTAATAAAGTACGCTCACAACATGAGAATACATAGAAAACAATAAAAGTATATATAGGGTTTGTGTCCTTGAACATGGGGCCGCTATGCAGGATATTAGTTCTTGCTTTGCCCAACATGTTTCGCGTGAAAACGATTCATCAGGAGCATGGAAGTCTAATAGAAGACATACATAAACATAGACAAAAACATCGTCTAAGATGTCAATTAACTGCTTCCCCACCTGCCGCCGTAGTTATACGGCGGCAGGTCGGCTCCCCTGCGCCAGAGCCCGTAGCTCTACGTCGCCTCTCATATCAGCCACTAGGGGCGCATGCTCCCCTGACTCCTGTGCGCGTGCCCGGCAGGCACGATCGCCGCCGGGCACACGCGAACACTCGTTACAGAGCGAGGAGCAGGAGCTGTGTGTGTAAACACACAGATCCCAGTCCTGTCAGGGAGAGAAACGCTGATCTTCTGTTCATACAATGTATGAGTGGAAGATCAGTGATTTCCCCCAGTCAGTCCTCCCCCTCCCCTCAGTTAGAACACACCCAGGAACATACTTAACCCCTTCCTCGCCCCCTAGTGTAAACCTCTTCCCTGCCAGTGGCATTTTTATAGTAATTAGTGCATTTTTATAGCACTGATCGCTGTGAAAATTACAATGGTCCCAAAAATGTGTCAAAAGTGTCCGATGTATCCGCCATAATGTTGCAGTCACGATAAAATGTTAATAAATATGCCATAAAACTATCCCCTTTTTTGTAAACGCTATAAATTTTGCGCAAACCAATCAATAAACACTTAATGCAATTTTTTTTTACCAATAATATGTAGAAGAATACGTATCGGCCTAAACTGAGGAAAAAATATTTTTTTTTTATATGTTTTTGGGGGATATTTATTATAGCAAAAAGTAAAAAATATTGAATTTTTTTCAAAATTGTCGCTCTATTTTTGTTTATAGCGCAAAAACTAAAAACCGCAGAGGTGATCAAATACCACCAAAAGAAAGCTCTATTTGTGGGGGGAAAAAGAACGCCAATTTTGTTTGGGAGCCACGTCGCATGACCGTGCAATTGTCAGTTAAAGAGACTCAGTGGCGAATCGCAAAAACTGTCCGGGTCCTTTAGCTGCCTAAAGGTCAGGGTCTTAAGTGCTTAATCACACAAATTTCTACATAAAACATAAAAAATACAGTAAAACCGTCAGTATTGCTATCCGTGTATATCGTGTCTACCACTCCCATCTGGCAACACCAGCCCCAAATGAACTACACCACCACTATTGGGACGTGCAAAGGTCAGCTGGTATATATAATATATAGTAACGGGACACAACACATATGTGTCACCGACAGAACAAGGCACTAATACCCTCAGACCCCCATCATACGGCCCCTCTACCATAAAAGTTGCATATTAATGTCAATACTGAGCCGCAAGATAAATATATACAATGTATTGCATATTTTAATTTTATTTACAGACAAATCGTGTTTAACCACTTCCCGCCCGTTCAATAGGAGATTGACGTCCGGGAAGTGGTTCTAAAATCCTGACTGGTTGTCTATTGACGTCCTGCAGGATTTCATGCCGTCGCGCGCCCGTGGAGGGCGAGCAGCGCGGCGATCGGTGATGCGGGGTGTCGGTCTGACACCCTGCATCTCCGATCTCGGTAAAGAGCCTCCGGCGGAGACTCTTTAGCACGTGATCAGCCGTGTCCAATCACGGCTGATCACGATGTAAACAGGAAGAGCCGTTGATGGCAGACGCGAGTACAGGAGAGACGATCGGCGGCTCTCCTGACAGCCCCCCTCAGATGCCCACACTGGACCACCAGGGAAGCCCACACTGGACCACCAGGGATGGGCAAAAAAAAAAGGGGAAAAAAAGGCAGTAAAAATAAAATAAAAATAAAAAAAAGGGCTGTAAAAAAAAAAAGATGCCAATCAGTGCCCACAAATGGGCACTGACTGGCAACATGGATCCATCAGTGCCACCCCTCAGTGTCCATCAGTGCCACCCCACAGTGTCCATCAGTGCCCATCCATTCCCAGTGCCCACCTATCAGTGCCCATCTGTGCCACCCATAAGTACCCATCAGTGCCGCCCATGAGTGCCCATCTGTGCCGCCTATGAGTTCCCAGTGCCGCCTATAAGTGCCCATTAGTGCAGCCTATGAGTGCCCATCAGTGCCACATACCAGCGCCGCCTATCTTTGCCCATCAGTGCCACATTTAATCGGTGCCCATCAGTACTACCTCATCGGTGTCCATCAGTGCCACCTCATTGGTGCCCATCAGTGCCGCCATATCAGTGCCCGTAATTAAAAGAGAAAACTTACTTATTTACAAAAAAATTAACAGAAAAAAAATAAAAGCATATTTTTTTTTTTAATTTTCAGTCTTTTTTTAGTTGTTGCGCAACAAATTAAAACCGCAGAGGTGATCAAATACCACCAAAAGAAATCTATATTTGTGGGGAAAAAATGATAAAAATGTAATTTTGGTGCAGCATTGTATGACCGCGCAATTGTCATTCAAAATGCGTCAGCGCTGAAAGCTGAAAATTGGTCTGGGCAGGAAGGGGGGTTTAAGTGCCCAGTAATGAAGGGGTTAAAGGATGAACACAGACCCAAATACCACCATTATGGCTATGTATGTATCGCTGACCACGCCTGCCAGCTGGGTTTTTTGGTACTCTAGAAAAGAGATATTTATATATAATATAATCTTCAGTAGTATTGTATCTTAGATTGTTATCAGGTCGCCATATTGATGTCGAAGAGTGTCCAGCCCCAGGAGTATTGTATAAAGATAAGGCTCACCGTTTTATATGGCAGTGGAGGGTTAAGCCTGACACAGTCTGCTGGTAAGCAGAGAGAGAGAGAGAGGGGGAAGAGAGAAAGGGTTCCTCCAATATGGTCTCTTAGCGCTCCAACTGGTAGAACATGAATCGCATGCACGGACTGGGCAGAAGAAAAAATAGCCGTCTCTGCCGAAAAATTTGTCCAAAAAGAAGGGTTAGTCTAGCTAAGTTCTAAAAAGACCAGAGAAAGCCTAGTTAGTGAATAAATCGCAGGATATATGGGGGGGGGGGGGGCATAGCATGGTCACAAAGGGCCTGACGCTGACCATACCATCCAATTTGTAGAGAGACTCCAAAACTTTCCTTTTATTAAAACTGGTCACAAAAAGTACACGCCACAGCAAAAAAAAGCACAGAACTGACGCGTTTCTCACTGTAGCTCAGTGCTTAACCATACCTAGTGCACTAGCTATGATTAGGCACTGAGCTACAGTGCGAAACGCGTCAACGTTTAAAAAGGGGGGGGGGGAAGAGCCGCAGTGCAATGGAGCACCAAGTTCTGCTACAAATTGGGGAAAATGGCAACGGAGAGGAACGAAAAGGTGGTGCAAGTGTACAGGGGACGGAAGCCGCGAGCAGAAAATGTGTTGACGGCGCTTCAAACACTTCCACACTGGGAAGGACACAGCTGAATATGAGCCACGTTCCGGTCGACAAGCAGAACCCCAGACGTGATGAAGTGAGTGCGACGAATGCTGGCAGGAGATCAGCGGCCGGCTTCTACCATTGTTGGCGGAGGAATTGGACGTTAGCAAGGAACGCGGTGCACACCCTCATCACCGAAGATTCGGGTAAGCAGAAGATCTGCTCTTGGTTTGTGCCGCACCTGGCAGCAACCCAAGAATGCGTGACGGCGGTTCTGCGATAGATTCCTAAAGATGCTTTTGCTGACAGTTTCCAGAAGCTTCATTAAGGTTGCCATAGTGTGCTGTGGAGGATTAGCGATTTTTGATATGCGAGTACTTTGGATTACAAGCATTCTCCTGGAACGGATTATTCTCCGAGTGCTGTGTATTCTGAAAATTCGTAACTCGGTTTGCGAGTTTTGTCTCCCGAAATGGGCAGGATTCAGGCCAAAGAGGTGTGCAGTACCGCGTTTGGGCTGAAGTGGGGGGGGGGCACCGGAACCGATCGGTGCCAATCAGAAATGCTCGGAAAGACTCGGAAACACTACGTTCCCGAGGTATGCCGAGGTCAGCCGAGCTGTCCTCAGGTCTTGCCGGCTGTTTCTGAGGCTCTCCAGCGCCCCCCACCTCTGGCCACATGAGGTATTGCATCCCATTGAAGTCAATGCGGAATGGATTATTTTCATTTCCATTGACTTCTATGGAGAAACTCACTTTGATATTCGAGTGCTTTGGATTACGAGCATTCTCCTGGAACGGATTCTACTCGTAATCCGAGGTTCCACTGTATATACTATTGCCTTTTGGGGGTTCAAGAAGGAATCCCCCCCCCCCCCCACTAGAAGAAATTGGATCATTTATTGTTTTTTTTCCTCTGGATCAACTGTAGGTATAGAATTGTGTGTATGAGATTGTATCATTTATTTCCCTTTTATTGATTAAACTGGATGGACTTGTGTCGTTTTTCAACCCAACTAACTATATCATACATACTTCTATCTATCGTCCTCTTTTTATCCATCTATCTATCTATTGATCCTTATTATCTATCTATCTATCTATCTATCTATCTATCTATCTATCTATCTATCTATCTATCTATCTATCTATCTATCTATCTATCTCTCCCTATCTCTCTCTATCTATCTATCTATCTATATTTTTATCTATCTGTCTGTCTGTCTGTCTGTCTCTCTGTCTGTCGATCTATCTTTCTCTTTTTATCTAATCACAGTTATTCTCTGTAGTCATTGAAAAGAAGAGTGCTTTGGTATACATTTGGTCAAGCTGCTCTTAAGAAAACAAAAGCTTTTTTTACTCCTTAAGGTCAATTTATCTGGGTAGTAGGGAAGGATCCTTTCCTGTTAGAGTGATAAAGCTGATAAACATAAAGAAGATGGTGTTTATTGCACTGATTCCATTTCCTCCAGAGCTGAAGAATGCTCCTGAGGGCAGTCAGTTGAGGGCCAATGGGTGATTATGATGATACGTGCTCCCCTGTACCAGGGCCGTCATTAAGGCGGGGCAAAAGGGGAAGCTGCCCTGGGCTTTGTCATTTTTGTGAGGCCCAAACACTTGCTAACTATGCCAGTTTTAAATTCCCTTGTAGTTTTATGCCGCGTAGACATGGTAGTTTTTTGCGATGAAAAAAAACAACGTTTTTTAAAACGTCATTTAAATTGATCGTGTGTGGGCAAAACGTTGTTTTTGTCTTAAAAAAAACGACCAAAAAAAATTCCAACATGCTTGAATTTTTTGTGTCGTTTTTCAAAGCGTAGTTTTTTGTGTCATAAAAAGTGATGGTGTGTGGGCAAAACGACGTTGAAAACAACGTTTTTAAACCCGCGCATGCTCAGAAGCAAGTTATGAGATGGAGCTTCAATGGAAAAGAGTGCCGTCGAACGTGGTGTACGTCACCACGCTTAGCTAGAGCTTTGTAGAAAAACGATGGTGTGAAGTTTGAAAAACGTTGTTTTTTTTCATGATTGAAAACGTTGTTTTTTTTCATCGCAAAAAATGACCGTGTGTACGCGGCATTAGTCCTGTGCTGTGTCCTGATATCTCAGTGTGAAGTGCTGCTACTAATGCTTCCCAGCTCTGCCCTATTGTTGTGTACAGATGACTCGCCTGCAGACCCTGTGTTTACATGTAAATGGATGAGGCCGGCGGCATTCATATGTATATCATGCCCCTCTGCAGTGAAGAGATGATGTGCTGTAGCTTCTAGCAACCAATTAGTGAGCAGCCCAAGAAAATTTTGCCCAGGGTCCAATCACCCATAAAGATGGCCCTGTCCTGTACCCTGGTAAAGATAATGAATTTCCATAGCTAGTAGTTCGATTCGAATTGCTTTGGGTGCTGACAAAAAAAAAATATATATATATATATATATAAATAAAAAAATGTAAAAAAAAGTTTATAAAAATAAAATAAAGGGGGGGGGGGGGGTTGCCATCCAGGGCCCTGGGGACCTCTGGGCCCTTTAATAAAAAGAAAAAAGAAATAAAAAAAATATTATTATTTTTTAAATAAAAAATAGGGGGGGGGGGGGGGTTGCCACCCGGAACCCTGGGGGGGTTTTCATCAGGGACCCTGGGGACCTCCGGGACCTTTAATAAAAACAAACAATAAATAAATATATATACCGTAATAAAAAAAATGTAAAAAAAAGGGGAGGGGGGTTGCCACCCGGGCCCCTGGTGACTGTACCCCCTGATGGCGGCCCTGTCTATATCAAAACTATGATGGAATTAATCGGAAATTCCCGATGAAAAAACTCAGATGGGGCTAAACATGATCCGTCTTACTTTTTCCATCGGAAATTCCGATCGTGTGTACGAAGCATTACAGTTACAAGCACAACTCCCGCAGGCATGATGTAGTTGTAGTTCTGCAACAGCGGGAGGGCTGCAGGTTTAGCCCCAATGTTGTCGATGTTTCGGTTCTCCTCCAAGCAGCTTCTTCATCTCTGAGTGTTGAGAACAAACCCACCACAGCCACACAGGTGATAAATAACCTTTGGTCTAATCACCACCATGGTGCCACAAGGTCTCAATCAAGCGGAGATTGCTCAAGTTACGTGGCTGAAGGAGTGAAAAGAGACCATAAAATTCCATTATATGTGGAAAATCTCCACCCCTGTTCAGGCATGGTTGTCCTGGTTTGTGGAGGGATTGGTAGAGAGGGGTGGAGGACACTGAATGGAGGTCAGTGGAGGGATTGGTGGAGAGTGGTGGAGGACACTGAATGGAGACCATTGGAGGGATTGGTAGAGAGTAGTGTAGGACACTGAATGGAGGTCAGTGGAGGGATTGGTAGAGAGGGGTGGAGGACACTGAATGGAGGTCAGTGGAGGGATTGGTAAAAAAGGGATGGAGGACACTGAATGGAGGTCAGTGGAGGGATTGGTAGAGAGGGGTGGAGGACACTGAATGGAGGTCAGTGGAGGGATTGGTAGAGAGGGTTGGGGGACACTGTGTGGAGGCCGGTGGAGGGTTTGGCAGAGAGGGGTGGAGGCCGGTGGAGGGATTGGCAGGGAGGGGTGGAGGCCGGTGGAGGGATTGGCAGGGAGGAGTAGAGGCCGGTGGAGGGATTGGCAGGGAGGGGTGGGGCCCGGCGAAGGGATTGGCAGAGAGGGGTGGAGGCCGGGGGAGGAATTGGCAGAGAGGGGTGGGGCCCGGCGCAGGGATTGGCAGAGAGGGGTGGAGGCCGGCAGAGGGATTGGCAGGGAAGGGTGGGGCCCGGTGGAGGGATTGGCAGAGAGGGGTGGAGGACACCGAGTGGAGGCCGGCAGAGGGATTGGCAGGGAGGGGTGGGGCCCGGCGGAGGGATTGGCAGAGAGGGGTGGAGGCCGGCGGAGGGATTGGCAGAGAGGGGTGGGGCCCGGCGGGGGGATTGGCAGAGAGGGGTGGGGCCCGGCGGGGGGATTGGCAGAGAGGGGTGGAGGACACCGAGTGGAGGCCGGCAGAGGGATCGGCACACAATATAAGAAATCACGTTGTATACGATCGGAGGAGGAAAGGTGCCGCCCAGTAATATTTTGCCGCTTTTATTCAGCACAATATAGACAGATGAAGCGGGGTTCTCTGGGAGCACTCGCTATGGCGCAGCTCATGAAGAGGCAACTCGAGCACCAATCCAGTGCACCCCACAATATCAGTACCTGGGATCCTGGTAGGTGGAGTCCCTCCCCCTCTTCACCCACCCCTGAGCTTCAAACCATCACACCCACCTAGTGAAGGGATAGAACCATCGGTCTTGGGGGGAGGGGCTCTCGCAAACATCGTCGTGCTGGTATAATTTTTTTTACATTCGTGTTGTTTTCTTTTTTCTTTTTATTTAGTTTTTCTCAAGAGAAAAAATAAATAAAAATTCAGAAACTAAATGAGAAATCCAATCAGGACATTTCCAAAAAAAAGTAAAATAAGAACTTTCAAAAAATCAATTTTACGTTTGCAAGAATAAATTTACTTATGTCTTTTTTATGGAGCACTAAGGGCTCGTTTACACTCGCTTCAGCTCTGCCGATCCCCCGTTCTGTAGTAACCCCCAGCTCTGCTGGTCCCCCACTTAGTAGTAACTCTCAGCTCTGCTGATCCCCCGTTCTGTAGTAACCCCCAGCTCTGCTGGTCCCCCACTTAGAAGTAACCTCCAGCTCTGCTGGTACCCCACTCAGTAGTAACCCCCATCTCTGACCCTCCACTCAGTAGTAACCCCCAGCTCTGCTGATCCCCAATTTTGTAGTAACCCCCAGCTCTGCTGATCCCCCATTCTGTAGTAACCCCCAGGTCTGCTGATCTCCCACTTAGTAGTAACCCCCAGCTCTGCTGATCTCCCACTTAGTAGTAACCCCCAGCTCTGCTGATCTCATGCTCTGTAGTAACCCCCAACTCTGCTGATCCTCTGGTTTGCTAATCCTCCTCTCTCTCTGGTTCCTGCTCACCTCTTGCTATATTGCTCCTATGCTGTGCAGCACATGTGACATCTGCTAGCCCCTCTTGCTCCAGTCCCCTGGCTCTGCTGATCCTCTACCGCTCAGTCCTCTCTCTCTTTGGTATCGCTATAGTGTTCCCATGTTGTGCCCCACGTGTGCCATCTGCTAGTTGCTCCTATTGTATTTAGTGACAGGAGATTTAATCCGCATTCAGAGCTCTTTAATAAAGTGCGTCCGATCCCACAAGTGAGTGAAAAACGAGCCCCAGAAAAATATTGATCAGTGATGAGAAAAAATCCATCACAAAGTATCCATTATTGAGAGAAGAAGTTCTGATTGGAGATCTCATTTAGATTCCGATCGTTGTGATTTTGCTGTTTTTGTAAAATCTTCAACTTTTTATGTGGTTTACATTTTGTATTTTTTTTGCATTTAGACGACCCCAAAGCTGCACACGAGGTGTTAGGAAGCATCTCAGAGGTGTCCATGGGCAGGACGAGTATTCCCTATATTCAGATCGGTAGGTGAAATGATGATTATTGGACATGTGCACTGCCGGAAAAAAAATCGGAGATTCAAAAATCAAATGCCTTGATTTTCAAAATTCTGAATTTTTGAATTCTGATTTTTCAAATTGGCTAATTTTCGCATTTTCGAATTTCTGAGTTTTCTGATTTTGGAATTTTCTGATTTTCTTATCTGTGATTTTAGAAATTTTGAATTTGCTAATTTCGAATTTGCAAATTTCCGAAATTTTGAATTTCCGAAAATTTAGAATTTTCACAAATTTAGAATTTTCAAAAATTCTGAAATTTTCAATTTTCAGAAATTCTGAGATTTCGAATTTCAGAAATTTAAAAATTCCAAATTTGGAGATAAGAAAATCAAAAATTCGAAAATCAGAAAATCCAGGAAATTACAAAAGTAGAAAATCGGACATAAGAAAATCAGAAATTCAAAAATCAGAAAATTCAAAAATCAGAAAATTCTAAATTTGACATTTTTTGGAATTAACGAATTTGACAAAATTTGTTAAAAAAAAAAACAGATTCGGAACTAAACTAATTGCACGTGTCTAATTCTTATTAATATTTATTATATGAGTATTTTTATTGGTATATTTTCTAGGTTCTGTACCAAAGGCTCTGGTATTGTCCAACCCAGAGGACCGAACCATTATTGGGGGTGCAGGGGGAGGGAGACCACTTTGTTATGCCTGCAGCAGGTGTGCACATGGGATGGGGGTGGGGCGGTTCCTAAGAGATACAGAAAACTTTTGGGTGGTTTTGCATCTCAGTGCCGCCCCAAAACAAACACCTCAGTTCCTGGTGGGCAGACCCTTTAACTCTTATTTCCTGGAAAGGTTCATCTTGTTTACTCCAGCCTCTGATGATGAGGGATCTCCGGGCCCCAGAATGCCTCAGGATCTCCGGGCCCCAGAAGCCCCAGGATCTCCAAGTCCCAGAATGCCCCAGGACCTCCGGGCCCCAGAAGCCCCAGGATCTCCAAGCCTAGGGTTGCCACCTTTTCTTCAAGCCAAACTCGAACACTTCAGCGTCGCACAACAATAGTATGCATAAATGTATGCATAGATATTGCTATTAAATAACATTTCTAATCATATGAAGTAGGGTTGTCCAGATACCGATACTAGTATCGGTATCGGGACCGATACCGAGTATTTGCGGGAGTACTTGTACTCGCGCAAATGCTCCCGATACCTAAATAGAATACTTTTTTTGTATTTATCAACATGTTCTGTGAAAATTCTTTGAGTTTTTTACTACTGCGTGACAAGCAAATAAAACATTTTTATTCATTTTTATTCTATTATAATGTCTTGAGTAAGAGTTCTTCAAAATTCTAAAGAAAATATCCTTAGTCTGTGGTTTAATTGTGGTTTGAAAACTGTCACATGACATTTAAAAAAAGTATCGGTAATCGGCGAGTACATGAAAAAAAGTATCAGAAATTGTACTCGGTCCTAAAAAAGTGGTATCGGGACAACCCTAATATGAAGTTAATCCACAGAGTTCCCCCTTTACATCAGATACACAAAGTTCCCCCTTTTACATCAGGGTTTTCCCTTTACATCAGGGTCCACAGAGCTCCCCCTTTACACCAGGGGTCACAGAGTTCCCCCTTTACATCAGGGTCCGCAGAGTTCCCCCCTTTACACCAGGGTCCACAGAGTTCCCCCTTTACATCAGGGTTTCCCCTTTACATCAGGGTCCACAGAGTTCCCCCTTTACATCAGGGTCCACAAAGTTCCCCCTTTACACCAGGGTCCACAGAGTTCCCCCTTTACATCAGGGTTCAAAGAGTTCCACCTTTACACCAGGGTCCACAGAGTTCCTCCTTTACATCAGGGTCCACAGAGTTCCCCCTTTACATCAGGGTCCACAGAGTTTCCCCTTTACATCAGGGTCCACAGAGTTCCCCCTTTACATCAAAGTCCACAGAGTTCCTCCTTTACACCAGAGTCCACAGAGTTCCCCTTTTAAATCAGAATCCCCAGGGCTCCCCTTTTAATGTAAGGGGGGGGAGACTTTGATGTAAGGGAGAACTCTGGGGACTCTAACATAAGGGATGCTCTGGTGTTTGACGAGGACTCTGATGTAGGGGGGAGCACTGTGGCCTCTAGTGTAAAGGGGAGCTCTGATGTAATGAGTGCTCTGAGAACCCTGATTTACCTTAATGTACTTACTTAGAGACAGGAGAGAGGGGGAGACTTAGTCCAGTCTGAATAATGTGTCCGGGTCTCAGACAGTCTGAAACCCGGACTGTCCAGGTGAATCCTGGACAGGTGGCAACCCTATCCAAGCCCCAGAACACCCCAGGATCTTCAGGCCCCAGAACGCCCCAAAACAAACACCTCAGTTCCTGGTGGGCAGACCCTTTAACTCTTATTTCCTGAAAAGGTTCATCTTGTTTACTCCAGCCTCTGATGATGAGGGATTTCTGGGCCCCAGAAGCCCCATGATCTCCAAGCCCCAGAACGCCCCAGGATCTCCGGGCCCCAGAAGCCCCAGGATCTCCAAGCCCCAGAACATCCCAGGATCTTCGGGCCCCGGAACGCCCCAGGATTTCCGGGCCCCAGTATCTCTGGGCCCCAGAACGCCTCAGAATCTCTGTGCCCCAGAATCTTTGGGCCCCAGAACACCCCAGGATCTCTGTGCTCCAGAACGCCCCAGGATCTCTGGGCCCCAGAATGCCCCTGGACCTCCAAGCACTAGGAATTTACAGAACACCTAAAGAGCACAACTTTGCCATGGTGGCAGCAGATCACATGACTCCAGTTCCGTTCCCTCCGCTAGATCAGAATCTTCTCACTGTTCAGTCCGGTATTAAATGTAAAAAAAAAAACGTAACAATGTTTCCTCTTTGTATCTTTGAAGGGGCGACAAAGTCCAGCCTACTCTCAGCTCCCAGTATAGTCAGCATGTTTGTTCCCGCCCCCGAGGATTTCTCTGATGACCAGCCGACAATAATGTCTGATAAGTAAGTGCCCAGAAAACCCAGAAGGGGGATTATGACTTCCATGGGTGTAAATGTCTTCTTTGTGCACTAAACTATCACTAGATAAATAGATAGATATTAGATTCATAGAGAGATATACCGTATATACTATATACCATCTCTATATACACTCTCTATATACCGTATATACTATATACACTCTCTATATACTATATACACTCTCTATATACCGTATATACTATATACACTCTCTATATACCGTATATACTCTATACACTCTCTATACACCCCATATATACACTATACACTCTCTATATACCGTATATACACTCTCTATATATCGTATATACTCTATACACTCTCTATATACCGTATATACACTATACACCCTCTATATACCGTATATACTCTATACACTCTCTATATACCGTATATACACTATACACTCTCTATATACCGTATATATTCTATACACTCTCTCTATATACCCTATATACTCTATACACTCTCTCTATATACCGTATATACTCTATACACTCTCTATATACCGTATATACTCTATACACTCTCTATATACCGTATATACCCTATACACTCTCTATATACCGTATATACCCTATACACTCTCTATATACCCTATATACTCTATACACACTCTCTATATATCGTACATACTCTATACACTCTCTATATACCGTATATACACTCTCTATATACCGTATATACTCTATACACTCTCTATATACCGTATAAACTCGAGTATAAGCCAAATTTTTGTGTGCTGAAAATGCCCCCTCGGCTTATACTTGAGTCACCTTTTTGTGCCTGATCTCCAAGAGTTTGGGGACCCGGTACCCCTGGCTGTATGTTCCCTGGACCCCAAACTTGGCACACATGTATCCCCACTCTTCCTCTGCAAGTTTGTTGTCTGGGTAACCTACCGCCGGGAATCACCGATTTTTCAAAGCCGGGCACCCCTTCCATAGACTCCCATGTTAAACGGTAATTTCTCTGTTAACTTTGGGGAACTGGTACTGGCCGGTCGTAGGTCCCCTGGACCCGGAACTTGGCACACATGTAGCCCTATTTCTCCTCTACAAGTGTGAAAAGTTTTTTGTCTGGGGGACCTACGGCTGGGGAGCACCGATTTTTCAAAGCCAGGCACCCCTTCCATAGACTCCATGGGCACAGTGAGGCATGGGCACAGTGAGGCTTGGGCACAGTGAGGCATGGGCACAGTGAGGCATGGACACAGTGACGCATTGGAACATTGAGGCATGGGGACAGTGAGGCATGGACACAGTGAGGCATGGGCACAGTGAGGCATGGGCACAGTGAGGCATGGGCACAGTGAGGCATGGGCACAGTAAGGGAAGGGGAAAAATTAGACATGGGCACAGTGAGGCATGGACACAGTGAGGCATGGATACAGTAAGGCATGGGCACAGTGAGGCATGGACACAGTAAGGAAGGGGAAAAATGAGACATGGGCACAGTGAGACATGGACACAGTGAGGCAAAGTGAGGCATGGGCACAGTGAGGCATGGGCACAGTGAGGCATGCACATGGACACCCTAGGCTTATACTCGAGTCAATAAATTTTCCCATTTTTTGTGGTAAAATTAGGTGCCTCGGCTTATATTTGTGGTATATACGGTAATTCGATTTATATAGAGAGAGATTAGATATTAAATACTGTAGATTGTTGGATAGATAACAGAGTTGATAATCAGTCTGTATTGTTCTGCAGGTGCCATGACTGTGGGGCCATTTTGGAGGAATATGATGAGGAAACTTTAGGTCTGGCCATCGTTGTTCTTTTGACATTCATTCACCTGAGTCCTGACTTGGCGGCTCCTCTGCTGCTCGATATCATGCAATCCGTGGGCAGGTAGGACGTTGTTGGAGATTCTGAAATATAATTCTTCCGCCGAGTTTTTGAAGGGTACACTGAAGAAACAAACAATTTAGGAAGCTGTATACCATGGAGCTGTACATTGGATTGGTCCTCTCCTCAGTCTCTTGTGTCGATCATTCATCTTCTAAATATTAACAGTGTTTTCATTTCTTATCTTTGTTCATTAGGTTGGCGTCCTGTACAAGTTTCTCCAATCAGGCTGAAAGGTAAATAATAAACTGCTACAGATAACATTTAGTATAAAATCTGCGCTTAGCGAAAAAATTGTACAAAGACGGCAGATAAACCCGATACCCCGATCAATACCCCGATCGATACCCCGATTAATACCCCGATCGATACCCGACATTCAACATAAAACGGATCGAAACGGTGCAACAAAAACATTCTCTAGTGATGACATCATCTGTCATAAATATCTCTGAAAACGTGAAACATACCACAATGATAAGAGTGCAATATTAGAGAAGAAGTATTGATTGCGCTTGGTGTAAAAAAATATATAACAATCCTATGAAAACAATTCACAGCAACTAAGATTGTAACACCGGAACCCACTGAACCCCCACATACAGATAAACACATAGATGTGTGCACAGGGTGTGCCAGGTGTGCCTGTGCCCTCATCTCCCCGTATGGTGCGCAATCCTCCTGTTTAAACCAAAATTCACTAACAGGGATCCTAATAAAATAATAAAAGCTACTGACACCTTCCTCTGCTCTACTAACACCATCCAATGTGGGGGGAATAGTGCCCCATCATTGGTGCTAGTGGGGGGGAATAGTGCCCCATCATTGGTGTCAGTGAGAGGAATAGTGTCCCATCATTGGTGTCAGTGAGAGGAATAGTGTCCCATCATTGGTGTCAGTGGGAGAAATAGTGTCCCATCATTGGTATCAGTGGAAGGAATAGTGTCCCATCATTGGTGTCAGTGAGAGGAATAGTGTCCCATCATTGGTGTCAGTGAGAGGAATAGTGTCCCATCATTGGTGTCTGTGGGAGGCATAGTGTCCCATCATTGGTGTCTGTGGGAGGAATAGTGTCCCATCATTGGTGTCTGTGGGAGGAATAGTGTCCCATCATTGGTGTCTGTGGGAGGAATAGTGTCCCATCATTGGTGTCTGTGGGAGGAATAGTGTCCCATCATTGGTGTCAGTGGGAGGAATAGTGTCCCATCATTGGTGTCAGTGAGAGGAATAGTGTCCCATCATTGGTGTCAGTGAGAGGAATAGTGTCCCATCATTGGTGTCAGTGGGAGGAATATTGCCTCATCCGGCCCCCTGGCCTCAAGTTTGGGTACTGCTGATCTAGATTAACAAATGATTAAATGAGAATATCTAAAAGAAAAACAAAGACATTTTTTCCCCTCTAAATATACACGAGAATTGCAGGAAATCTCGTAGCTCATTCTGACGTCATGATGTCATCGCAGGTCCTGATCGTGACTGGCCCATTGCTCAACCAACAATGACATCAGCTTGTAATATCAATTATCTCACCGGGATTTATTCCCGACATTTGTACAGACAGTGAAAGAGGGGAGAGGTCCCAATAAACTAAATTGAGATAATATTCCGGCAATTGATTTAAAATAGAAATGATATAATAGACTTTAATTATAAAGAGAAAAGAGGGCGCGCCGCCAACCAGAACCCACCAAAAATATGGAAGAAGAAAGTTTGGGGATTGCCGCGAGGCACATAAGAACAATGTCACATTGAAAGTAGAGTTCCACCCAAAAGGGTGGACCTTCTGCTCATTTGTCTCCTCCCCCCTCCGGTGCCACATTTGGCACCTTTCCGGGGTAGGGGGATTGGATATTCTGCCCCACTTCTAGGAGTCCAGACTGTGGCACATTATGCCAGGAGCTCGGCCCCCTCCCCGCCCCTGGGGGCCAGTAAATGAGCAGAATTGTAGTGGAAATGTTTTTTTGGGGGGTATTACCGTATATACCCGAATATAAGCCTAGGCACCTAATTTTACCACCAAAAAACTGAGAAAACGTATTGATTCGAGTATAAGCCTAGGGTGTCCATCTGCATGCCTCACTGTGCCCATGACTAGACTGATGTTTAACATGGGAGTCTATGTAAGGGGTGCCCGGATTTGAAAAATCGTTGCTCGGGACAAGCGACGTGTATCAAAGTTCCCCGACCAGGGGGTGGGGCTGTATGTGTCGCCGAGCAGTGGGAACAGAGCAATTGAAATCAAAACTGTTCCAGTGATGCCCCTTGGCGCTCTTATCATCTGGCCTGGCAATGCTCTTCCTCTCCTTCGCTTCCCTACATGATTGACACAGGCATTGGTGGACACGGGTGAGGCTGCATTGGTGGACACGGCTGAGGCTGCCTTGGTGGACACGGGTGAGGCTGCCTTGGTGGACACGGGTGAGGCTGCCTTGGTGGACACGGGTGAGGCTGCCTTGGTGACACCGGTGAGGCTGCCTTGGTGGACACGGGTGAGGCTGCCTTGGTGGACACAGGTGAGGCTGCCTTGGTGGACACGGGTGAGGCTGCCTTGGTGGACACGGCTGAGGCTGCCTTGGTGGACACTGGTGAGGCTGCATTGGTGGACACGGGTGAGGCTGCATTGGTGAACACGGGTGAGGCTGCATTGGTGAACACGGGTGAGACTGCATTGGTTGACACGGGTGAGACTGCATTGGTGGACACGGGTGAGACTGCATTGGTGGACACGGGTGAGGCTGCATTGATGAACACGGATGAGGCTGCATTGGTGGACACGGGTGAGGCTGCATTGGTGGACACGGGTGAGGCTGCATTGGTGGACACGGGTGAGGCTGCATTGGTGGACACGGGTGAGGCTGCCTTGGTGGACACGGCTGAGGCTGCCTTGGTGGACACGGCTGAGGCTGCCTTGGTGGACACGGCTGAGGCTGACTTGGAGGACACGGGTGAGGCTGCATTGGTGGATACGCGTGAGGCTGCATTGATGAGCACAGATAAAGTTACTTAATTCTGCATAAAACATTTAAGTGTCATTTCATGAGGTAGTTTTGAGGGCATGTTTAGGGGTGGTGCATGGTAGAGGTTGGGTGGGGCAACTGGTGGCAAGTAACCCTTGAGGCCTGGCTAGTAGCTCAGAACTTGAAATTTTAAGCCCTGATGTACAATATATACAAATTGGGGAAAAACTGTGCAATACTGGAGATGCAAGGAAAGGGGGATGCAGGAATAAGGGGGGAATGTACAAGATGGAAGCAAGATATACAGTGTAGGTGCAAGGCAGGATCAGGATCAGGCTTAGGATTTAACAGCAAGCATGCATCTGGCTGACTAAATTCCTTCCCAGCAGCCAGCAGATCCCAGTAATCAGTCTCCACCTGCTGCTGGCTGCTGGGAAGGTATTTAGTCAGCCAGATGCATGCTTGCTGTTAAATCCTGAACCTGAACCTATTCATTGAGGCAATATTCTTGCCACTTACACCAAGGATGGGGCATAATCTGTCTAAATAACACCAACATTGGGGCTTCCCAGCAGCCAGCAGATCCCAGTAATAAGTCTTCACCTGGTGCTGGATGCTGGGAAGGTATTTAGTCAGCCAGATGCATGCTTGCTGTTAAAGCCTGAACCTGGCCATTGAGGCAATATTCTTGCCACTGATATCAAGGATGGGGCACAATCTGTCCAAATGACACCAACATTGGGGCTTCCCAGCACCCAGCAGATCCCTAGTAATCAGTCTCCACCTGCGGCTGGCTGCTGGGAAGGTATTTAGTCAGCCAGATGCATGCTTGCTGTTAAAGCCTGAACCTGGCCATTGAGGCAATATTTTTGCCACTGACACCAAGGATGGGACATAATCTGTCCAAATAACATGAACATTGGGGCTTCCCATCAGCCAGATATGCATGCTTGCTGTTAAATCCTGAACCTGAACCTATTTATTAAGGCAATATTCTTGCCACTGACACCAAGGATGGGGCATAATCTGTCCAAATGACACCAACATTGGGGCTTCCCAGTAATCAGTCTCCACCTGGTGTTGGCTGCTGGGAAGGTATTTTGTTCCTCCTCTTAATAGCGCCTCTTACTGCCTGTCAACCATATGTATGTTAAATCCTGAGCCTGATCCTGCTGGGAGACACCTGTTGGTGGACACTGGAACTACAAGTGCCACCAACAGGTGGACCACAGTGCCACAGTGCCACCAACAGGTGATCCAGGTCCCGACACCTGAAGCAGAGAAATATCTACCTATATTATTGGCACCACGTATGATGTTTTTTTTTTTGTTACAGTGCCAACCTTAAGTAAAAAAAACAAAGGCCTGGGTGAGAATTGTACCACTGCAAAATATGGAAATGGAATTCTTATACAATTTAGGTGCGGGAAGTCGTTTCCAAGGGACAGCGGTGTGGATGGGCCCTTTCCGCTGGAATTTTTGTTGGATGACCCACGTTTACAATGACTTCTCTTTCTTGTAATTTCTTTAAATTTGATTTGCATTCCTTCTGCAGCATGCTGATTCCCGGGAACGTAGCTGGGGTGGCGAAACAATTCCTCCGCTGTGTATTCCACCAGTTGGCACCCAATGGCATCTTCACCCAACTCTTCCAGAGCAATATCAAAGGTAACCCCCCCTGGATCTTGAGTCATGTGAGTGTATGACCCTTCCCCCGCTTTGAAATGAACCCACAAAACGTCTTCTCTTTTACAGACGGAAGCTTCTTGCGGACGTTGGCGGTTGCGCTGATGGACTTCAATGAGCTGAGCTCCTTTGCTGCCCTCAGCCAACTGCTGGAGGTGAGTAACTACTACAAGCGTATTTGTCTGTGTGGTTCTCAATGTTATAGTGCAAAGAAGCCAGCCAATCACAGTACACATGTCTGGTCTGGTTCTACTAGTAGTTCTACCATCTGGTCTGGTTCTACTAGTAGCTATGCCATCTGGTCTGGTTCTACTAGTAGTTTTACCATCTGGTCTGGTTCTACTTGTAGCTATGCCATCTGGTCTGGTTCTACTAGTAGTTCTACCATCTGGTCTGGTTCTACTTGTAGCTATGCCATCTGGTCTGGTTCTACTAGTAGCTATGCCATCTGGTCTGGTTCTACTAGTAGCTATCCCATCTGGTCTGGTTCTACTAGTAGCTATACAATGTGGTCTGGTTCTACCATCTGGTCTGGTTCTACTAGTAGTTATACCATCTGATCTGGTTCTACTAGTAGCTATGCCATTTGGTCTGGTTCTACTAGTAGTTATGCCATCTGGTCTGGTTCTACTAGTAGCTATACCATCTGTTCTGGTTCTACTAGTAGTTATACCATCTGGTCTGGTTCTACTAGTAGTTATGCCATCTGGTCTGGTTCTACTAGTAGCTATCCCATGTGGTCTGGTTCTACTAGTAGCTATCCCATGTGGTCTAGTTCTACCAGTAGCTATCCCATGTGGTCTGGTTCTACTAGTAGCTATCCCATGTGGTCTGGTTCTACCAGTAGCTATTCCATCTGGTCTGGTTCTACTAGTAGCTATCCCATGTGGTCTGGTTCTACCAGTAGCTATCCCATGTGGTCTGGTTCTACCAGTAGCTATCCCATGTGGTCTGGTTCTACCAGTAGCTATCCCATGTGGTCTGGTTCTACTAGTAGTTATCCCATCTGGTCTGGTTCTACCAGTAGCTATCCCATCTGGTCTGGTTCTACTAGTAGTTATCCCATCTGGTCTGGTTCTACCAGTAGCTATCCCATCTGGTCTGGTTCTACTAGTAGTTATCCCATGTGGTCTGGTTCTACTAGTAGTTATCCCATGTGGTCTGGTTCTACCAGTAGCTATCCCATCTGGTCTGGTTCTACTAGTAGTTATCCCATGTGGTCTGGTTCTACTAGTAGCTATCCCATGTGGTCTGGTTCTACCAGTAGCTATCCCATCTGGTCTGGTTCTACTAGTAGTTATCCCATGTGGTCTGGTTCTACTAGTAGTTATCCCATGTGGTCTGGTTCTACCAGTAGCTATCCCATCTGGTCTGGTTCTACTAGTAGTTATCCCATGTGGTCTGGTTCTACTAGTAGCTATCCCATGTGGTCTGGTTCTACCAGTAGCTATCCCATCTGGTCTGGTTCTACTAGTAGTTATCCCATCTGGTCTGGTTCTACCAGTAGCTTTCCCATCTGGTCTGGTTCTACTAGTAGTTATCCCATCTGGTCTGGTTCTATAAGCCAATCACGTAGATGGGGGTTGAATCGCCTCCCCAGGGCTGCCTGGGACCTGGTGCTCTGACAACTCTGAAAAGTGATCATCTGTGGATCACTTTTCAGCATTGTCACAAGACCATCGCCCAGCTTTATTAAACCAACCAATGAATTTACTCTTATTTTTTTCAGGGTTTGAACAACAAAAAGAACTTGCCTGCGGGGGGCGCCATGTTACGCTGCCTAGAAAACATTGCCACCTTTATGGAAGCCTTGCCCATGGATTCCCCCAGCAATCTCTGGACAACTATTTGTAATCAGTTCCAGACGTTCTTCACCAAACTTCCTTCCGTCCTGCCACTAAAGGTAGGTGCTCCTCCTAGGTGGAAGGTACTCGTCCCAGGTGGTAGGTGCTCCTCCCATGTGGTAGGTATTCCTCCCATGTGGTAGGTGCTCCTCCCAGGTGGTAGGTACTTGTCCCAGATGGCAACCTGCCATCATCAAAGGCAGCCATTGTAAGCCATTAACTCCGCTATACAAGGAGGGCCACCAGTTTACTAACTGGAGGACAGTGGCGGTGCATCCATAAAGTGCACACGGCGACGCCCCCTCTCTCCTGCCACCTCTCTATCACCATAGATAGATCCATACATTGCATGAATCTCTCTATGGTCGCCGCTGCCGCCCCCTATTCATGTGTCCGGACCCTTTTCGGGCACCTGAATTACAGCAGCGGAGTATTTTTTGGAAGCCGTAGGCTCTAATAGGCGTCCAAAAACTTTTTATTGAAAAGAGATAGGTTGCTTACAACATACAGGTACATGTAATACAGTATAGGGAGGGGCATAGAAAGAGAAGGCACATAGTTGCCCGTGGTACACGTGACGTAGTCAGGTATAAAACAGCATGGGCAGTCTATATGCCCCTAGGCAACAACAAGCGCATAATTGAAGTCGAGATTGCCATATCATGATAACAGATCAGTACATTGCAAAATGTAAGGCATGGGGGAAATCACAGGGGTACCTCCGAGGGGAGGAAGATAGGGAAAAGAGGCGGGAGAAAAATAAAATAATAATAAAAAAGGAAAAAAAGAAAAAGAGAACAGATGAAGAATAAAACAAAAAGAAAAGGAAAACAGGAGGTAAAAATAAGAATAAAGATAAGATAGGGGGGGAAAGAGAGGGGAAGAGGGAAGGGTCATCGAGGTAGCTCGTTTACCTTGTCATGACTGGTCCTCCCGGAGGCCCCATGGCTCCCAGATAGTGTCGTGGGCCTCCAATCTGTCCTGCATCCTGGCAGTCATTCTCTCCATCAGCTCCACGTCTTTGATCCTAGCGTGCAAAGCCGCCTGGGTAGGAGGGGAGCTGTTTTTCCAATTCAGGGCTATCAGACAGCGGGCCGCAGTGAGGATGTGGCGGGTCAACTTTTGGTAGGCCGTGGAGGTCCTCAGGGGGGATATGCCCAGTAAGAATAATTTGGGGGACATGGGGACCCACGTGCCCAACAGGCGGCTCAGCAATCGCTGAACCGCGGTCCAATAGGGGGCAATCATTGGGCAGCTCCAGTAAATGTGGAAAAGGGAGCCCTTGTCTCCCTGGCATCGCCAGCAGCGATCAGAGCTAGTGGGGTATATGGCGTGCAGCACGTCGGGGGTCATATACCAAAATAGCAGGACTTTATACGTGTTTTCTTTGTACAGCGTGCAAAGTGAGCTCTTGGCTGCCTGGGACCAGATAATCTGCCATTGTTCTATGGGTACGACCTCGTTGAGGGCTTTTTCCCAGCGGAGCATGTAAGAGTGTTTACCCTGGGATTCGAAGGGATAGGCATTTAGTATTTTGTAGATATTAGAAATTTGGCCTTTCTGGGCTGACCCGGCCAAGATCAGCCTCTCAAAGGTAGTTGGGGGGGGGGGGGGGGGGGGGATTGTAGGTTAGGTGCTATGGACAGGGCATAATGGCGGATTTGCAAGTAACTGTAAAATGCCTGCCGAGGGAGATCAAATTTGGTTTGGAGGGTGGAGAAGGACAGTAGTTTGCGTGAGAGGGGATCTACTAGGTTCCCAAAATGCAAAAGATTCCGCGATGTCCACGGGTGGGACATGTGGTGTGTGAGGCTATCTGGCACCTTGGGGTTGTACATGAATGAGGTCAAGAGCGAACATTCTGAAGACAGTCCGCATGGTCGTGACAGCCGACGCCAAAGTCGCCGGAGTTGAGACACAGAGCCCAACAGGCGTTCAGGGGGGACCTCCGCGTCCGCACTCCAAAGCAGGCTATTAGGGTGGGTCTGGGCTAACCACAGTTTTTCAATCTCCGTCCACCTGTTGTAGGAGCGTTGAGTGAACCAGGAAGCTATTGCACAGAGTTGAGTGGCCTGATAGTACTTCACAAGATTAGGAAACGCAAGGCCTCCGTCCGAGCGTGCCGCCATTAGTACTGTCTGGGGAACCTTATGTCTCTTGTGATTCCAGGTGAATTTAAGTAGGTCAGACTGAAGCTGTATTAGGTGTTTATAGGGGGCAGGGATGGGCATCATTTGGAAAAGATAAAGAAGCTTCGGGAGTATCGTCATTTTAACCAAGGCTATCCGGCCGAGTAGGGAGATATGGTGTTTCTTCCATTGCATTAGCAGGGGTCTTATCGAACGGAATAGGGGGGGGGGGTGGGGGGAGTTTTCCTGGTACAAGGTAGTGAAACTTGGGGTAATGTGTATCCCCAGGTATTTCAGGGAGGTTGTTTTCCATTGATAGGAAAAAGTGGCCCGCAAATGAGTGACCTCTGTTTCGGGGACATTGAGTGGGAGGGCCTCCGACTTGGAGGTGTTAATTTTGTAGCCCGACAAAGCTCCATATTTAGCCAACTCTGCATGGAGGTTCGGGAGGGAAATCCTAGGGTGTGTCAGGGAGAGGATGATTTCATCCGCAAGCAGAGAGATTTTAAATTCCCTGCCGCGGACTGACATCCCACGGATAGACGGGTTGCCTCGAATAGTGCCCCCGATCATTTAATTGGAAAGCCCTCCTCTGGCTACTGAGCCAGTACCGGGCTCACAGTTGTATGTCCGTGTCTATGTTGTATGTTTTGTGTCTGTGTCTATGTTGTATGTTTTGTGTCTATGTTGTACGTTTGTTTGGATGATCTGGTAACAGAGAAATGGTTTTGTCTCTGCAGTGCTCCTTGGATTCCCCTCTGCGGATAATGATTTGCCTGCTGAAGATCCCGACAACCAACGCCACCAGGGTGAGTCCGCAGAGTCCCCATCACCTGTATGAAGAGGATCATGGCAGATGGATTATTAGATGGTCATAGACTGCAGACATGATACAGCAGATGATCAGAGACTGCAGACATAATACAAGAGATGATCAGAGACTGCAGACATAATACAGGAGATGATCAGAGACTGCAGACATAATACAGGAGATGACCAGAGACTGCAGACATAATACAGGAGATGGTCAGAGACTGCAGACAGAGTACAGGAGATGATCGGAGACTGCAGACATAATACAGGAGATGGTCAGAGACTGCAGAAATAATACAGGAGATGATCAGAGACTGCAGACATACTACAGGAGATGATCGGAGACTGCAGACATAGTACAGGAGATGATCAGAGACTGCAGACATAGTACAGGAGATGGTCAGAGACTGCAGACATAATACAGGAGATTATCAGAGACTGCAGACATAGTACAGGAGATGATCAGAGACTGCAGACATGGTACAGGAGATGATCAGAGACTGCAGACATAGTACAGAAGATGGTCAGAGACTGCAGACATAATACAGGAGATGATCAGAGACTTTCTCTTTGTTGCAGAGTTTGCTGGATCCGTTCTCTAAGCTCCTGAGCTTCGTCATGCAGAACGGGGTCTTCGCCTTGGCGTATCTCATAGAGCTCTGCGGCCTGTGTTACAGAGTGTTCACCAAGGTAAGTCGTGTCTACGCGTTTCATGGTGCCGTCCTTTTGGAAAATAGGGGGGTAAATGGGAAGCCGGACCGTGGCGTCCTTAACCACTGGTGACTCGTCAGCTGTCAGCAGGCTTCCCCTCTGACAGCTGAATGTAAACAGAAGAATGCCGGCAATGAAAAATGAATGCCCCCCCCCCCTCCCCCGCCTGGATGAGTATGGGATACGTAGTGACCCTTCTTATTCACCAGAAAAGTAAACACAACACAAGTTCTTTTATTAAAAAGATTTTAACCGCTTAAGGGGCGGAGCCTGTTTTTGAGATTTGTTGTATACAAGTTAAAATCCATTTTTTTTTGCTAGAAAATTACTTAGAACCCCCCAAACATTATATATTTTTTTCTACCACCCTAGAGAATAAAATGGCGGTCGTTGCAATACTTTTTGTCGCACCGTATTTGCGCAGCGGTCTTTACAAGCGCAATTTGTTTGGGGGAAAAAATAAGCTTTTTTTAATTAAAAAAATAAGACAACAGTGAAGTTAGCCCAATCTGTTTTTTATATTGTTAAAGATAATGTTACGCCGAGTAAATTGATACCCAACATGTCACGATTCAAAATTTGACTTCAAAGCATGACAGGTCCTCTTCAATATGAGATCTGGGGGTCAAAAGGACGTCACATCTCATATTTACACTAAAATTCAAAAATAAATAAATCTTTTAGTGTAAGGCCGCGTACACACGAGGGGATATGTCCGCTGAAAACGGTCCGATGGACCGTTTCAGCAGACATCTCCGCTCGTGTGTATGGGCTAGCGGACAGATTTCTCCACCCGACAGATTTCAAAGCAAGCTTTGAAATCTATCCGGTGGGAATCTGTCCGCCCGACATGTCTGCTGGTTAGTACACTTACCAGCAGACATGTCGGCCCCCACCGCCGCCGCGCCGCTGCCGAATGGATTCGGCGCATGCGCGGAAGTGTTTTACTTCCTGGTGCGGTGACGTGGCGGTGACGCGGCGGCGTCAACGTCACCGCCGCGTCACCGCCACGTCACCGCGCCGTCCGGCGGCGGGGAATTTGATCCGATGGTGTGTACACGCCATCGGATCAAACTCCCGATCGGACATATCCGATGGAAATGGTCCGCGGACCGTTTTCATCGGATATGTCCGATCGTGTGTATGGGGCCTCAGGGTCCTTTCACACGGAGTGGACCGTTTTCCGGTCCGCTCTGTGTGTGTCCGTCGGCTCAGCGGGGAATCCCCGCTCAGCTGTCGGCTGACAGGGCGGTCCCCCCGTGCAGGGACCACCCTGTCTCTCCTCCGCTCTCCCCTATGGGGAATCGGATGAATATGGACCGTGTGTCGGTATTCATCCGATCCGATCCTTCAGACGGAAGAAAAATAGGGTTTGCTTCCGTCCGAAAAAACAGATCCAGACGGACGCGGATCTTTGCGGACGTTAGCGGATGCATCATCCGCTAACGGACGCGATCCCATAGGGGCCCATTACAAGTCTGTTTACGGACTTGTAAAAACGGATGAATGGTGGCGGACGTCTGAAAGGGGCCTAAATGTGAGATTTCAGGTCTTTCTGACCCCCCCCCCAAAAAAAAACTTTCAAAGCGCCCCTTCCCGCCGAGCTCGCGCGCAGAAGCAAACACATATGTGAGTAGTGCCTGCATATGAAAATGGTATTCATCAAACCACACATGTGAGGTATCGCCGCGATCGTTAGAGCGAGAGCAGCAATAATTCTAGCTCTAGACCTCCTCTTTAACTCAAAACATGCAACCTGTAGGATTTTTTAAAAGGTCGCCTATGGAGATTTTAAAGGGTAAAAGTTTGTCGCCATTCCACAAGTGTGCACAGTTTTGAAGCGTGATATGTTGGGTATCAATTTACTCGGCGTAACATTATATTTCACAATATAAAAAAATATATATATTGGGCTAACTTTACTGTTGTCTTATTTTTTTTGACTTGATATACAAGCGATGTCTTGATATAAGAGTAGCGTCATGTCACCACTGAGTATAAAAGAGAAGAGAGGAGCCTCTAAGTGTAGCAATATGGTTACATGTAATGAAGGGACAACATTTAGCAACTTATTGCTACACTTAGAGGCGCCTCTCTTCTCTTTTATACCCTGGAGCTCCTGCTGGATTTTCCTTCTAATCACCTTGTGGAGACTTCCATTGGTGGACATTTTATGGTGACACAACCAATCACATCGCTAGAATCTTTTTATATGGACTATAAACTGAAGGACTTATAAATAAATGGTTGTGGAACCAATCATCTGAGTTTCTATTATTTCTTATAGGGAAATTTGCTTTGATATACAAGTGCTTTGGATTACACGCATGTTTCTGGAACAAATTATACTCGCAATCCGAGGTTTTACTGTATTTTTTCCCCAAAACCGCAAATCTGGGGTGACATAAATTATTGCAATAACCGCCATTTTATTCTTTTGGGTGTTATATATAAAAAAAAAATAAGTTTAATGTTTGGGACTTCTAAACTTGTAAACAACAAACCTCAGAAAGAGGCTCTGCCCTTTAACCACTTAAGGACCCCTTCACGCCGATATACGTCGACAGAAGGGCACGGCTGGGCACATCCACGTACCTGTACGTGCCTCTTTAAGGCCAGCCATGGGGTCGCGAGCGTGCCGCTGGCGGTACGCTCGCGACCTGTTTTGAAGCTCCGTGACTGCCCAGGCAGGACCCGCAGACCCAATTGCCGCCGGAGTCCCGCGAGCGGTCACCGGAGCTGAAGAACGGGGAGAGGCGAGTGTAAACACACCTTCCCCGTTCTTCACTGTGGCACTGTGATTGATCATCTGTTTCTTGATATAGGGAAAGGTGTTCAGTGACATCACACGTCCAGCCCTGCTCCCTACAGTTAGAAACACAGATGAGGTCACACATACAGCGCCCCCTAGTGGTTAACTCCTAAACGGCAATTGTAATTTTCACAGTAATCAGTGCATTTTTAGAGCTCTGATCGCTATATCAATGACAATGGTCCCAAAAATGTGTCAAAAGTGTCCGATGTGTCCGCCATAATGTCGCAGTCACGAAAAAAGATCACTGATTGCCGCCATTACTAGTAAAAAAAAAAAAGGTTAATAAAAATGCCATAAATCTATCCCCTATTTTGTAAATGCTATAACTTTTGCGCAAACCAATCAATAATGCTTATTGCGATTTTTTTTTAACCAAGAATAGGTAAAAGAATACGTATCGGCCTAAACTGAGAAATTGTATTTATTTTTTTTATATATTTTTGGGGATATTTATTATAGCAAAAGGTAAAAAATATTTGTTTTTTTTCTAAATTGTCGCTCTATTTTTGTTTTATAGCGCAAAAAAAAAAAAAAAAAACGCAGAGGTGATCAAATACCACCAAAAGAAAGCTCTATTTGTGGGGGAAAGGGACGCCAATTTTGATTGTGAGCCATTTTGCACGACTGCGCAATTGTCAGTTAAAGCGACGCAGTGCCGAATCACAAAAACTGGCCAGGTCCTTTCCCTGCATAAAGGTCCAGGGCTTAAGTGGTTAAAAAAAGTTTAATGTTTGGGGGTAATTTTCTAGCAAAAAACAAACAAACATTTTTTTTAACTTTTAAACATCAAATCTCAAAAAGAGGCTCAATCACTTGAACCCATCGATTGGAAATGAAATGTTTTGGCCGGAGTTGGGCGTTCTGCTCCGAGCATGCGCACTCCGCTCTCCCGCGCGTCTCTCGAGACTTTGTTCATTTTCAGTTTTAGCTGCTGAGCGCCTTTTAAAGTAATAAAAGTCAAATCCGTCTACAAGGGCGAGACCTTCAGAGAGAGAGAGAGAGAGAGAGAGAGAGAGAGTGAATGATCCGACGATCGATGAGTAATCTGAGGAGTGTCAGCAGTTTAAAGTGTTCCCACTAATTGGACGTTCTGTTAATCTATGTCTTCATCAATAGTATTGAGCTGAACTGTAGTGAGTCCGGGGGGGGGGGGGGTGCGAGGGTGCATGTGTGTGGGGGGTGTGTGTGAGGGAGGGGGGCTCTCTGTCTTGGATTCCGGGGGGGGGGGGGGGGGGTTTCTTTGTACTTCATGATATCAGCAATGACTCTGTTCATAAAATGTTGCAACTTCCTCAGAATCTACAAGTTACTATTGTAATAAATTGCTACATAGATTTATTATCCAATCATCAGACTGTTACTTTGTATCAGAGAGAAATGGCCACTAGATGGGCTATTTTTTAGAAATACCTCAACCAGGAAAATACCACATTATGGCCACTAGATGGGGCTATTTTCTAGAAATACCTCAACCAGGAAAATACCACATTGTGGCATCTAAATGGAGCTGACGATCATAAAAACGGACACATTATAGACATTACAGGGATTTTTTTTGTGGCAACTAAGACCTCCACACAATGATTTTGTCTCCTTGGTGTTGGCATTGGGGCTATTTTCTCGTAAATACCTCAAGTAGGAAAATACCACATTATGGCCACTAGATGGAGCTATTTCCCAGAAACACCTCAAACAGGAAAATACAGCAATATGGCCACTAGATGGGGCTATTTTCTCGTAAATACCTCAACCAGGAAAATACCACATTATGGCCACTAGATGGGGCTATTTTTTAGAAATACCTCAAACAGGAAAATACAGCAATATGGCCACTAGATGGGGCTATTTGTTTAGAAATACCTCAAACAGGAAAATACAGCAATATGGCCACTAGATGGGGCTATTTTATAAAAAAAAAAATACCTAAACCAGGACAATACCACATTATGGCCATCAGATAGAGCTATTTTATAGAAATACCATAACCAGGAAAATACCACATTATGACCACTAGATGGGGCTATTTTATAGAAATACCTCAACCAGGAAAATACCACATTATGGCCACTAGATGGGGCTATTTTATAGAAATACCTCAACCAGGAAAATACCACATCATGGCCGCTAGATGGGGCTATTTTATAGAAATACCTTGTCCCGGAAAAAAACACATTATGGCTACTAGATAGGAATATTTCCCAGAAATACCTCAACCAGGAAAATACCACATTATGGCCCCTAGATGGAGCTATTTTTCAGAAATACCTTGTCCCTGAAAATACCACAATGTTGCCCCTAGATTTTTCAGAAATACCATAAGCAGGATAATGCAGCAATATGGCCAATAGATGGGGCTATTTTTTAGAAATACCTCAACCAGGAAAATACCACATTATGGCCACTAGATGGGGCTATTTTCTAGAAATACCTCAACCAGGAAAATACCACATTGTGGCAACTAAATGGAGCTGACGATCATAAAAACGGACACATTATAGACATTACAGGGATTATTTTGTGGCAACTAAGACCTCCACACAATGATTTTGTCTCCTTGGTGTTGGCATTGGGGCTATTTTCTCGTAAATACCTCAAGTAGGAAAATACCACATTATGGCCACTAGATGGAGCTATTTCCCAGAAACACCTCAAACAGGAAAATACAGCAATATGGCCACTAGATGGGGCTATTTTCTCGTAAATACCTCAACCAGGAAAATACCACATTATGGCCACTAGATGGGGCTATTTTTTAGAAATACCTCAAACAGGAAAATACAGCAATATGGCCACTAGATGGGGCTATTTGTTTAGAAATACCTCAAACAGGAAAATACAGCAATATGGCCACTAGATGGGGCTATTTGTTTAGAAATACCTCAAACAGGAAAATACAGCAATATGGCCACTAGATGGGGCTATTTTATAAAAAAAAATACCTAAACCAGGACAATACCACATTATGGCCATCAGATAGAGCTATTTTATAGAAATACCATAACCAGGAAAATACCACATTATGACCACTAGATGGGGCTATTTTATAGAAATACCTCAACCAGGAAAATACCACATTATGGCCACTAGATGGGGCTATTTTATAGAAATACCTCAACCAGGAAAATACCACATCATGGCCGCTAGATGGGGCTATTTTATAGAAATACCTTGTCCCGGAAAAAAACACATTATGGCTACTAGATAGGAATATTTCCCAGAAATACCTCAACCAGGAAAATACCACATTATGGCCCCTAGATGGAGCTATTTTTCAGAAATACCTTGTCCCTGAAAATACCACAATGTTGCCCCTAGATTTTTCAGAAATACCATAAGCAGGATAATGCAGCAATATGGCCAATAGATGGGGCTATTTCCTGGAAAATACCACATTATGGCCACTAGATGGAGCTATTTCCCAGAAATACCTCAACCAGGAAAATACCACATTATGGCCACTAGATGGAGCCGACGATCATAAAAACAGACACATTAGAGACATTACAGGGATTATTTTGTGACCTCCACACAATGATTTTGTCTCCTTGGATTGGGACCTCGCAGTGCTGGAGATGAGATATGATTGCTATATAAGAAATGACATTCTAGCGCCCCCCACAGCCTACGGTAGTGCGTTGCGGTGCACATCGCTGCATGTGCGTTGGAGCCGCAATTCCTTGGCGCTCGTAATGAAACGCACACACTGGGCCCTCAATCCCGCATGCACCGCAGCGTTTCCGGCCCCCGTATAGATTTCCCCGCCTCCCTCTGGAGACCACCAATCAGCAGATCGATCATTAAAGCTGATCTCTCTCTCTCTCTGCAGGAACGGGATAAATACTACTTGACCCGCAGCGTGATCCTCGACCTCCTCCAGGCCCTGAAATTGAAGTCGCCGCTCCCCGACACCAATCTCCTTCTGCTGGTTCAGGTAAAACGATCCGCACCGGGGAGGGGGAGGGGGGAGGAGATAATTACACAGAGGAGCAAATGGCCCATTTAATCAGGAAAGGTCCCCAGGGGGCCCCTCAGCTTTATGTGCAAAACCTATTTTTTTTTTAATTCAATCAAAGAAACGGCGTTCCAGATCTGTGTCAGCACCGCTGCGGCTATTACAGGCGGACACGACCCAATTAAGAGCTGAACTTTTATTTATATACATTGTATTTATATAAAAGTTATAAATCCGCTCTGTGTGCACACAATGCTTTTAGCAAACCCAGATATTACTTTGTTAAAGGAGCAGTGACATTGTCACTGTGCTGTGCGGAGCTTTGGGCCCAGCAGGCTCCACCCACTACAAAAAACTACAGGAGAGGGCGGAGACAAGACCAGTCCCCCTGCACAAGGAGAGAGAACAAAGCTGTCACGCAAAGAGCGGGACTTTAAAGGCGCCAAAATAAGTTTACAGCATAATCCTGTGAGGTAAAAAATAAATTTTTTATTCAAAAATCTAATTTTAAAAATAATTTTTATAAAAATTATCACAAGAACACGCAATTCATACAGCTGTGCAGCCGCTTCTGCTCTACGCGTTTCGTCCAGAAGAGCTTCCTCAGGAGACGTACGAGTGCAGTACTCTTATTTTGCCTGAGGAAGCTCTTGTGGGCGAAACGCATAGAGCAGAAGCGGCTGCACGGCTGTATGAATTGCATGTTCTTGTGATAACGTTTATAAAAATTATTTTTAAAATTAGATTTTTATATATATAAATATTTATTTTTACCTTTTAAGATTCACTGATATTCACTGTAAGTGATCACATTGGGCTCTATATGACCCCCCCCCCCCCTGATTACATTACGCTCTATATGACCCCCCCATCACATTAAGCTCTATATGACCCCCCGATTACATTACGCTCTATATGACCCCCCCCATCACATTAGGCTCTATATAACCCCCCCTGATTATATTACGCTCTATATAACCCCCCCTGATTATATTACGCTCTATATGACCCCCCCTTATTACATTACACTCTATATGACCCCCCATCACATTAGGCTCTATATGACCCCCCCTGATTACATTACGCTTTATATGACCCCCCATCATATTAGGCTCTATATGACCCCCCCCCCCCCGATTACATTATGCTCTATATGACCCCCCCGATCACATTGGGCTCTATATGACCCCCCATCACATTGGGCTCTATATTCCCCCCTCCGATCACATTGGGCTCTATATGACCCCCCCCCCCCCCCCCATCACATTGGGAATCCATCTCACCTTCACTAAGAACCCTTCATTGGTTGCCAGTAAAAGACAGAATTGCTTTCAAAGCACTCTGTCTGGCACATAAGTGCATCCATGGGAAGGCCCCGAGATATCTTTGCGAAAAGATAGAAGCCCACAATTCCAATCGCGTTCTGCGATCCACTGACCAAAATCTGGTCAAGGTACCCAAAGCCAGATACAAGTCCAAAGGAGAAAGAAGGTTTGCTTTCCAAGGTCCCAGACTATGGAACGCTTTACCAACCAGCATTCGGTTGGAGGAGAATCACTTGAGCTTCAGAAGACAGATTAAAACTCTGCTCTTTTGATGTCAAGAGAGACAGAAACAACAAGCGCCCAGAGGCGATTTGGTTCGCATGTGCCGCGCTATATAAGTTTTTCATTCATTTATTCATATATGACCCCCCTGATCACATTGGGCTCTATATGACCCCCCGATCACATTGCGCTCTATATGACCCCCCTATCACATTACGCTCTATATGACCCCCCCGATCACATTGCGCTCTATATGACCCCCCCATCACATTGCGCTCTATATGACCCCCCCAATCACATTGCGCTCTATATGACCCCCCCGATCACATTGCGCTCTATATGACCCCCCCATCACATTGCGCTCTATATGACCCCCCCAATCACATTGGGCTCTATATGACCCCCCAATCACATTGCGCTCTATATGACCCCCCCATCACATTGCGCTCTATATGACCCCCCCATCACATTGCGCTCTATATGACCCCCCCATCACATTGCGCTCTATATGACCCCCCGATTACATTGCGCTCTATATGACCCCCCGATTACATTGCGCTCTATATGACCCCCCCAATCACATTGGGCTCTATATGACCCCCCCATTATAAACGGTGCCTTTACATCTCTACATAGATTGATGACAAACTCGGAGATAAGTCTGAGGTGAGGCCAATTACTAGAATCTCATAGAAGTGTTATGTGATGACGTCATTCCAGAGATCACACTGTGCCGTCCATCACCCCCAATGTAAACTCCGCCCTTCATATCCACACAGAGATAGAGATCGCGGAGATAGAGATCGCGGAGATAGAGATCGCGGAGCTAGAGATCGCGGAGCTAGAGATCGCGGAGCTAGAGATCGCGGAGCTAGAGATCGCGGAGCTAGAGAACCCGGAGCTAGAGAACCCGGAGCTAGAGAACCCGGAGCTAGAGAACCCGGAGCTAGAGAACCCGGAGCTAGAGAACCCGGAGCTAGAGATTGCGGAGCTAGAGATTGCGGAGATAGAGCTAGAGAACCCGGAAGATAGAGAACCCGGAAGATAGAGAACCCGGAAGATAGAGAACCCGGAAGATAGAGAACCCGGAAGATAGAGAATCCGGAGATAGAGAACCCGGAAGATAGAGAACCCGGAAGATAGAGAACCCGGAAGATAGAGAATCCGGAGATAGAGATCCCGGAGATAGAGATCCCGGAGATAGAGAACCCTGAGATAGAGCTAGAGAACCCAGAGATAGAGCTAGAGAACCCCGAGATAGAGAACCCGGAAGATAGAGAACCCGGAAGATAGAGATCCCGGAGATAGAGATCCCAGAGATAGAGATCCCAGAGATAGAGCTAGAGAACCCCGGAGATAGAGCTAGAGAACCCAGAGCTAGAGAACCCCAAGATAGAGAACCCAGCGATAGAGAACCCGGAAGATAGAGAACCCGGAAGATAGAGAACCCGGAAGATAGAGAACCCGGAAGATAGAGAACCCGGAGATAGAGAACCCGGAGATAGAGAACCCGGAGATGGAGAACCCTGAAATAGAGCTAGAGAACCCAGAGATAGAGCTAGAGAACCCGGAGCTAGAGAACCCCGAGATAGTGTACCCGGAGCTTGAGAACCCGGAAGATAGAGAACCCGGAAGATAGAGAACCCAGCGATAGAGAACCCGGAGATAGAGAACCATGAAGATAAAGCAGATGTGGAGCCGATCGCTGGAATCTCATAGAAGAGTTACATGGGATCGTCATTTCCTGTAACTGAGAAGCACTTTACTAGACATTGTGTCCCTGGGATCCAATCAGCGATTGATAAGCTGCAATGCTAAATCACTGGGACTGATAGGAATCTGAGATCTTCATCTGATAATCAATTGATTGAAAAGTCACCGTCCCCCATGTGAGAAAAGTCACCGTGTCGCTCTTCAGAGGACATCTCACACCACCAGACCTCTACAGCTGGCGCTGATATTGGCGGTGTTGGGGAGAGCCGACGCCAACCGACCATGACACCCACCGACCATGACAGCCACCACCCATGACAACCATCGCTCATGACGCCAACCATGACACCCACCGCCCATGACACCCACCCCACCGCCCATGACACCCACCTACCGTGACACCCACCGACCGTGACACTCACCACCCATGACCCCAATCGACCGTGGCACTCACCACCCATGACACCCACCTACCATGACACCCATCGACCGTGACACCCGCCACCCATGACACCCACCGACCTTGACACCCACCGCCCATGACACCCACCGCCCATGACACCCACCGCCCATGACACCCACCATGACACCCACCGTCCATGACACCCACCCACCATGACACCCACTGCCCATGACACCCACTGACCATGACACCCGACACCCACCATGACACCCACTGCCCATGACACCCACTGCCCATGACACCCACTGCCCATGACACCCACTGCCCATGACACCCACCGACCATAACACTCACACCCATGACACCCACCAACCATAACACTCACACCCATGACACCCTCCAAACATGACACCCACCGACTGTGACACCCACCGACTGTGACACCCACCGACTGTGACACCCACCACCCATGACACCCACTGACCATGACACCCACCACCCATGACACCCACCACCCATGACACCCACCGACCATGAAACCCTCCAACCATGACACCTACCACCCATGACACCCTCCAACCATGACACCCTCCGACCATGACACCCTCCGACCATGACACCCTCTGACCATGACACCCTCTGACCATGACACCCTCTGACCATGACACCCTCCGACCATAACACCCACCACCCATGACACCCACCACCCATGACACCCACCACCCATAACACTCACCACCCATGACACCCTCCAACCATAACACCCACCGACCATGACACCCACCACCCGTGACACCCACCACCCATGACACCCACCACCCATGACACCAACCGACCATGACACCCACCACTCATGACACACCCAACAATGACACCCATGACACTCACCACCCATGGCACCGACCAACCATGACAGGGTATATACCTCCTACTGTGACAGGTGTACACAGCACTGCAAAGTCATGGGTTTAGACAGAATATTCTCAGGTGAAGCTGTAGTATATATGTGTAAGGGAAAAGCCAACACGCCTTGCAATCAATATGACCATTTAGGGACTCGGTCAGTTTACAAAGACATTCCTTTGGTGTGAAGTTGGCCAATGAGGTGATCAGGATATTGGAGGCTTTAGATATTGTGAGAAAACTTTAATAAAGAAACATGAAAGTTCCCCATCAGGTGAGGAAAACAAACCCATTCAATGAGCTGCTCTGGGAAGGCGTCGCGGGTAAAAGAACGTTGCATTCCGATGGGGAGCCATAGAAGGTTCCGAGCACAAAACATACACCCGGTGCACCAGGCCGAATGGTGAAGGAGTCCATGTTGCTTTGATTGTTCATTATATGATCACATTGATTATCTCAACGCGTTTTGGGGGGGCCATTAAATTTCTCTCTTGACTGGGGCTCAACAAACAAGGCTGAGGTGGCTCCAGAAAAAATGATGCACCATATGTCAGGGGATGGAGGGAGGATTCAATGCCAAATAAAGTTCCCCCGTATCTTTTGCATTCAGTTGTATGAATCTCAAAAAGGGCCGCCATCAGGGGGGTAAAGGCAGTACACCTGTAAGGGGCCCGGGGGTCCCCAGGGGACCGGATGGCAACCCCCTTTAAAAAGAAAACTTTTTTTAGGGGTCCGGAGGTCCCCAGGGGCCCGGAGGCCCCCAGGGCCCCAGATGGCAACCCTCCCTTTTTTATTTATTTTTTATAAAAACTTTTTTATATATTATTATTATCAATTTATAATAATATAAAAAATGTTTTATTATATATATATATATATATATATATATATATATATATTAGAAAAATTGGGAAAAACACTGCGCTAAACCAGATAGGGTGGAAGTGCTGATAGTACCAAATAATATAGATACGTATATTGGAAGAACTTGGAAAAAGGGGGTGAGGTACAGCGCAAAACCAAAAGAAGTGAAAATGATGATAGTGATATCAAAAATATAAAAAAGGTGAGTGAACAATAATGGACCAATCAGAAGAGCACGATTGGTTAAATAATACATAAAATATGAAATGACAAGTGTATACCGTGAAATGATTAAATGGATATAACAAAGATAAGTGAAACCTAGAATTATAATAAAAAAAAAACATACACATCAAAATAAATAAATATAACACAATAAAAGGTCCATAAATATTCCAAATGCATAAAAAAATATATATCCGTGTGAGAGTGAGCTATAAGAAGTCTTCCAAAGAGATGTTCAAAGAGCTTGGCACCACCTTCCACCAAGGATACACCCGAGTGTCAGAAAATATAGTCTCCTTACCAGACCACCTGACCACACCTGCGGTCAGACTGCACACGGGTTTGTTTAAAGTCACCCAAACGACTATAGGCTGGAATTGCTTCTAATCCCCATTGGTCGGAGCAGATGAATATCCCCCCTGGCTGCAGTATTACTCACTGCCTCGAGGCATTTATGCATTTGGAATATTTATGGACCTTTTATTGTGTCATATTTATTTATTTTGATGTGTATGTTTTTTTGGTTATAATTCTAGGTTTCACTTATCTTTGTTATATCCATTTAATCATTTCACGGTATACACTTGTCATTTCATATTTTATGTATTATTTAACCAATCGTGCTCTTCTGATTGGTCCATTATTGTTCACTCACCTTTTTTATATTTTTGATATCACTATCATAATTTTCACTTCTTTTGGTTTTGCGCTGTACCTCACCCCCTTTTTCCAAATATATATATATATATATATATATATATATATATATATATATATATATATATAAATAAATAAAAATAAAGGGGGGGGTATATATTTTTTATATATATATTTTTAATATATTTGTATTTTATTTTTTATTAAAGGGCCTGTTTTTTTTTTTTTAGAGGTCCGGAGGTCCCCAGGGCCCCGGATGGCAACCCCCCCTTATTTCTATTTTATATATATATACTTTTTTTTTATATTAATATTTTTATATATATTTTTGTTAAAGGGTTCAGAGGTCCCCAGGGCCCCCCTTTTTTTATATATCATTTTCTTTATTTCTCTCCCCCCCCCCCCCGCTTCTCAATTTCAGACGGCAGCAACCGCCTGGTTCTCTGCTCCACGTGGCCCATGCCTGAAGCTGTGTAAGGGGCCCCATAATTCCTGATGGCGGCCCTGATCTCAAAGATAAAATATTGTTAGATTTTGGTTACATTTAAAGTGGAACTAAACCCTCCTATCCTTTCCAGCCAAGGACGCCGCCATCTTGGCCTTGGTTTGATCTTCAGGTCAACTGCTATGTTGCTGCCCATGTGATCAGTCATCACTCCAGACATGTGATGGTGTGACAGTTTGGTTGAGAGCACAAGCAACTGGGACAGTTATTATACCCGGCATGCTGTTTTATTATTTTTTTAAATAAATTGATGGGTTTAGTTCCACTTTAAAGCTCTGAATATGAAAAGATCTTTTCCTGATAACTGGGATTGTTTTTGCTTCTGTTCTCTCATTTGTGTTTCTTCTCTCAGTTTATTTGCACAGATGTCGGCACCAAATTAGCTGAATCCACCATCATTCACAAGCAGATGATCGCCTCTCTTCCCGGGGTGAGTATTTTTTATTATTATTATTATTATACAGGGTTTATATATAGCGCCAACAGTCTTCACAGTGCTTTACAATATAAAGGGAGACAGTACACCAACAATACAAGAGGGATAGAAGCAATGGCAGCTGGTGAAGTTTTAGGATGGGGGGGTGCCAGACCCTGATCTTCCTTTTTGACCCCTCCCACTTCTCATAAGCCCCACCCCTTATAGAATCCAAACACTCCGTCCCCTGTATTCTACTTGCTTCCACCCATAGTGTCAGGTGTATACAGCTCAGCATCACAGGACAGGGTATACAGCCCCATAATCACAGGACAGGGTATACAGCCCCATAATCACAGGACAGGGTATATAGCCCCAGCATCACAGGACAAAGTATACAGCATCAGAATCACAGGACAGAGTATACAGCCCTAGCATCACAGGACAGAGTATACAGCCCCAGCATTACAGGACAGAGTATACAGCCCCAGCATCACAGGACAGAGTATACAGCCCCAGCATCACAGGACAGAGTATACAGCCCCATAATCACAGGACAGAGTATACAGCCCCAGAATCACAGGACAGAGTTTACAGCCCCAGAATCACAGTACAGAGTATACAGCCCCAGCATCACAGGACAGAGTATACAGCCCCAGCATCACAGGACAGAGTATACAGCCCCAGCATCACAGGACAGAGTATACAGCCCCATAATCACAGGACAGAGTATACAGCCCCAGAATCACAGGACAGAGTATACAGCCCCAGAATCACAGGACAGAGTATACAGCCCCAGAATCACAGAACAGAGTATACAGCCCCAGAATCACAGGACAGAGTATACAGCCCCAGCATCACAGGACAGAGTATACAGCCCTAGCATCACAGGACAGAGTATACAGCCCCAGCATCACAGGACAGAGTATACAGCCCCAGAATCACAGGACAGAGTATACAGCCCCAGAATCACAGGACAGAGTATACAGCCCCAGAATCACAGGACAGAGTATAGAGCCCCAGAATCACAGGACAGAGTATAGAGCCCCAGAATCACAGGACAGGGTATACAGCCCCAGAATCACAGGACAGGGTATACAGCCCCAGAATCACAGCACAGGGTATACAGCCCCAGAATCACAGCACAGGGTATACAGCCCCAGAATCATAGCACAGGGTATACAGCCCCAGAATCACAGCACAGGGTATACAGCCCCAGAATCACAGCACAGGGTATACAGCATTAGAATCACAGGACAGAGTATACAGCATCAGAATCACAGGACAGAGTATACAGCATCAGAATCACAGGACAGAGTATACAGCATCAGAATCACAGGACAGAGTATACAGCATCAGAATCACAGGACAGAGTATATAGCATCAGAATCGCAGGACAGAGTATACAGCATTAGCATCGCAGGACAGGGTATACAGCCCCAGCATCACAGTACAGGGTATACAGCCCCAGCATCACAGGACAGAGTATACAGCCCCAGCATCACAGGACAGAGTATACAGCCCCAGAATCACAGGACAGAGTATACAGCCCCAGTATCACAGGACCGAGTATACAGCTCAGCCTCACAGATCAGGGTAATATAGCTCAGCCTCACAGATCTGGGTATATAGCTCAGCCTAATAGATCAGGGTATACAGCTCAGCCTCACAGATCTGGGTATACAACTCAGCCTCACAGATCAGGGTATATAGCTCAGCCTAACAGATCTGGATATATAGCTCAACCTCACAGATCAGGGTATATAGCTCAGCCTCACCGATCAGGGTTTATAGCTCAGCCTTACAGATCAGGGTTTATAGCTCAACATTACAGATCAGGGTATATAGCTCAGCCTCACAGATCTGGGTATATAGCTCAGCCTCACAGATCTGGCTATATAGCTCAACCTCACAGATCAGGAGATGTAGGTATACATCATCTGTCCTGTATACACTACACAGGACAGATGAACTCATAATTTGTGTATATTATGTAGTGTATACAGCTATATACACACACATGACATCCAGGCACTTGGAAGAACACATAATCCCCCAAAAAGGCCCCCCGATGGCCCGCTGCGCATCGCGATCATCCGCCCTGGCCTGGTGTCTGAGTGGAGTTGTGAATCAGTCATCAGCACTGCGCATGGGTCAGCGCGTGACTGTACGGAACGGAGGGGCGGGCGGCAAGATCTCAGACAGACTGAGATGGAAGAGTGAGTGTCTGAAGCCCACGGCGCCGCCACTTACCTTCATCAAAGGCGCCGCCCAGGCCTCAATCCACTGCACGCACGCACTAGCCGACTCAATCCACCCACAGCACGGCCGGGAATCTGGAAGTGACAAAAAAAGCACCGACCACCATCCTTCCTTTCGGTCCCCGCTGCGCCCTTATAAAATCAGTTAGTGGAGCCACAGACAAATGAGTGGGGAGTGTTCGGGGTGCATCGCTTGCGCCCCGAACACTCCCTAAACACGGGCGAATCAGCTTCCCAGCTGGTAATCAGCTGATTGCCGGCTGGGAAGCTTCCCATAGACTGGCGTCTGTCCAGCGCCTGGTCACTCTTAACGTTTTTTTTTTTAAGAGCCTGGGGTGGGGCGGCGCCCGTGCGCCCCCTATGGACGCCACTGCTGCACATGTCTACTTAATATTAAAACCATTGGCACGCATTGTCTCAGATGCCACAGAGAGATTGTTGGGGGGGCCCCATGAAGACGTTCTGCCCCTTGGAATAGATGTCTATATGGGGGGAAGATGTGATGTCTCTGTAAAAGGGAGATCTTTCCGTGTCTCCTCTCTCCTCTCTGATAAACGGATAATCTCTGTTTATCTCCCTCGTGTTTTCCGCGCACAGCGACGGCTCTGCGTATTTAATCTCTCTTAAATAGAAAGGCGAATCTGTCTTCTGCGGGCCGAGGAGACTCGCCGGTGCCGCCGACTTTACAAGCCTGGCGTCTCCAAATTAAAAAGGAGAATTAATTCTGGAGATTTGTTATCCGCAAATCCGGGGGGGGGGGGGGGGAGATGATTCCACTGAGTCACGTCAGCTTTTCAGAAATGTAAACAGCGTCTCTTTGTTATTACCGCCCCCCCTCCTCCTCCTCCCCACCCCCCATTCATCACTGGAATAACCTGTCCTCTGTTCTTCTATATTAAGTCTGTACAACGTTTGATCTGGTGTAGTAAGCTGGCTTCCAGGCAGCTGGGCACACTCTGCCAGGCTCGGTGCCCGTGATGGGTGTTAATTCCAATCAATGTTAGTTTACAGACTGCCAGACTCTTCTCCAGCGCCCAATTCCAGGAAAACGGCCATGCCGTGCGGCGTTCTCTTATCCAACCGGTGACAGGTCCAAAATATACTCACTAACCCAGGGGATGGTCCTGGGCGGGTCCAAAATATACTCACCAACCCGGGGGAGGAGGATGATGGTCCTGGGAACCGGTTGGCGCGTCTTCTGTGTTGGTGTCGGAGATCTGCCACCGGTGACGGGACAAGGTCATCTAGACTAGAGCCCAGGGTCGCCCCCCCACCAAGATGTATGATTATGTTTCAGAAAAAAAAGAAAAACCTCCAAAAAAAATAAAACACTACCTCCCTAACATTACCTCCCTAAGCATACATCTCCCTTTCTAACAGTACAAACCCCCCTGCTGACATCCCCCCTCCTGGCACAAATATTTGCCCCCCACAGCTCAAATCCTCAATCTCTGCATATGCCCCTAGCACAGATCCCACCCCCCCAACAAAAAGCCTTCCTCCTTCTAGCACAAATCCTCTACCCCTCAAATTACCCCTCCAGGCACAAATCCCCCCCCACTCCAAATCACTCCCTCCTAGCACAAATTCCCCCAATCATCTCCACTAGTACAAATCCTTTACCCCTCAAATTTCCCCTCCTAGCACAAAACCCCCAGCTCAATTACCCCTTATCATCCCCACTTGCACACATTCTCTACCCCTCAAATCTACCCTCCTAACAACCCCCCCCCCCCCAATCGTCCCCACTAGCACAAATCCTTTATTCCTCAAATTTCCCCCTCCGGCACAAATCCTCCCCCTCTACTCCAAATCTCTACCTCCTAGCACAAATCCCCCCCACCCCCCAATCATCCCCACTAGTAAAAATCATTTACCCCTAAAATTTCGCCATGGCACAAATCGTCCTCTCTACTCCAAATCCCTCCCTCCTAGCACAAATCCCTCCCCTAAATCACAAATCCTCTTCCCCTCCTAGCACAAAACACCCCCCTCCCCCTAGTAAAAGTAAAATATTCAGCGCCAAAATAACTGACTATTAAATATAAAAAGCTGCTCCTCATATAGTGGTTGCAATGATTGAGTAGATAAATAGAGGGAGCTAGACTACAAGTTATAGTAACGAAAAAATCTCCTATAATCAACAAAATAAATTATAATATTATTAATATTAATTACTAATCGATCATAGAAATAATCATCAATAATAAATATATAAATAGTGGGCCAGATTCAGATACACTTAATATTGCGCTGCGTAAACGAAATACTCTACGCTGCCGTATTTCACCAGGCTCTACACCGAATCCTGGTAGATTTTTTGCCCGTAAGCTACGTCGGTGCAGTCTATTTCTCGCCGCGTAATCGAAATACGCGATTGGGGGGCGTGAAGCATTTAAATTAAGCGCGTCCCCGCGGCGATCGAACTGCGCATGCTCCGTTCAGAAATTTCCCGCCGTGCATTGCGCGAAATCACGTCGTTACGTCATTCGTTGTTTGAGTAGCGTCGTTAACGAACATTCCTATTCCCGGACGACTTACGTAAAAAATAATAAAAGACGTCGGAAAACGTAGAAATTCGACGCGGGAATGACGGCCAAACTTAACATGGGCTGTCTAATATTAGACCAGCAAAAAGCTGGTATAGTGTTACGTAAAAAAAAGATGACTAAAGTTGCCGTAAGAGATTGCGATTGAAGATCGTAATTTCTGGGATCGCCGGCAAAAGCTCATTAGCATACCCCGACGCGGAAAACGACGGGAAGTCCACCCAGTGGCCGCAATTTTATTGCAGCGTAGATCCGAAGGCGTACGAACACGTAATCCAGTCAAATTGAAGCCTGCAGCCGTCTATTCATGGTTTGAGGTTTCCGACTAGCTAAAAAACGCGCGTAATTTGAAATTACTCCAGTCTAACACGAGTTAGACAGGTGTAATCGCTCTGTGAATCTGGCCCAGTGTCTCTAGGTCTTGGAAAACTCCAAGACAAAAAAGTTCCAATAGTCTAGTGCAAAAGTAGATAGTTCACTCTTCTCATTTGCTGTGATCTTGTTTAAAGTGAAGAAAGTGCCATCACCACAATCAAATCTTCTTTCACCCAAAAAAGTGCTGAGGAAAATGGATGTGCTTACCAGAGCAATTTGACTACTTTGGTGAAAAGATAGTCAAATGAGCCTGAGCAGGATTGTGCCTGCACACATGTTGACAGGATATGGGATAATTAACCTCGTCCAGGGCCGATCCTACCCGGGGTGCAGTGGGTGCCCCGCACCCAGCGCTGTCATCTGAGAGGCGCCGAGCGACCTGCCAAGATTTTTATTTTTAATTTTTTTTAAATCCGAGCCGCAGAGCCGCCGAAGCCATCTGACTATCCGAGAGCCGAGCGGGATGTGACGTCACACGGCCGCCCCAGCATCCACAGCGCGCCGCCTCTGCGGCTGTAGATTGCCATCTTTAGACAGCGTGGCGGTGGCGGAGCGAGCGCCGAGCGGTCGGAGCGGAGCGGAGCAATGTATATTATTAGTGCCGCCTGATTCAGCTAGCTGATTGAGCGCCTCTGCCTCAGCCTGGCTGCCAGTGCCATCTCTGCCTGGTCTGACTGAGTGCCACTGCCATCGATCGATCTGCCAGTGCCTGCTGCTGTGCTGTGCCTTTGAGTGCTGACTGCACCCTCCCTACCTGTCTGTGACTCTGTGTAAGGTAAGGTATTAAAAGTTATACTGTGTGCCATTAAATGCAACGACTGTGCCCATCCAAAACGCAGCCACTGTGCCCCAAATGCAGCCACTGCCCACTGTGCCCGTCCAAAAGCAGCCACTGTGCCCCAAACGCAGCCACTGTGCCCCAAATGCAGCCAATGTGCCCATCCAAATGCAGCCACTGTGCCTGTCAAAAGCAGCCACTGTGCCCGTCAAAACACAGCCACTGTGCCCATCAAAATGCAGCTACTGTGCCCATCAAAATGTAGCTACTGTGCCCATTAAAACACAGCCACTGTGCCCGCCAAAAACAGCCACTGTGCCCATCCAAACGCAGCCACTTTGCCCGTCAAAATCAGCCACTGTGCCCCAAACGCAGCCACTGTGCCCGTCAAAAGCAGCCACTGTGCCCGTCAAAAGCAGCCACTGTGCCCGTCCAAATGCAGCCACTGTGCCTGTCAAAAGCAGCCACTGTGCCCGTCAAAAGCAGCCACTGTGCCCATCAAAACACAGCCACTGTGCCCATCAAAACACAGCCACTGTGCCCATCAAACTGCAGCCACTGTGCCCATCAAAATGCAGCTACTGTGCCCATCAAAATGCAGCTACTGTCCCCATCAAAATGCAGCTACTGTGCCCATCAAAATGCAGCTACTGTGCCCATTAAAACATAGCCACTGTGCCCGCCAAACACAGCTACTGTCCCCGTCCAAACGCAGCCACTGTGCCCGTCAAAATCAGACATTGTGCCCGTCACTGTGCCCCAAATGCAGCCACTGTGCCCGTCAAAAGCAGCCACTGTGCCCGTCCAAATGCAGCCATTTGTTCTATTTGCACTATTTTATTTACATGCACTTGACACAGAATTGTCAATAAATAAAACTTTTTCTTTTTGACTTGTCAAAGCCGTTGACTAAGTTATTGTAAAAGCAAATTGGTGGGGATGAAGTTGCGGGGTGAAGTTGTTGCCATAGAAACATGTGTAAAGGGGAGGAGTTAGTAAGATAACCACGCCCATGTGGGGGCGCCAGAAATATTTCTGCACCCAGGCGCCTGTGACCCTAGGATTGGCCCTGACCTCGTCTCCAGCGTTCCAAATAGGGCTATATGAAAAAACAGGGGAAAGCCAGTAGTGTAATACTGTTTTATTTAAAACTTTAAAAACATGAATGAAAGCCAAATCCCCCTGCTCAATTACCCCTTATCATCCCCACTAGCACACATTCTCTACCCCTCAAATTTACCCTCCTAACAAATCCCCCCCCCACAATCATCCCCACTAGCACAAATTCTTTATCCCTCAAATTTACCCTCCGTCACCAATAGTCACCCCCACCCCCACTCCAAATCCCTCCCCCCTAGCACTAATCCTTTTATCTCTCAAATTTCCCTTCTGGCACAAATCCCCCCCCCCCCACTACAAATCCCTTCTAGCACAAATCTTTTATCCCTCAAATGTATCCCCAGGCACAAACCCCCCCCCCTCCCAACTCCAAATCGCTACTTCCAATCATCCCCACTAGCTCAAATCCTCTACCCATCAAATTTCCTCCCCCCCCCACTCCACATCCTGGGAATTCCCCCCCCCACTCCACATCCCTCCCTCCTAGCACAACCCCCCCCCACAATAATCCCCACCTCTCAAATTTCCCCTCCTTATAAATCTACCTCCCCAATCATCCCGACTAGCACAAATCCTTTACCTCTCAAATTTCCCCTCCGGCAAAAATCCCCCGCCCCCCACTCCAAATCCCTCCCTCCTAGCACAAATCCCCCCCCATCTATGGGAGGGGCCTGCAGGGGGCTGTACATAGCTTCCCTGAGAACATCCCAGCATCTGGCCTCAGTACTCCTTTCAAGAGCCGTCATCTCTGATGTAAGCAGTGGACGGAGTTATGCAAATATCAAAACTACTTTGATGAGCGGATGTCATTTAGAGGAATGGGAGTGGCTTGCAGGCTACATTTGCAAGCAGACCACCCTAGGTAACGCCCACATGTGATGCTGAGCCTCCATGATTGAAGGAACTAAAATCCAATGAAAGGGAAGGGCAGTGCCGGTCAAAGTTGATCCAGCGCGCAGGGCAAAGATGCTAAACCGCACCCCACCCGCCCTTAGGTTCAGGACACCCCCATCCCTGAAATAAAACATTGGGCCCAGGGCAGCTGTCCTTTCTGCCCTCCCTTGTTTTGGCCCTAGTGGAGAGCCAGGGACAGTCAGGATGGAGAGGAAAGAGCTAGACTGAAGGGAGAGGAGCTGGTACACCGGTGCAAGGCTGAAGGGGGAGGAGCGGGTACACTGGTGCAAGACTGAACGGGGAGGAGCTAGTACACCGGTGCAAGGCTGAAGGGGGAGGAGCTGGTAAACCGGTGCAATGCTGAAGGGGGGGAGCCGGTACACTGGTGCAAGACTAAACGGGGAGGAGCCAGTACACCGGTGCAAGACTGAAGGGGGAGGAGCCGGTACACTGGTGCAAGACTGAAGGGGGAGCAGCGGTAAACACTGGTGCAATACTGAAGGGGGAGGAGCCGGTACACTGGTGCAAAAATGAAGGGGGAGGGGCCGGTACACCTGTGCAAGACAGGGCGTTAAAGAATGTCATCCCTTACAATAATCTTCTCTCTGTGTTGTAGTGCGGGACGGCCGCCATGGAGTGCACACGTCAATACATCGGCGAGATTTTGGACTTCATTGCTGATATGCATACATTAACCAAACTGAAGGTAAGTGTCACCCCACCAGCATACCGGTAAGTCATGACTTTTCACACCCCATAGGCCCGGTATCTCCATGTCATGTGATGTTTGTGTCCCGCAGAATCACATGAAGACCTGTTCGCAGCCCTTACATGAAGACACGTTCGGCGGTCATCTTAAAGTCGGCCTCGCCCAAATAGCAGCAATGGAGATAACCCGAGGAAACCACCGGGACAATAAGGCTGTTCTACGATACCTGCCTTGGCTCTATCACCCGCCTTCAGCCATGCAGCAAGGGTAAGGGGGGGGGGGGGCGGTGCAAGGCTTACCAAAATGTACATAGCAAAGCCAGGATAGCCGCAAACCATGAAAGTCGATCTAAAGACAATGGCCCAGGTTCACATACATCAGCGCATATTTATGCCGCCGTAGCGTATCTGTTTTACGCTATGCAGACGCAGCGCAGAGAGGGAAGCATTGGAGCACACAGGGGTCACTGGAGATACTGGAATGCACGGGGATCAAAGGGTCACTGGAGAACACAGGGGTTTCAGGAGACACTGGAATGCACTGGAGTTACAGGAGACACTGGAGCACACAGTGGTCACTGGAGATGCTGCAATGAATGGGGATCAAAGGGTCACTGGAGACACAGGGGACTCTTGAGCACACAGGGGTTACAGGAGACACTGGAATGCACAGGGATCATGGGGTCAGTGGAGACACTGGAGCACAGGGGGCTCTGGAGACACTGGAATGCACAGGGATCACAGGTTTACAGGAGACACTGGAGCACACAGGGGTAACAGGAAACACTGAATACATAGGAATCATGGAGTCACTGGAGCACACAGGGGTCACTGAAGATACTGGAATGCACAGGGATCAAAGGCTCACTGGGGACACAGGGGACACTGGAGCACACAGGGGTTACAGGAGACACTTTGAATTCAGAGGGATCGTGGGGTCAATGGAGACACAGGGGACACTGGAGCACATGGGTCACTGAAGACACTGAAATGCAAAGGGATCACAGACTCACTGGAGATTCAGGAGACACTGGAGCACACAGGGGTACTAGGAAACACTGGAATACATAGGGATCATGGGGTCACCGGAAACATGGGGACACTGGAATTTACAGGAATTATGTGGTCACTTGAGACACAGGGGACACTGGAGCACACAGGGGACACATTAGACACTGGAGCACACAGGGGGGTCATTGGAGACACTTGAGTACACAGGGGACACAGTAGACATTGGAGCACACAGGGGGTCACTGGAGACACTAGAGCACACATGGGTCACTGGTGACACAGGGGGACACTGGAGCACACAGGGGGTCACTGAAGACACTGGAGCACACAGGGGTCACTGGAGCACACAGGGGGACACTGGAGCACACTTTCTGACCCAAAGGTACTCTACCGACCACCCAGGAATAGCAGGAGCATACGCGAGGTGTGTGAAGACACAGGCCTCTCTGAGGAGCACAGCATGTACTGGAGATGCAGGAATGCTCTGGATACTCTGTGGTCCTTGCATGACACAGGAGGGCATGGATCAGTGGGGGTCATAGAGGTGCACTGGGGTCACAAAGTCTCTGGAGGCAAAGTGGTCACAGAGGACACAGGTAGACACTTTAAATGACTGTGACATCAGAACGTGGAAGTGCCAACGGCCAAGCTGGTGAGAAGACCCGGGCCGGGGACCAGGCGAGTCTTACACTGTGCCTCAAATTAAACGATCACGTTTGGGTGGGAAGACCCTTTACTTATCCAAATTGTTGTGTTTTTGAAGCAGTTTATCTTAGTGGGTAACGAGTCCCCATATATTATAGACAGGAAGTTCCTGCAGGTGGGGTGAGCGCGGCACAGACGTATCCAACGCTATTTTAGTCTTTTAATTCATCGTATTTAATATTTTCCTTTTTTTAAATTTTTATTCAGGCCTAAAGAGTTCATTGAGTGCGTGTCGCATATCCGCCTCCTGTCGTGGCTTCTTTTGGGGTCGCTCACCCACGGCGTGGTCTGCCCAAACTTAACCTCACCATGCATGCCGATTCCTCTGGACGCCGGATCCCATGTGGCCGATCACCTCATTGTCATTCTTATTGGTTTCCCCGAACAATCGAAGGTACTATAACTATATATATATATATATATTTATATATATAATATTGTTTGCATTCCATTATATAATCACATTGGCCAGTCTGATTTATTTATTGTACATCACGGCGGTCACTCACTGTGTTCATTCAAAAATGGAGAGCGCTGGTAAAAGACGTATTTACCGACCTTTTTCCTGCTCTCCACCATGAAGATCGCCTTGTGTGACTGCAGCTGAAGGCGGGAGAGGAGACGACGGGAGCGGGAAGCACTATAAAGGGGGTGGGGACATCGGAGGGGGAGTAGATTGATGTTGTGGGGGGTGGGCAGTTACAAGAACCGATCCCCTATATGGCTCTCCATGCAGCAGCTGAAAGCCGCAGGAATTTAAGGGGAGGAGCCGGCTCTCGGCTACTGCATGGGGAGCCATGTAGGGAATCAGTTCTCGTAGTTGTCCCCCCCCCCCAATGTGACAGGCAGGTGGCATGGACCCCCTGGAGCATTGCAAGCCCTAAAGCTCTGCCAGTGGCGATCATGCTAATGTGCACGGGGTAATTAGGGTGTGCCCAACCACATCCGGCACACCCTGTGTGCACACCTATGGTTGATGGTCATGTCTGTGCAGCTCTCTGCATGAAAATACCCTTTTCCAGATCCATACTCTACACTCGAAGGTATGGTACTCCGACCCCGCACTGAACGACGCAGATTGATGTAGTGGGGGGCTGGGAAACCGACCCCCTATATGGCTCTCCATGCAGCAGCTGAAATCAGCAGGAATGAAAGGGGCAGGAGCCAGCTCTCAGCTACTGCATGGGGAGCCGTATAGGGAATCAGTTATTGTAGTCCCCCCCCACCACAAAACCTAACTGTTGAGACCCCTTGGAGCATTGCAACCCCTAAAGCTCTTGCTAATGTGCATGGGTTAATTAGGGTGTGCCCAAGCACATCCGGCACACCCTGTGTGCACACCTATGGTTGATGGTCATGTCTGTGCAGCTCTCTGCATTAAAATAACTTTTTCCAAATCCATATTCTACACTCAGAGGTATGGTACCCCGACCCCCATCACTGAACGACGCAGGGGCAGCCTATAAGGTTGCCAGTTGGTGGAGGGGCATGGCCTGGAGAGCGATGGAGTAGGACGCATGCAGTAAGAGTTCCGCTTGCCAATACTCCTGCGATAGATATCCTGCCTCACTCCCGATTGATACTTTTGGCTTGCATACCCTGGGAACCTCCCGACCACCTCTGGATTATGTCTCAGCCAAAAAAGGCCTCAGAGGCCGCCGACAAACTCGCCAAATACCACCGGCTTGAAGAAGACCAACAGGCCAAAGATGGCGCCGGCGCCTCCTCGGACGCGGAACACTCAATGGCTGCCACTAAGAAAGTACTCAATGCCATCGCCCTGTGTCAGAGAACACTCACTACCAACATCGGAGAGGTCAAAATTGATGTGTCCCTTATCGGACAGGATCTCTCTACCCTGCGAGGTCAAAATTTATGTATCCCTTATCGGACAGGATCTCTCTACCGTGCGAGGTCAAAATCGATGTATCAATTATCGGACAGGATCTCTCTACTGTGACAGGAAGTCAGGTTAATCTGTGGGTGTTGTCACAGACGGGAGATACATTTCTGCCTTGTTTAGACAATACACCAATTACTATTAGGTGTGGGCTGCAGAAATAGCCAGAAAGGTTCAGGGCGTTGGAAAACTTCAGCTGTTCAGAATGAGGCAATTAAGGCCTCTAAAAATTATCCAAAGGATGACTACTGATTGCTGCATCCTGAGGCTTTTTGAGTTAAGGAGAGCAGTCAGACTTCTGAAGAGGTGAGGTGGTTGTTGATTTTCTGTGTGCTAAAAATCAAAAAGAATATTGTTTCTCTGCTGTATGACCAGCAGTGTCTGCCCAGCAGTAGGCTGTGCCAGACTCCATAGAAAGGTTCCTGTGTGGTGAAGGTAGACGCCCCAAGTGGCCAGGGTTTTGTTTATGCTGTTTGGATGCTTGCACTTGTTTCCAGCAATATGGAAGAATAAACCAAACTCTTTGTTTTCAACCGTCTTCGGCTGCCTCTCTGTATAGTTCAGTGTGTAGTGAACCCATCCAGGGGATCACACACCCCCGCTACCGAGCTAACCCCTTACACTACCCTGCGAGGTCAAAATCTATGTAACCCTTATCCGACAGGATCTCTCTACCCTGTGGAACCGCGTGAAGGTTGCCGGCTGGCACTGGACCCTCTATGATATATTGCCTTGTGGACCGGAAGGGTGCTATACAGGTCCAGGGCAGTGACCCCCTGCAGGGGAGCCAAGTCCCCGAAGGCCCTTGGTGGTACAACCCGCTATGGTGAAGTTTTACCACATTGATGTTAGAGCCGCTGAATTAATTGTTTATTTGAAATTGATTCAAAAAGTAAATTTTGCTTAATTAATAAATAAATAATATAATTGAAAAGGAAAATATGAAATGTATTTAGATATTCGTTTGATGTAACCTTGATGTCTGTGTTTTGTGTCTGACAGACCTCGGTGCTCCACATGTGCTCCCTCTTCCACGCCTTCATCTTTGCCCAGCTCTGGACGGTGTATTGCGAGCAGGCCGCCATCGCCCCAACCGTCCAGAACCAGAACGAGTTCAGCTTCACAGCCATCCTGACAGCACTGGAGTTCTGGAGCCGCGTTACTCCCAGCGTCCTTCAGTTGATGGCGCACAACACTGTGGTAAGTATGTGAGGTCTCACTTGGTGGGAGGAGGTGGTTATGTCCCCAGGCTCAACTAAACTATAGCAAAGAAAAGGTATTACAACCCATGGATGAAGAAAGCTGCACAAAATTAAGAGAACTCACATTGTATGGGAAAACGTTAGTTGTAAAAGCAATTATATTACCCCTCTTACTGTATACTTCACTAGTGTTTCCACCTTCAGATTTGTGGATACAAAGCATCACATGACATATTTTCTTATTTTTTTGGGGATCTAAAATGGAGCGCTTATCCCGCTCTAACATAATGCTGACACAATCAAATGGTGGTTTTGATTTTCAGAATATAAGGAATTTTATACTACTGGTGCCTTATTCTCAGAATGTTGAAAGAGGGTGATCAGACAGCAATCATGATAAGGTATTTAGCAGGTTGGTGGTTCATTAAATGGGGACTAGTACAAAAAGACCTAACCAAACCATATGCACTAGTGGTACCTCCATTTTACTAAATTCTCAAGAAATTTAAAGAAGTAAATAAGTTGGAGGAACTAGGAGAAAACATGGGGAACAAACAATTTATCAAGAACTGGCTTAGAAGGGAAGAACTGATGTCTCCTATATCGGGATTAAATTCTAGTCAAAGCGGTTTAGTGTGGAAAAAGGTACAGATAAAAGGGGTCACAAAAAGACAGTGGGACATTGTATGGATGGGCTTACACGAATGTTTGCCAACCAGAAATTTCTTGGAATCCAGACACCTTACTGCAACAGAGCAATGCCCTAGATCTGATTGTGGGGGGAGAGAAACTGTAAAACATTTGTTCTGGAATTGTGAATTTGCATCCAAAGTCAGGGATAATTTTAAGCCATTTCTGGCAGAAGTAGCTGGGGTCACATGTCTATATTATTAATTGTTTAACATGGCACTGAAAATTAAGAATAAGTACAAAGCAAGAATGGCTTTTGCATACTTAACCACTTTAGCCCCGGACCATATTGCTGTCCAATGACCAGAGCACTTTTTGTGATTCGGCACTGCGTGGCTTTAACTGACAATTGCGCGGGCGTGCGACGAGGCTTCCAAACAAAATTGGCGTCCTTTTTTTCCCACAAATAGAGCTTTCTTTTGGTGGTATTTGATCATCTCTGCGCTATTGTTTGCGCTATAAACAAAAATAGAGTGTCAATTTTGAAAAAAAATCAATATTTTTAACTTTTTGCTATAATAAATATCCCCCAAAAATATATAAAAAAAAAGTTTTTTTTCCCTCAGTTTAGACCGATACGTATTATTCTTCATATTTTTCGTTGAAAAAAATCGCAATAAGCGTTTATTGGTTTGTGCAAAAGTTATAGCGTTTACAAAATAGGGGGTCGTTTTATGGCATTTTTATTAATATTTTTTTTTTTACTAGTAATGGCGGCAATCAGCATTTTTTTCAGTACTGCGACATTATGGCGGGCACTTCGGACACTTTTGACACATTTTTGGGGCCATTGGCATTTTTATAGCGATCAATGCTATAAAAATGCATTGTATTACTATAAAAATGCCATTGGCAGTGAAGGGGTTAACACTAGGGGGCAGGGAAGGGGTTAAGTGTGTTCCTGGGTGTGTTCTAACTGTATGGGGGGATGACCTAACTAGGGGAAATCACTGATCTTCTGTTCATACATTGTATGAACAGGAGATCAGCGTTTCCCCCGCTGACAGGACCGAGAGCTTTGTGTTTACACACAAAGCTCCCGGTCCCCGCTCTGTAACGAACGAGCGCGCATGCCCGGCGGCGATCATACCCGCCGGACACGCGCGCGGGACTCGGGGCGAACGGCGGCGCGCACGCGCCCCCTAGCGGCCTCTAAAGAGCGGACGTATAGCTACGGGCTCTCGTCCAGCAGAGCCACCGTCCCGCAGTAATATGACGGCGAGTGGTCGGCATCTAGTTAAAGAAGTTTTATGGGATGTCCGTAACCTTTTAGGTTTTAAAAAAGAAGTCATACCGGTTAGCAAGGCATGCACAATTGTAATTTCTAAATGTGAATTTGCATTTTTTCTGGATCAAAAACAAATGGGAGAAGAAAAGGCAGATAGTACTTGAAAAAAAAGGAAATTTACGCCTAGGGGCTTTGTGTTGCAGCACGATATAGACAATATATAAATTAGTAAAAGAGTATAAATTTATTGGAATAAATAGGTTTATCAAAAAAGTGCCCCTAAACAAAAGGGAACTCAGAATATGACCTTTGATAAAAATCAATACATGAACAGATTAGGCCAACAAATTGATCACAAAATGGTGACAATAACAATTCAAATTTAAACAGTACTGTATGCATATGAGCCCTGAGTGCGAAAAAGCTCCTACGCGTTTCTACCTTCGTAGTAGCGGTCTTCTTCAGGGAGCAAATATTTTAACGCAAACATAGGTTCTATGAAGAGAAAATATGCAAATCAATAAAAATATAAACATAAACATAAGAAGGACCTGCCCACCCCAACATACTGGTAAATGCAGGGGTGCATGGTGTCCTCCCATAGCAATGTAAATAAGCAATAATGTACGAAATCAAGCTGCCACTCACCAAGGCACATGTCGAAAAGCAGACTGGGATCAGACACCGAGCCACACCATCAAGAGCAACATTGGGTGAACGGGGAGGCAGGCAGGGGGGAGTTGGAACATGTCCCGGGGTCAGATGGAGAGATGACTCCAGGGAGGGAGACAAAGGCAAAACCACTAAAGGACCTACGAGAAGTCACACATGCGTGTCGTGGCCTGCACCATAGAATGGAAAGAAAAGGGGGGGGAAGGCAGGGCGGGGAGGGGAGGGTAAAGGGGAGGCAAAGGGAAGGGGGAAGGGCGGCCACAGTCAGGGCAAGGCCAAAATGCCAGGGGGGGAGAAGCCAGATCTGACCCGCCAGGGACAAGCGTGACCCAGCACACAGTGCGAGCGGGGGCGGGCGGGATCGGGCCACGACGAATGCCACCCTCCTCGAGATGGGACAAGAGGCCCTGGAAACAAAATATATAAAACTAATAATAATATTTAAACAAGTGGTGATGTCACCACAAATATTATGTATATAAGAAAGGGTACATTTGCGCCTCAACACATGCACGCAATGATCATGCGTGTATGTATGTGTGCGCACATATATCTATTTGGGAGAGTCTAACAGGGTGCATAAGAGGGAAGAGAAAAGTAAAAGAAAAAAGAAGGAAAAAGATAGAGGAAAGAGGAGAAAAACAAGGAAAAAGAAAAAGAATGAAAAGCAATAGAATTGTGGTAGAGAATGTGGGAGTGTGCACCTGTGAATGAACTAACATGAGTGAATGGTGACCTATGGAGGATGATTGTATGGTCTTTTAGTGGTTTTGCCTTTGTCTCCCTCCCTGGAGTCATCTCTCCATCTGACCCCGGGACATGTTCCAACTCCCCCCTGCCTGCCTCCCCGTTCACCCAGTGTTGCTCTTGATGGCGTGGCTCGGTGTCTGATCCCTGTCTGCTTTTCGACATGTGCCTTGGTGAGTGGCAGCTTGATTTCGTACATTATTGCTTATTTACATTGCTGTGGGAGGACACCATGCACCCCTGCATTTACCAGTATGTTGGGGTGGGCAGGTCCTCTTCATGTTTATGTTTGCGTTTACATTTTTATTGATTTGCATATTTTCCTTGCCTGTCTTACCTTTCCATTCATCCTTTCATGTTACTTTTTTTCCTTTTTCTCTTTCCTTCCTTTCCTTTTTTTTTACATTCCTTTTTTCTTTTCTCCCCCTTTACCTTTTCTCTCCTCTCTTCCCCTTTTGCCTTTCCTGTCCTGTCCTTTACTCATCTCACCTCACCGCCTTCCTCACAAGGTCACAGCACAACTCTCACTTTCTTGCACATGGATTCTCCATGGATGAGTTCTTTCTTCTACATCAGGGGTCTACAAACTGCTGCCCGGGGCTGGATGTGGCCCTTTGCTTGCCTTTATCTGGCCCTTGGGGTACTATTCTTCCCACTGATACAAGATACTATTCTGCCAACTGACACCAACAACAGGGCACCATTCCTCCCAATTACACCAACTATGGGGCACCATTTCTCCCTCTGACACCCACAGCGGGGCACTATTGCTCCCACTGACACCAACAATAGAGCACCCTTTATCCTACTTGTGACAGACCTAGCCGGGACAGAGGCTTATGTCTCATTACACCTTTCAGTCCACCTATACAAGCCAATCCCTGCTGACCCTGTTTCAAGTCCTCATTTGCATGGCTAAGAGGACCTAATTTCAATCTACAATGTACTTTACAATTGAACAATAGGAAAGCGGTTGTTGGGGGCAGGGTGTGTAAACTGCTGTATTAAAGTGTGTTGTGTGCATCCAATAAAAGAGTCCTGTTTGAACTTGCATACAGCCTGCCTGGTGTTTGTTCTGGTGGATTTCGAACGGCACATAGCTGTAGTTCGGATCCCGGAGCCTTGGATGACCAAACCATCAGACGTTGCAATCTGATCCAATAGTAGCAGAGGAGTCTCGGGAGAGTAAGCAAGGGTCTCGTTACACTACTGACACCAACAATAAGGCACTTTTCCTCCCAATGAAACCAAATATGGGGCCCTATCCCCCCCAATCCCCATATCAAATGTGGAGATGTTTACTCCTAATGATGCCAGAAAAAAGTCCACTCCCATTGACCACAGTCCGGCCCCCCTAAAGTCTGAAGGACAATAGAATGGCCTTTTGTTTAGAAACTTTGGAGACCCCTGTTCGACATTATTAAAGCTCCATCGGTGTCCTGTGACAACCTCTTCTGGCCTTTTGATGTCTCTTCCAGTTGGATAGAACTGGGAATTCTGGTCAGCAGATCTCTTCACTGGAATCCTTGTTACATTGAAAAGGGTAACTGCGGAACAAAAGTAACCTAAAATATTAGTACTGGGTGGGTTTGTATAGAATACGGATTGAGTACCACATGGAAGGGGGGTTGTAGAACGTATGGCCAGTCTTGCCCCCAGAGTTTTAGGACCTCTTGTCTCATCTTGAGGCCTATATTACAACTAGTGGAGACCAGTCCAAAACAAAACTTTCCCGAATCATAAAAAAAAGTAGAAGAAAAGTTTGTGTGATTTTCTAGAAAAAAATATTTGTTTTAAAAAACGGAGGTGGTTGGGTAAAAGGTGTAAAAGAAAACCTCTATAAATAAAGCCAACATTAGGTTTAGTGTATTATTAGAGATGTACCTTCACACCTTCCACCTAGACGAGTTCTCAGCACTTACCTTGTTCTGCAACACCGGCGCCTCTTACAATCCGAAAATTATTTTACGAATAAAGACTTTTTAATGAATATCACTACATTTGGTTGATTTATTATCATCCCACTTGTGAACACTAATTCTGTCTTGGTCTAGACCAGTCATTCTCAAACAAGGTTTTGTCCTGGTCTAGACAAGTTATTCTCAACCAGGGTTCTGTCTTGGTCCTGAACAGTCATTCTCAACCAGGGTCAAGCTGGTCATTCTTGGTCAAGCCGGTTATTCTCAACCAGGCTTCTGTCTTGGTCTAGACAAGTTATTCTCAACCAGGCTTCTTTCTTGGTCTAGACAAGTTATTCTCAACCAGGCTTCTGTCTTGGTCTGGACAAATTATTCTCAACCAGGCTTCTGTCTTGGTCTAGACAAGTTATTCTCAACCAGGCTTCTTTCTTGGTCTAGACAAGTTATTCTCAACCAGGCTTCTATCTTGGTCTAGACCAGTGTTTCTCAATTCCAGTCCTCACGCCCCCCCAACAGGTCAGGTTTTCAGGATTTCCATTATTTTGCACAGGTGATGTGATCAGTTTCACTGCCTTAGTAATTACCACAGCCTTTTCATCTGAGGGAAATCCTGAAAACATGACCTGTTGGGGGGGCGTGAGAGCTGGAATTGAGAAACACTGGTCTAGACCAATCACTCTTAACCAGGGTTCTGTCTTGGTCTTGAACAGTCATTCTCAACCAGGGTCAAGCCGGTCATTCTTGGTCAAGCCGGTCATTCTCAACCAGGCTTCTGTCTTTGTCTAGACCAGTTATTCTTAACCAGGCTTCTGTGTTGGTCTAGACCAGGGGTCTCCAAACTTTTCAATCAAAGGGCCACTTTATTAGTCTTTCAGACTTTTGGAGGGCCGGATTGTGGCCAGCAGGGGCAGAAAATTTCACAGGCCTAAAAGTGAGAATAAATATGGCCTCAGGGTTTTTGTGGTCAATAGGAGGAGTTTTCCCCCCTATTAGTAGTAGGAATAGTATTCCATCATTGGTATGCGTGGAAGATACAGTGCCCTATTGTTGGAGTTAATTGGAGGAACAGAACCTCAGATCATTGGAAGGAATTGTGCCCCAAGGGCCACATAAAGGCTAGCAAAGGGCCACATCTGGCCCTCAGGTCGCAGTTTGGGGACCCTTGGTCTAGACCAATAACTCTAAACCAGGGTTCCATCTTGATCTAGAACAGTCATTTTCAACTAGGATTTCTATCATGGTCTAGACAAGTTATTCTCAACCAGGCTTCTGAGCTTTCTTTTGGCGCAACAAATAAAAAAAGACAGAACATGTTGAAAAAATAAAGTTTTGTTTCTGTAAAAATTTTTTTTGTAAATAAGTACTTTTTCTTCTTCAATGACGGGCACTGATAAGGCTGCACCGATGGGCACTGGGCACTGATAGGTGGCACATATGGGCACTGATGGGTGGCACTAGTATGTGGCACTAATGGGTACTCATAGGTGGCACTGATGGACACTGGGCACTGATAGGTGGCACAGATGGGCACTGATGGGTGGCATCCAGGGTGTCTTTAAGAATGGGGGGGTGCTTTGTCCTGGGGGGGTCTGTACTGATGGAGGTGGGTCTATAGTTAGTGGGAGGGGGTCTACTAAATGAGGGGGTCTGTACTGAGGGGCAAATATAGTTGGTGGGGGGGGTGACACCATCTTTTACCGCAGGTGACTCCAACCCTAGTGACGCCACTGCTGTGAGATGAGGTTTCCTCTGCACCATGCAAGGCCAGAACACTTCCCGATGGTATTCTGAGAGGGATCACCGAGGGATCTTGTGATGCTTAAGATGTGATCCCTGCAAAGTTGCTAAATCTGATCAAATCTGTTGACTAGTTACTGACGCCATGATGTCCTCGTGACACTTACAATGTGTTTTATCACTTCCAGATGGTGGAGATGGTCTGCCTGCATCTGATCAGCTTAATGGAGGCTCTACAGGAATGCAACTCCACCGTCTTTGTGAAAGTAAGTTATGTGCTGCGCTATAATTCTCCGCTTTCCGACATTTCTGTACAAGGGGCCCCGAGAGCCGAGATTCATCGCACTCAGGCAGGAATCTGTTACTCTGAACCCTGTGAAGTAAACAAAGACATTCAAGGCATTAAATGAGAATTCCAGCAAATCGCATTATTGTTACGAAAGAAAAATTCACGCCGCCACTCCGAGCGTCGTTGTTATTGTCCTTTGTCTTCCTCATGTATCCAGCAGTAAACAGGGAATTCACTTGTGACCCATTGGCCCAGATTCACATAACACTTAGGGCGACGTATCTCGAGATACGCCGTTGTAAGTACAAATGTGCGCCATCGTATCTCTGTGGCGATTCTCCAAGCTAGATACGTAGAAAAAATAGGCTTCAGCCGCCCGACATAACTTGCCTACGCCGGAGTATCGTGGGCGCATAGTTACGCTGGACGTATTTGGCGTTCCCATTTTAACTATGCAAATGAGTAAGATACGCCGATTCACAAACGTACTTGCACCCGGCGCATGTTTTAATCGATTTGCGTAAGGGTTATGTCAGGCGTAAAGTTATTCCTCAGATAGGAGGCGCAACTCATGCAAAGGTTTGGACCAGGGAGCATGCGCACTGGGATGCGTCCAAGATACGACGCATGCGCAGTTCGTTTATTTTGAAGCTCAGCCCATCATTTGCATGGGGTCACTCTTCATTTAAATGTAACACGCCCACTTCCAGCCCACTTCCACCTACTTTGACTTACGTCGGCTTACGCCGACGTCTATACGCTACGCCGGCGCACCATTGAGAGCATTTGCTTTGTGAATTCCATGCTTGCCTCTCAAAGTTGCGCCGGCGTAACGTAAAGAAGATACGCTACGCCCGCATAAAGATGCGCCCAGGTATGTGAATCCGGGCCTTGGTGTATAAAAAGCAGTGCGCTGTCCCTTTAAGAATTAACAATACCTACACCACATGGGTGACATACAAAAATCAAATGTGAATATGCCGTACTGGTACGTGCAAGAGTGCGCTGGGACTATTAAGATTAGAAAATCTCCATAGTGAGTAAAGTTACCAGTGCCGATGATCCCTCAAAAATCTCTATAGTGAGTGAAGTTACCAGTGCCGATGATCCCTCACAAAATCTCTATAGTGAGTGAAGTTACCAGTGCCGATGATCCCTCAAAAAATCTCTATAGTGAGTGAAGTTACCAGTGCCGATGATCCCTCAGAAAATCTCTATAGAGAGTAAAGTTACCAGTGCCAATGGTCCCTCAGAAAATCTCTATAGTGAGTGAAGTTACCAGTGCAGATGATCCCTCAAAAAATCTCTATAGTGAGTGAAGTTACCAGTGCTGATGATCCCTCAAAAAATCTCTATAGTGAGTGAAGTTACCAGTGCCAATGATCCCTAAAAAAATCTCTATAGTGAGTGAAGTTACCAATGCCAATGATCCCTGAAAAATCTCTATAGTGAGTGAAGTTATCAGTGCCAATGATCCCTAAAAAATCTCTATAGTGAGTGAAGTGACCAATGCCAATGATCCCTGAAAAATCTCTATAGTGAGTGAAGTTACCAGTGCCAATGATCCCTCAGAAATTCTCTATAGTGAGTGAAGTTACCAGTGCCAATGATCCCTCAGAAATTCTCTATAGTGAGTGAAGTTACCAGTGCCAATGATCCCTCAGAAAATCTCTATAGTAAGTGAAGTTACCAGTGCCAATGATCCCTAAAAAAATCTCTATAGTGAGTGAAGTTACCAGTGCCAATGATCCCTAAAAAATCTCTATAGTGAGTGAAGTTACCAGTGCCAATGATCCCTAAAAAATCTCTATAGTGAGTGAAGTTACCAATGCCAATGATCCCTGAAAAATCTCTATAGTGAGTGAAGTTATCAGTGCCAATGATCCCTAAAAAATCTCTATAGTGAGTGAAGTTATAAGTGCCAATGATCCCTCAGAAAATCTTTATAGTGAGTGAAGTTACCAGTGCCAATGATCCCTTAGAAAATCTCTATAGTGAGTGAAGTTACCAGTGCCAATGATCCCTGAAAAAATCTCTATAGTGAGTGAAGTTACCAGTGCCAATGATCCCTAAAAAATCTCTATAGTGAGTGAAGTTACCAGTGCCAATGATCCCTAAAAAATCTCTATAGTGAGTAAAGTTATCAGTGCCAATGATCCCTAAAACATCTCTATAGTGAGTGAAGTTATCAGTGTCAATGATCCCTGAAAAAATCTCTATAGTGAGTGAAGTTGCACAAAATGTAATTTCTGAAGGAAAAAGGGTAATTTAAAACTACTCGCGGCCATTCCTGAATTGTCGGGTCCCAGCAATACAGATCAAAGTCATTGGAAAACCCAGAACCAATAAAAAAAAAACGTGGGGGTCCCCCCAAATAGTTCTTCTCTGATGGAGAGGGGAGCTGATGGTTCTTCAGTTTGACACCCCTGTTCTAGTGCATAGTTACCAATCACGCTGCATTGACAAGGGTCTCACTAGAGGTCCTGTAAAAGGTCTTCATATGGCCTTTTAGAGGACCTCTGGTGAGACCCTTATGAATGCAGCGTGATCGGTAACTATACGATTTAGAGGCGATTTAGTTTGCATGTGCCGCGCTATATACCTTTTCATTCATTCATGCACTAGAATGTCTACTAACATCAGCAATATGCTTTTTAAATTATACATTTGATTTATTGAACGCAATTCCTTCACAGCAAATCCATCTTCTGAAGAAGACCCGGATGGGTCGAATTGTGTCAGGATTTCATGTATTTACCAGCATTTGTTGACTTATAATGTTGTGTGCTACATTGCGCTTGCATCATATGTATTGATTTTCTAGCCTCTGTATCAGAGCTCATATTTTAATTGTCAACATCACTTTGATACGGTTGTCATCGATAAAAATGTAAATTCCATCTACAGAGAAAACTGAGAAAACCCCTTTTGGGGGAAACTTCCCTTTCAGATATTACTCAGGGTGGACAGCACCTCCCTCTTTTCTCCTTTTCCCTCTTTACCAGGTTTGGATCCCCTAAGCCAGTGGTCTCCAAACTGTGGCCTGGGGGCCAGATGCGGGCCTTTGCTTGATTTTATCCGGCCCTTGGGGTGCTTTTTTATTTATTGGCACCAATGAAGGGCAGAATTCCTCCCAATGACACCAATGAAGGGGCAGAATTCCTCCCGATGACAGGGCAGAATTCCTTCCGATGACGGGGCAAAATTCCTCCCAATGACGGGGCAGAAGTCCTCCCAGTGACAGGGCAGAATTCCTCCCAGCGACGGGGCAGAATTCCTCCCAGCGACGGGGCAGAATTCCTCCCAGCGACGGGGCAGAATTCCTCCCAGCGACGGGGCAGAATTCCTTTCCAGCGACGGGGCAGAATTCCTTTCCAGCGACGGGGCAGAATTCCTCCCAGCGACGGGGCAGAATTCCTCCCAGCGACGGGGCAGAATTCCTCCCAACGACGTGGCAGAATTCCTCGCAGCGACGTGGCAGAATTCCTCGCAGCGACGGGGCAGAATTCCTCGCAGCGACGGTGGCAGAATTCCTCGCAGCGACGTGGCAGAATTCCTCGCAGCGACGGGGCAGAATTCCTCGCAGCGACGTGGCAGAATTCCTCGCAGCGACGTGGCAGAATTCCTCGCAGCGACGGGGCAGAATTCCTCCCAGTGACGGGGCAGAATTCCTCCCAGTGACGGGGCAGAATTCCTCCCAGTGACGGGGCAGAATTCCTCCCAGTGACGGGGCAGAATTTCTCCCAGTGACGGGGCAGAAGTCCTTCCAGTGACAGGGCAGAATTCCTCCCAGTGACAGGGCGGAATTCCTCCCAATGACACCAATGATGGGGCAGAATTCCTCCCAGTGACGGGGCAGAATTCCTCCCAATGACACCAATGATGGGGCAGAATTCCTCCCAGTGACGGGGCAGAATTCCTCCCAATGACACCAATGATGGGGCAGAATTCCTCCCAGTGATGTGGCAGAATTCCTCTCAATGACACCAATGATGGGGCAGAATTCCTCCCAGTGATGTGGCAGAATTCCTCCCAGTGATGGGGCAGAATTCCTCCCAATGACACCAATGATGGGGTTCAATGACTCCAATGAGGGGGGATTTGGTACTCCTGATGGCCACAGTCTGGCCCCCTTAGATTTTGGAGGACAGTAATCCGCCCCTTTGTTTAGAAAGTTTGGAAACCCTGCCCTAAGCCCCACACATTTGAATCCTGTCCTTATATTTATAAAAATCCTGTTGGGGATTTATATGACCAGCGACACCCCCGATCATGCAACCCCGATCATGCCACCCCGATCATGCCGCCCCCATCATGCCGCTGGAAATCCCCCATTTCCTGGCATCCAAGTGCTTGTAATCCCTCCGTATCTGCGAAGCCCGTTTGTATGGCGGCTGTTTGGCACATTTATGTGAAGGGCAAAGGCTCTCAAGTCGGAGAATGTCAGGATGATGCAACAAAACACTTTATCTAATTACCCTGAAAGCTTTTTTCTCTTTCATGACATGATGTAGAGGAAGCCGGGGTGCCTTTCTACAGCGGAATGAAAGGTGACTCATCACATCGAGTCAATAACAATTATCTTGGGGGCCAAAGATTTCCAAGTCTAATTGCAGATCTTGATAATGTTAAAAGGACATAATTGCATTCATATTGTGGAGTGGAGAGGGAATGGCGGAGGGATAATGAAGCAATAGAGGTTGATTTATCCTGAGTGGAGCTAAGCGGAGCGCTGCAGCAGACGAGGGGGAGGGGCCGCGAAGGCAGAGGAACTACAAGTGTAACCAAACCCTTCGGGGGGGGGGGGGCAATTATAGTTGACCTGTAAAGTAAGACGTGGTCCATGTTTCTGGTCCATGTTTCTGACAGTTATAGATTTTTGGCAAGGTGTGAGCGGCTTCTTCCCCGCTCTCCATCCTGAAACAATGGGGGAAGACCCGGGCAGCAGAAAGAGGGACAGAAGGGGTGGCGGGGGTGGCATATATTTGTACCAATCTCCTGTATTTTTCTCCTGTGGCAGCTGAATGTTGGCAAGAGGGAGAGGAGGACAAGCCTACTTTCAACTGCTGCAGGAGGAAAATACAGAACGCTTCCACTATATTCAAACCCCGCCGCCTCTCCTGTTCAGGTTCTGCAAGGAAGGATCAAGGTTTACTTGCAACCTGCCCACTATCAACAGGTAGATTATGATTGACAGGTTGCAAACCCCAGGATTAGGGTGTGCCCAGGCACACCTGGCACACCCCTTGCGCACGCTTATGATTTTTGGACAGAAGGCACAGTAGTTAGAAAGATCCTTCTACAACCATCATGTCTTTATACAGCAATTTTAGGTTTGGAGCACCGGATCCCAAAAAGTTCAACCTTCTACTAAGGTGTCTATGGAGTCCGCATATCAGAGTGTAGTCAGATCTACTCCAATGGGGCAACTGTCAGATCCATTCCAATTGGGCAACTGTCAGATCCATTCCAATTGGGCCACTCTCAGATCCACTCCAATTGGGCAACTGTCAGATCCACTCCAATGGGGCAACGCTCAGATCCACTCCAATGGGGCAACTCTGATGCCGCGTATACACGATCACTTTACGTGATGAAAAAAAACGACATTTTATGTGACGAAACAAAACGACGTTTTTCAAACGTCATTTTCCAAAACGACGTTGCATACACACCATCGTTTTTCCAAAATGCTCTAGCAAAGCGTGGTGACGTACACCACGTTCGACGGCACTCTGTTCCATTGAAGCTCCGTCTCATAACTTGCTTCTGAGCATGCGCGGGTTTAGAAATGTCGTTTTCAACATCGTTTTGCCCACACACCATCACTTTTTATGACACAAAAAACGAGACAAAAAATTCAAGCATGTTCGAATTTTTTTTTGGTCGTTTTTTTGAAGACATAAAACAACGTTTTGCCCACACACGGTCATTTTAAATTACGTTTTTGAAAACTTTGTTTTTTTTTTCATCACAAAAAGTGATCGTGTGTACGCGGCATTAGATTTACTTCAATAGGGAAACTCTCAGATCCACTCCAACAGGGCAACTCTCAGACCTACTCCAACAGGGCAACTCTCAGATCCACTCTAATGGGGCAACTCTCAGATCCACTTTAATAGGGCAATTGTCAGATCCACTCCAATAGGGCAACTGTCAGATCCACTCAAATTGGTCAATGCTCAGATCCACTCCAGTAGGGCAACTCTTAGGCGGCGTACAGACGATCGGATATATCCGATGAAAACGGTCCGCGGACCATTTCCATCGGATATGTCCGATCGGGAGTTTGATCCGATGGCGTGTACACACCATCGGATCAAATTCCCCGCCGCCGGACGGCGCGGTGACGTAGTGGTGACGCGGCGGTGACGTTGACGCCGCCGCGTCACCGCCACGTCACCGCACCAGGAAGTAAAACACTTCCGCGCATGCGCCGAATCCATTCGGCAGCGGCGCGGCGGTGGTGGGAGCCGACATGTCTGCTGGTAAGTGTACTAACCAGCAGACATGTCGGGCGGACAGATTCCCACCGGATAGATTTCAAAGCATGCTTTGAAATCTGTCGGGTGGAGAAATCTGTCCGCTAGCCCATACACACGAGCGGAGATGTCTGCTGAAACGGTCCATCGGACCGTTTTCAGCGGACATATCCCCTCGTGTGTACGCCGCCTTAGATTTTCTTCAATGGGGCAACTCTCAGATTTACTCCAATGGGACAACTCTCAGATCTACTTCAATGGGGCAACTCTCAGATCCACTCCAATGGGTCAATGATCAGATCCACACCAATGGGTCAACGATCAGATCCACTCAAATGGGTCAACGATCAGATCCACTCCAATGGGTCAACGATCAGATCCACTCCAATGGGGCAACTCATAGATTTACTTCAATGGGGCGACTGTCAGATCCGCTCCAATGGGGCAACTCTCACATCCACTCCAGTGGGGCAACTGTCACGTCCACGCTATAGGGGCAACTTTTAGATCCACTCTAGTTGGGCAACTGTCAGATCCACTCTAGTTGGGCAACTGTCAGATCAACTCTAGTTGGGCAACTGTCAGATCCACTCCAGTTGGGCAACGATCAGATCCACTCCAATGGGTCAACGATCAGATCCACTCCAATGGGTCAACGATCAGATCCACTCCAATGGGTCAACAATCAGATCCACTCCAATGGGTCAACGATCAGATCCACTCCAATGGGGCAACTCATAGATTTACTTCAATAGGGCGACTCTCAGATTTACCTCAATGGGGCAACTGTCAGATCCACTCCAATGGGGCAACTCTCACATCCACTCCAGTGGGGCAACTGTCAGATCCACGCCATAGGGGCAACTTTTAGATCCACTCTAGTTGGGCAACTGTCAGATCCACTCCAGTTGGGCAACTGTCAGATCCACTCCAGTTGGGCAACTGTCAGATCCACTCCAGTTGGGCAACTGTCAGATCCACTCCAATGGGGCAACTGTCAGATCCACTCCAATGGGGCAACTGTCAGATCCACTCCAATGGGGCAACTGTCAGATCCACTCCAATGGGGCAACTGTCAGATCCACTCCAATGGGGCAACTGTCAGATCCACTCCAATGGGGCAACTGTCAGATCCACTCCAATGGGGCAACTGTCAGATCCACTCCAGTGGGGCAACTGTCACGTCCACGCTATAGGGGCAACTTTTAGATCCACTCTAGTTGGGCAACTGTCAGATCCACTCTAGTTGGGCAACTGTCAGATCAACTCTAGTTGGGCAACTGTAACGGCTACGCCGTCACCATGAATAGGAGATGAAATGGTAACAACTTATTCTGGAGGATACTCAGATTAAACCACCTGGTTGCTCTATGATGTTAAACAGAGCTCATGGGGTTATTTCATCACAACCTCCTGCGGTATATCTCCTATTGATGGTGTGGTGCATCTACCATAGGTTATTTGAGAATCCTGGGTATGTGTCTCAGTCACTACAAATATATGGTATTATGCATTCAAGAACATATCATAGTATGCAATCCAGGATGTACAGTATTCTGAGTATACAGGCTTGATACAGTCAGCTGTGGGTACTTGCGGTTTAGATGTGACCAGGTGTGCGGTCCCTTCCTGAAGAGTGATTAGTAGCAGGTGCAGGATGCCTCTATGGTTCTGTAGATTGCGAGCTCTGTGGTCAAGCAGTAGGTCATAGAAAGTAACAGGGTCCGTGGGTAGAACTTGGTGCTGTAACCTGGTGGTCTCCTTACAAGGTGAGGACTCTGTGGGACTCTGGAGGAGGTCTTGGGTTTCAGATGGCGGCGAGCGTCAACTACAATAACCAGACGCCGAGCCGTGATCAGAGGAGGTTTAAATAGGTAGCCTGTCGCGGGACACACGCTGGGCGCGCTTCCGCGTTCCAGCGTGGAGCGCAGGATTCGACGGCACGTCGGAAATGACGAGATGAGGAAGCTGGACGGGACGCAGGATTCGACGGCACGTCGAAAGTGTCGATGACCCGGTGCTGAATGGAGCGCAGCTGTCTAGGGATGATACAGCTGCGCTCGTTCTGTATAAAGTAACGCCTATGGTGTTACATACTCCCCTCCTCAAGGGGCTCCCAAATATACACCCAGAAGGTGATGGTCTATCAGGGTATCTGCGGTGGAATTGTTTGACGAGCCGGGGAGCATGAATGTCGGAGGAGTCTACCCAGGAGTCATCAAGATGGCTGTAACCCTTCCAACGGATTAAATATTGCAGGGAAGATCCATGTCTCCTGGAATCCAGAATTTTCTGTACCTCATATTCAGTCTCGCCGAGAACCTCAACAGGAGAAGGGGGTTGAGGGTCTCTATTAGGGAATGGATTAGGAGTGAAAGGCTTAATGAGTGAGACATGGAAAGAAGGATGTATCTTCCAATCCGGAGGTAGAAGTAGTTTAACGGTATTGTTGTTGATGATATGTGAGATGGAGAATGGACCAGTGAATTGGCGACCGAGTTTTCTTGAAGGGATATTAAGACGTAGATTTCGAGTGGAGAGCCAAACCAAATCTCCAATTTTATATGTAGGAGGTGGAGTTCTGCGGGAGTCATAATACTTCTTTTGTCTTTGTTGCGCTGCAGTGAGATTAGAATGGAGTATTCCTAGGGTCCTCTTTAAGGTAGAGAGGTAATGTTCTACAGCGGGAACTTGGTTAGGGAGAACGGAGACTGGGGCAGATTTGGGATGGAACCCATAGTTTGCATAAAAAGGAGAGAATCCGGAGGAAGAACTAGAAGCGTTATTATACGCAAATTCGGCATGAGGAAGAAACTGCATCCAGTCGTCCTGTAGATGGGTGCAATAACAGCGTAAATACTGTTCCAGTGTTTGGTTTACTCGTTCTGTTTGTCCGTTTGTTTGCGGATGATAAGCAGTGGACATTCGATGATCAATTTGCAAGGCCTGGCAAAGGGCTCTCCAGAATTTAGAAATGAATTGAGTGCCTCTGTCCGAGATAATCTGGGAGGGCAACCCATGTAGTTTAAGTACATTCTGAAGGAAGGCTTCTGCAGTCTCTAGAGCAGTTGGTAGATTTTTTAATGGGATGAAGTGAGCCATCTTTGTTAATAAATCTACTGTAACTAGAATTGTGTTGGCACCTTGGGACCTGGGGAGATCGACAATAAAATCCATAGAGACCACGTCCCAGGGTCTTTCAGGTATTGGGATTGAAGTAAGGAGTCCGTAAGGTGGCTTCCTGGAATGTTTGTTGGAGGCACATATCACGCAGGAATTGACATAATCACTGACTGTCTGTGAAAGCTTGGGCCACCAGTAATTTCTTTTAATTAAATGAATGGTTTTACTTATTCCTGGATGACCTGCCAGAGGAGCATCATGAAGTTGTTTGAGAAGTAGAGGTTGTAAAGAGGCAGGCACGTAGATCTTATTGTTGTAGGTGAATAACCCGTTAGGTTCCTTTTTGAGACCCTGGGGGATTTGGGGTACTTCGCTAGGGAGAGATTGGATCAGTAAATCCAAGAAAGGAACAGATGCTCCAATGAATCGATCAGGTGGAATAATAGAAAGGGGAGGTGTTTCAATTGTCTGGTTGTCATGCATACGTGACAACGAATCAGCCTTGACATTCTCTGTACCAGGACGATAGGAGATGTTGAAATCGAACCTATCAAAGAATAGACTCCATCTGACTTGGCGGGCAGAAAGGGTTTTACAGGCCCTCAAATGTTGCAAATTGCGATGATCGGTGAGGATGGTAATGGGGTGTTTGGAACCTTCCAAGAGATGTCTCCAATTACTTAGGGCATCCTTTATGGCAAGGAGTTCTTTTTCCCCAATGGGGTAATTTTTTTCAGCAGGTAATAATGTCCTAGAGTAAAAGGCTACCGGATGTAGCGGTTCAGATAATGAAGCTTGTTGGGAGAGTACAGCTCCCAAAGCAAAGTGCGAGGCATCTACCTCTAAGGTGAAATAGTAAAGTGGGTTAGGAAGTTGTAGGATTGGTGCGGAGGTGAAACTGAGCTTCAGAAGGTCAAAAGATTTCTGTGCCTGATCAGACCAGAAAAAAGGCGTCTTGCTACTAGTGAGATTGTTTAATGGTTTCACGATCGTAGAGAAATCCTTAATGAATTTTCTATAGTAGTTAGAGAATCCGAGAAAACGTTGTAGAGCCTTCCTGGAGTGGGGAACTGGCCAGGATAATATGCACTGTACCTTCGATGATTCCATCTGTATTCCGTTTGGGGTAATTAGATATCCCAGGAAAGAAATGCTGCGCTGACTGAAAACACACTTTTCAAGTTTGGCATATAAAGAGTGTGTTCTCAATCTGGCCAAAACCCAGCGTACATGTTTGATGTGTTCTTCGGGAGAATCTGAATAGATTAAAATGTCATCCAAGTAAATCACAACACAAACGTCGAGCAAATCTCTGAAAATGTCGTTGATGAAATATTGGAAGGTTGCAGGTGCGTTGCATAACCCAAAGGGCATTACGGTGTACTCGTAGAGGCCATAGCGTGTTTTAAAAGCTGTTTTCCACTCGTCACCAGACCGAATTCTTATGAGATTATAGGCACCCCTCAGATCTAGTTTAGTGAAGATCTTTGAGGTCTGGAGTCGTTCGATGAGTTCCGGAATTAATGGAAGTGGATATCTGTTCTTGATAGTAATGTTATTGAGTGCACGGTAGTCGATAATTGGTCGGAGTGAGCCGTCTTTATTTTTTACGAAGAACATGGCTGCACTCGCTGGAGAGGTTGAAGGTCTGATAAAACCTTTTTTGAGGTTCTCATCGATATAATCCTTGAGGTGTACAAGTTCAGGTTGGGACAATGGATAGATCCGAGCAGTGGGGATCGGTGCATCAGCTATAAGATCTATGGGGCAATCATAGACCCTGTGTGGGGGAAGCAAGTTTGCCTTGGTTTTGCTAAAAACGTCGGCGAAATCATGTAGATAAGGTGGAAGGTCAGGAGGGTAGATCTCTGTGAAAGAGATAGAACAATTAGGATAACAGTTCTCTTTACAGAAAGAGGATTGTAAGGTTAAGGAACTAGTAGACCATTGGATAGTAGGCTGATGAAGACGTAACCAAGGTAATCCGAGTATTATTGGAAATAGAGGTGATTGGATGACATCAAAAATGAGGCTCTCAGTATGACCTGGAGCGCAAGTCACCCAAAGGGGTGAGGTTTGGAATGTGATTGGACCTGTGGGAGAACTGGAACCATCAATGAAAGTGAGTGACACAGGGGTTTGCTTAATCACACAAGGTATTTTATTAGAATCTACAATCTTAGAGTCAATAAAGTTTCCACAGGCTCCAGTGTCGACCATTGCTTCAGTGGAGAAACTTTTTTGCTCCCACTGTAATGTAAGAAGAATAATAATGTAACGATTAGAAATTGTACCAGTGAAATTAAATTTGTTTTTGTGGTGATCTTTACCTTCCGAATTCCTTTTAAGAAGGGGACAGGTGGATACAACGTGGTTAGGAGCAGAACAGTACATACAGAGGTTTTGGTCTCTGCGGCGTTGTTTCTCCGCTGTGCTTAAAGGACCTTTAATCGCACCAAGCTCCATAGGAAGCTCCTTGGGGGGAGATCTGGCTCTCCTGAAAGGTGAAGGAGAAAACGCATTGGCACGTTCAGCTCTTCTCTCTCGAATACGTCGATCTATGGTAATGGACAGTTGCATGAGATCCTCTAGGGATGGTGGAAGTTCTACACGTGCGATTTCGTCTTTCAAAGTTTCTGTCAGGCCTAGCCGAAATTGGTTCCTGAGTGCGACATCTGACCACTGGGTCTCTCGGCACCAACATCTGAATTCAGAAATGTAGTCCTCCACTGGTCTTTTCCCCTGTTTGAGATTTCTGATGGAATTTTCAGCAGTCAACTGTTTGTTGGGATCCTCATAAAGGAGGGACATTTCTGCGAGAAAAGTGTCCAGAGCTCCAAGGAGATCTCCGTGTTCTTCTAGATAGGCGTCGGCCCAAACTCTCGGTTCACCCCTGAGGTATGAGATGAGGGTGAGAATTCTAATCCTATCAGAATAGTAAGTACGGGGACGTAGCTCGAACATCAAGCGACAAGAGCTGATGAATTGCCGGAAAAAATTTCTATCCCCAGAGAAAGGTTCTGGAGAACAGACTTTTGGTTCTGGTCTCTCTCTAACCTGAGCAAGGTTCTGCTGGCGGAGAGCTTCATTTTCAAGGCGGAATTCATTTAAAGAGTTAGTTAGGGTATCTACCCTTTGAGTGAGTCCCAGTAGATGATTCGCTAAATCAGCGGGATCCATCTATGTATATATATGGTCTGGTTATTCTGTAACGGCTACGCCGTCACCATGAATAGGAGATGAAATGGTAACAACTTATTCTGGAGGATACTCAGATTAAACCACCTGGTTGCTCTATGATGTTAAACAGAGCTCATGGGGTTATTTCATCACAACCTCCTGCGGTATATCTCCTATTGATGGTGTGGTGCATCTACCATAGGTTATTTGAGAATCCTGGGTATGTGTCTCAGTCACTACAAATATATGGTATTATGCATTCAAGAACATATCATAGTATGCAATCCAGGATGTACAGTATTCTGAGTATACAGGCTTGATACAGTCAGCTGTGGGTACTTGCGGTTTAGATGTGACCAGGTGTGCGGTCCCTTCCTGAAGAGTGATTAGTAGCAGGTGCAGGATGCCTCTATGGTTCTGTAGATTGCGAGCTCTGTGGTCAAGCAGTAGGTCATAGAAAGTAACAGGGTCCGTGGGTAGAACTTGGTGCTGTAACCTGGTGGTCTCCTTACAAGGTGAGGACTCTGTGGGACTCTGGAGGAGGTCTTGGGTTTCAGATGGCGGCGAGCGTCAACTACAATAACCAGACGCCGAGCCGTGATCAGAGGAGGTTTAAATAGGTAGCCTGTCGCGGGACACACGCTGGGCGCGCTTCCGCGTTCCAGCGTGGAGCGCAGGATTCGACGGCACGTCGGAAATGACGAGATGAGGAAGCTGGACGGGACGCAGGATTCGACGGCACGTCGAAAGTGTCGATGACCCGGTGCTGAATGGAGCGCAGCTGTCTAGGGATGATACAGCTGCGCTCGTTCTGTATAAAGTAACGCCTATGGTGTTACAGCAACTGTCAGATCCACTCCAGTTGGGCAACGATCAGATCCACTCCAATGGGTCAACGATCAGATCCACTCCAATGGGTCAACGATCAGATCCACTCCAATGGGTCAACGATCAGATCCACTCCAATGGGTCAACGATCAGATCCACTCCAATGGGTCAACGATCAGATCCACTCCAATGGGTCAACGATCAGATCCACTCCAATGGGGCAACTCATAGATTTACTTCAATAGGGCGACTCTCAGATTTACCTCAATGGGGCAACTGTCAGATCCACTCCAATGGGGCAACTCTCACATCCACTCCAGTGGGGCAACTGTCAGATCCACGCCATAGGGGCAACTTTTAGATCCACTCTAGTTGGGCAACTGTCAGATCCACTCCAGTTGGGCAACTGTCAGATCCACTCCAGTTGGGCAACTGTCAGATCCACTCCAATGGGGCAACTGTCAGATCCACTCCAATGGGGCAACTGTCAGATCCACTCCAATGGGGCAACTGTCAGATCCACTCCAATGGGGCAACTGTCAGATCCAATCCATTGGGGCAACTCTCACATTTACTCCAATGTGCTCCAGAGCTTAGTAATTGAGCAGCAGCTCTGCGGACTTCCATCATCCAAAACTGTGCATGCAAAAAGGCTGGGTTTCCTTTTTTCTTGCACGGGATTGGGTACCCTTTGCAAAGTGAAGCTTTACCTAATTTACTAAGCTCTGGAGCAACTGCACTTTGCACAGTCTATTTGCCTTCAGGTAAATCAATCACATGGTGTCAAAGAAGAGAGCGCCAAATGATGGTTAAATCTAAAGCGTACACGCGATCAGTCCATCCAATGAGAACGGTCTGATGGACCGTTTTCATTGGTTAACCGATGAAGCTGACTGATGGTCTGTCGCGCCTACACACCATCAGTTAAAAAAACGATTGTGTCAGAACGCGTGACGTAAAACACAACGACCTGCTGAGGAAAATGAAGTTCCATGCTTCCAAGCATGCGTCGACTTGATTCTGAGCACGCGTGGATTTTTAACCGATGGTCGTGCGTACCAACGATGGGTTTTGACCTATCGGTTAGGAATCCATCAGTTAAATTTAAAACAAGTTCCCTTTTTTTTTTAACCGATGGATAACTAACCGATGGCGCCGACACACAATCGGTTTGGTCCGATGAAAACGGTCCATCAGACCGTTCTCATCGGTTTAACCTATCATGTGTAGACGGCCTAAGAATGTTTATTGATTAGAAGGGAAAACAAACAAGCCAATGCATTTTAATGTCTTTGGAAAAAGGAAATTGAAAGGCTAGAGTTCCCCCATAATATCAATGCATTGTAAGGCTTGCTAGAGTTCCCCCATAATATCAATGCATTGTAAGGCTTGCTAGAGTTCCCCCATAACATCAATGCATTGTAAGGCTTGCTAGAGTTCCCCCATAATATCAATGCATTGTAAGGCTTGCTAGAGTTCCCCCATAATATCAATGCATTGTAAGGCTTGCTAGAGTTCCCCCATAATATCAATGTATTGTAAGGCTTGCTAGAGTCCCCCCATAATATCAATGCATTGTAAGGCTTGCTAGAGGTCCCCCATAATATCAATGCATTGTAAGCTTGCTAGAGTTCCCCCATAGTATCAATGCATTATTAGGCTTGCTAGAGTTCCCCCATAATATCAATGCATTGTAAGGCTTGCTAGAGTTCCCCCATAATATCAATGCATTATAAGGCTTGCTAGAGCTCCTCAATAATATCAATGCATTATAAGGTTTGCTAGAGTTCCCCCATAATATCAATGCATTGTAAGGCTTGCTAGAGGTCAACCATAATATTAATGCATTATAAGGCTTGCTAGAGTTCCCCCATAATATCAATGCATTATTAGGCTTGCTAGAGTTCCCCCATAATATCAATGCGTTGTAAGGCTTGCTAGAGTTCCCCCATAATATCAATGCATTATAAGGCTTGCCATAGATCCCCCATAATATTAATGCATTGTAAGGCTTGCTAGAGTTCCCCCATAATATCAATGCATTATTAGGCTTGCTAGAGTTCCCCCATAATATTAATGCATTGTAAGGCTTGCTAGAGTTCCCCCATAATATTAATGCATTGTAAGGCTTGCTAGAGTTCCCCCATAACATCAATGCATTGTAAGGCTTGCTAGAGTTCCCCCATAATATTAATGCATTGTAAGGCTTGCTAGAGTTCCCCCATAATATCAATGCATTATGAGGCTTGCTAGAGTTCCCCCATAATATTAATGCATTGTAAGGCTTGCTAGAGTTCCCCCATAATATCAATGCATTATGAGGCTTGCTAGAGTTCCCCCATAATATTAATGCATTGTAAGGCTTGCTAGAGTTCCCCCATAATATCAATGCATTATGAGGCTTGCTAGAGTTCCCTCATAATATCAATGCATTGTAAGGCTTGCTAGAGTTCCCCCATAATATCAATGCATTTTAAGGCTTGCTAGAGATCCCCGATAATATCAATGCATTATAAGGCTTGCTAGAGTTCCCCCATAATATCAATGCATTATAAGGCTTGCTAGAGATCCCCAATAATATCAATGCATTGTAAGGCTTGCTAGAGTTCCCCCATAGTATCAATGCATTGTAAGGCTTGCTAGAGTTCCCCCATAATATCAATGCATTATAAGGCTTGCTAGAGATCCCCAATAATATCAATGCATTGTAAGGCTTGCTAGGGTTCCCCCATAATATCAATGCATTATGAGGCTTGCTAGACTTCCCCCATAATATCAATGCATTATGAGGCTTGCTAGAGTTCCCCCATAATATTAATGCATTGTAAGGCTTGCTAGAGTTCCCCCATAATATCAATGCATTGTAAGGCTTGCTAGGGTTCCCCCATAATATCAATGCATTATGAGGCTTGCTAGAGTTCCCCCATAATATTAATGCATTGTAAGGCTTGCTAGAGTTCCCCCATAATATCAATGCATTATGAGGCTTGCTAGAGTTCCCCCATAATATTAATGCATTGTAAGGCTTGCTAGAGTTCCCCCATAACATCAATGCATTGTAAGGCTTGCTAGAGTTCCCCCATAATATCAATGCATTGTAAGGCTTGCTAGAGTTCCCCCATAATATCAATGCATTGTAAGGCTTGCCAGAGTTCCCCCATAATATCAATGCATTATGAGGCTTGCCAGAGTTCCCCCATAATATCAATGCATTATGAGGCTTGCCAGAGTTCCCCCATAATATCAATGCATTATGAGGCTTGCTAGAGTTCCCCCATAATATCAATGCATTGTATGGCTTGCTAGAGTTCCCCCATAATATCAATGCATTGTAAGGCTTGCTAGAGTTCCCCCATAACATCAATGCATTGTAAGGCTTGCTAGAGTTCCCTCATAATATCAATGCATTGTAAGGCTTGCTAGAGTTCCCCCATAATATCAATGCATTGTAAGGCTTGCTAGAGTTCCCCCATAATATCAATGCATTGTAAGGCTTGCTAGAGTTCCCCCATAATATCAATGCATTGTATGGCTTGCTAGAGTTCCCCCATAATATCAATGCATTGTAAGGCTTGCTAGAGTTCCCCCATAATATCAATGCATTGTAAGGCTTGCTAGAGCTCCCCCATAATATCAATGCATTATGAGGCTTGCTAGAGTTCACCCATAATATTAATGCATTGTAAGGCTTGCTAGAGTTCCCCCATAATATCAATGCATTATGAGGCTTGCCAGAGTTCCCCCATAATATCAATGCATTATGAGGCTTGCCAGAGTTCCCCCATAATATCAATGCATTATGAGGCTTGCTAGAGTTCCCCCATACCATCAATGCATTGTAAGGCTTGCTAGAGTTCCCTCATAATATCAATGCATTGTAAGGCTTGCTAGAGTTCCCCCATAATATCAATGCATTATGAGGCTTGCTAGAGTTCCCCCATAATATCAATGCATTGTAAGGCTTGCTAGAGTTCCCCCATAATATCAATGCATTATGAGGCTTGCTAGAGTTCCCCCATACCATCAATGCATTGTAAGGCTTGCTAGAGTTCCCTCATAATATCAATGCATTGTAAGGCTTGCTAGAGTTCCCCCATAATATCAATGCATTATGAGGCTTGCTAGACTTCCCCCATAATATCAATGCATTATGAGGCTTGCTAGAGTTCCCCCATAATATTAATGCATTATGAGTCTTGCTAGAGATCCCCCATAATATCAATGAATTATACGGCTTGCTAGACTTCCCCCATAATATCAATGCATTATGAGGCTTGCTAGAGTTCCCCCATAATATTAATGCATTATGAGGCTTGCTAGAGTTCCCCCCATAGTGATTAATGCTCGTATGAAGATGTATCCTTGAGTTTCTAGGATAAGTTATACAAAAGCTAATAAACAACCTTGGCTCAATGTTATGTACTGGGCAAAGAACACAACATAGATAAGGTGCTGTAGAAACAAGATGTAGTTGAGCACACAGAAGACAGATCGTTATATTTTACACACGGTGTATAATTGTGACGAATATTACTTGTATAACCTAATTACTTAAAAATGATTGGCTGGGACAAGGGCATTCCTTTCATAAAAAGTGTTTCAAGTATTACAAAAAGTTGCATTTGTCAGAAATGTAGATAAGAATTTGTATTTAAAATAATAACTACCGTATCTATCTGCCTATAGCGCGCACCGGCGTATAACGCGCACCCCTAGTCTAGAAGGGAAATTCCTGGGAAAAAAAAAGATTTTCTTACAGTTTTGGTGTCTTGCCCGGCGTCCATAGGCGGCCTTGTTCAGTCCGGCGTCTGTTTGCGGCTGTGCGCGGGGTCCATCCAGCCTTCCTCGCGGCGTCCGCCCAGGTGTCCGTCTGCGGCTTCCTCGCGGGGTTCATCCATCTGTGGGGTCTGTCCAGTCCATCCGCACGTTGCCCGGGGTTGCGGCAGTGTTCGTTTTTGATTTAGGCACCGAGCCGAGAGGATTCGGATTTCCTGTTTGTTTGGCTTCTCTCGGCTCCTCTCGTGTGGCTGCCGGCGGAGCCGAGCGTAGCTGAGCGTAGCCGAGCCTAACCGAGTGCGCAGTACACTCGGCTCGGCTCTAGGCTGCGGCGCTTGGCGCCTAATTAAAAAAACGAACACCGCTGCAACAGTATCGGCGTATATCGCGCACCCACGATTTCCCCCTGATTTTAAGGGGGAAAAGGTGCACGGTATACAACGATAAATACGGTATATATTCTACAGTGAGGATTTTCCTGGATCCATATGAGAAGGCAGAATACCGAAGTGTCATTAATATCTATCTAGTTTTGAGATAAAATGCTCCTAGGACCCGACCAAAATGCTACGATCTCTTATCATGAAGACTTAAACGTATTGATGTGTTGTAAATTCGATCCACTTAAAGTGGAGGTTCCCCTAAAAAGAAACTTTTAACATTGCATTCCCGAGGTTAATGACAAGTAGAATCGGCGGGTTTTAAAAAAAATATATGTCCGTACATACCGTTTCTCATATCCCTTCTCACCGTCGCTTCCGGGTCTGATGGGCGTGCCTAACTGATTAACAGGCATCCGACCGACGCATACAGCGCGTCACGAGATGCCGAAAGAAGCCGAAGTCGGTGCGGCTCTATACGGCACCTGCGCAGCGACGTTCATCAGTTAGGCACGCCCATCCCCGACCATCAGACCCGGAAGCGACAGTGAGAAGGGATATGAGAAACGGTATGTATGGACATATTTTTTTTTAAAAACCCGCCGATTCTACTTGTTAAAAGTTTCTTTTTAGGGGAACCTCCACTTTAACTCGGCAAACACACAAAATCTACATAATAAAGTGACGGGTAACATCGTATAAGAGTCTCTGTATCCATGTGTTTATGGCCGAAAGTAGGTGGACCTCCTCCAAAGATGGGGTTAAGGTGTCTCCAGTGAAGAGTTGTGGGTACCATTGCTGACCTCCTTCTGGAAATGTTTATTGCCTGGCTGTTATGCCAACTCTCTGGATTCAATGCACGTGGTAGAAAGTCAGCTGTTCAAATGGGTGCGCCTGTCCCAGGTCTGAGGCCCAAAGTATGGAAACCAGAGCTCCAGCTTGATGGCCATTTTAGAAGGAGCAGTCAGTAGTGGCAACCCCCATGGCTCTGTTTCACCACACTGCAGTGGCACTGGCAGCAGAGGCGGCTCTTTAATTAGACAAATTAGGCGGCCGCCTAAGGCCTCGCACTCACAGGGTCCTCACGGCCACCTAGTTTGCCTGTTAATCACCAGGATGGTGTGCCACCACCTCCAGTGCTGCCCTGTGTTTTCTGTTCTCTGCTGTCACCTTGCTGGGTCCCAGATGTTATATTGGCTGCATATGTCTGATAGGTGAGGAGGGTGCCCTAGAAGTGGTGCTGATCACCCGTGTGCTAGATCCATGCATCTTTCTGCGGCCATTTTTCTTGCTTGAATTGTTTTCCATTTTGGGAATGTGAGTTGGGCCTCCGTGTCTAAATTTTGCCTAAGGCCACACAAAGCCTAGAACCGACTTTGGGGCCACTGGGGCCGTGTTACTGAGATGCCGATGTGCATGCCTGGCGGCCCCAATGTCCACCAGGTACCCGCGATCGGCCGTTGCACAGCCAAGGACGTGGATCTCTGTGTGAAATGATGGGGTGTAAACACAGAGATCCCCGTCCTGTCAGGGAGAGGAGACCGATGGTGTGTCCCTTGTATATAGGGACACAGATCTGTCACCTCACCCAGTCAGTCCCCTCTCCCCACAATAAGGCCTCTTTCACACTAGGCGTGGGGGGTGCGGTGGCAGTATAGCGGTGAAAAATATGCCTCAGTGTGAAAGGGGCCTAAGAATCACTCCTAGGGAACACATATTTAACCCCTTGATCACCCCCTAGTGTTAACCCCTTCCCATGCCAGTTACATTTATACAGTAATCAATGCATATTTATAGCACTGTTCGTTGTATAAATGTGAATGGTCCCTTTCATATACGCGATTTGCGCAAGGCTTACGTCCGGCGTAAAGTTACTCCTGCTATAGCAGGCGCAGGTAATGCAAAGGTATGGGCCAGGGAACGACGCCGTTGAATTTTTCGGCGCGTACGCCGTTTACGTAGTACTACGTGAATAGGGCTGTGCGTAAGTTACGTTCATGTCATTTAAATAGATGCCGCCCACCTCCTTCCTACTTTGAATTAGGCGGGCTTATGCTGGCCGATTTAAGCTACGCCGCCGCAACTTACGGAGCAAGTGCTTTGAGAATACAGCACTTGCCTCTCTAAGTTGCGGCGGCTTGGCGTATATTCGATACGCTACGCCCGCACAAAGATACGCTACCTGAATCTGGCCCATTGTGTTTTTTTTAAATTGTTGCTGTTTTTTTGTTTATAGTGCAAAAAATAAAAACTGCAGAGGTGATCAAATACCACCAAAAGAAAGCTCTATTTGTGGGGAAAAAGGACGCCAATTTTGTTTGGGAGCCACATCGAACTACCGCGCTATTTTCATTCAAAGCGTGACAGTGCCGAAAGCTGAAATTTGGCCTGGGCAGGAAGGGGGGGTATATGTGCCCAGTAAGCAAGTGGTTAATAATTGGGCCCGCTGAGTCTGTCACGGAAGGTTTCCTTTTAACAGTCTTATTCGTGACCTCCCCGCAGCAGCACTCTCCTAATAGACTGACGTTTGTAATAGAATTATCGTTCCCGGAGAATCGGTTTTGTTGCTAATTATGAATGAGCTGCAGCGATTGGCTGTCTGTCTTTTTATTGGAGGGAATTATCCCGGGAGAGTGAAGCGTCCTTCCCTTCCTGTGATTGGCTTTACATAGATTTACCCTTTATTGTACTGGCCTGGGCCTCATTGAAATAAGGGTCAAAAGAAAAGGCTACCAAACAATTAATCTCCAAGAGAGGAGGAGATCACAGTTGATAAAAGAAGCTACTATTGGCAATAATGGGTCATAAACGCTAATATATAAAATAGTATAAATTTATTACAAAAAGTTACTTAGAACCTCCAATGCCTGATAAAGTGGCTGAGTAAGCCAATATCATATAGGTCTCTGGAGTGACAAACAGTAGTGCATAAATGAACAACCAGCTCACTGTGTGCGTGTTGGTGACCAACACACAGGGACAAATACAAACATATAACACACACAATTGAAAACAAAAAACAAAAACAAAAACAGATGTCCAGACATGTGTGTACGCACTAGTTGGAATTCCCAGCGGTAATGTCACCGCAATATAATAATAAAAAATCAAATATGTGTATATATGGGAAGAGTTCCACTTAGTGCGTCCCCGCGGGGTGTGAAAATAGTGGAGGTGGGAATAACCAAAGGGGGACTTTAAACAGCAACTGGATTGCTGTATAACCATGAACCTGAATGGACAGTAGTTGTGTATGAAATATCAATAATATCTCACAGAAACGACAACATCATGACACGATGGACTGCTGATGTATCAAAAATTGATTATAGTCCTGTAGTTGATGCCAGAATGGTGAAAGATGGTTCAAAACTAGAAATAGTGTTAATTACTGGTATATCTTCATGTATGAATTTCTAGACCAGGCATCAATAGGGTTATTTGCAATCTACCGCTTGATGAGATGTTGGAGTATATTCCTCAAGATAATACTGTCATATAGATCTAAAGATAGTCTCCAAATATATCAGGTTTGTTGCACATTACCGTATCCGCCGTGTCCGTGATGGGATGGCGTTTTTTCTCTTTACTTCATGTGCGGTAATGGTGCGATCAACTGTGGATCGTAGCGGGAGAGAGACTCAAGGTTCGTGGAGCAGTTGCAAAAAGAGGTTTTAAGGAGACCACTACAGTGCCGTATGTTGTCCTGATAGGAGTAGTTGGCACCTATATGTTTTGGAGTGTCTCCATGTCCCGTCTACCGCTACAGCCTGCTCCGGGGGATCCGACACACAGAACGTCCTGGACCTCTGACGTCAACGCGTTTCGCTGGACGTAATCGCGTAGCTTCACGATCTCCAGAAGAAGCTACGCGATTACGTCCAGCGAAACGCGTTGACGTCAGAGGTCCAGGACGTTCTGTGTGTCGGATCCCCCGGAGCAGGCTGTAGCGGTAGACGGGACATGGAGACACTCCAAAACATATAGGTGCCAACTACTCCTATCAGGACAACATACGGCACTGTAGTGGTCTCCTTAAAACCTCTTTTTGCAACTACGACTGCTCCACGAACCTTGAGTCTCTCTCCCGCTACGATCCACAGTTGATCGCACCATTACCGCACATGAAGTAAAGAGAAAAAACGCCATCCCATCACGGACACGGCGGATACGGTAATGTGCAACAAACCTGATATATTTGGAGACTATCTTTAGATCTATATGACAGTATTATCTTGAGGAATATACTCCAACATCTCATCAAGCGGTAGATTGCAAATAACCCTATTGATGCCTGGTCTAGAAATTCATACATGAAGATATACCAGTAATTAACACTATTTCTAGTTTTGAACCATCTTTCACCATTCTGGCATCAACTACAGGACTATAATCAATTTTTGATACATCAGCAGCCCATCGTGTCATGATGTTGTCGTTTCTGTGAGATATTATTGATATTTCATACACAACTACTGTCCATTCAGGTTCATGGTTATACAGCAATCCAGTTGCTGTTTAAAGTCCCCCTTTGGTTATTCCCACCTCCACTATTTTCACACCCCGCGGGGACGCACTAAGTGGAACTCTTCCCATATATACACATATTTGATTTTTTATTATTATATTGCGGTGACATTACCGCTGGGAATTCCAACTAGTGCGTACACACATGTCTGGACATCTGTTTTTGTTTTTGTTTTTTGTTTTCAATTGTGTGTGTTATATGTTTGTATTTGTCCCTGTGTGTTGGTCACCAACACGCACACAGTGAGCTGGTTGTTCATTTATGCACTACTGTTTGTCACTCCAGAGACCTATATGATATTGGCTTACTCAGCCACTTTATCAGGCATTGGAGGTTCTAAGTAACTTTTTGTAATAAATTTATACTATTTTATATATTAGCGTTTATGACCCATTATTGCCAATAGTAGCTTCTTTTATCAACTGTGATCTCCTCCTCTCTTGGAGATTAATTGTTTGGTAGCCTTTTCTTTTGACCCATTTATGCCAGCTACGGTAATTCACCCCCATTTCGGGTTGCGGTCTTCCTGCCACATATGAACCTCTTTGGGTGCTCTTATATAATAGCAACCCAACGCTCCGCATCATATTCCTTGTTTGTTTATATGCTCATTGAAATAAGACCCGCCTGCTGCTCACCAATCAGATTCCAGATCTGAGATTTGGTTGGATATTTTTTTTGATGCAGCCAATGGGGGTCGATAAATTATCGATTTATTTTCCGATCGATCTCTTCCGATAGGAATATTCAATCTTTAGTCAACAACTTGATTCGATATACCCCACACAGGGACGTGGATTTTAATCATTAAAGGGAATTTACGGCGAAAAGTTCCAATAATGGGCCAGATTCAGCAAGACTTGCGCTGGAGTATTTCGATATGCGCCGCGTAACTGTGAAGATGCGCCGCCGTTTCTATGTGGCCGTACCCACCAAACTAGATGCCCCTGAAAACGGGCCATTTCCGATCGGCTTAACTTTCCGGCGCCAGAGTCCCGTCAGCGCATAATTTCGTTTGGCGCATCAGTCGCGCCTATTGATTTCCCCTGCAAATATGCAAATGAAGGAGATTTCCCGATTCACGAACGGATTAGCACCATACGCTGGCTACATGCGCCGCGCATATCTCGTCCGTCCGGTGCAAAGTTATTTCTACAAAAGGCTGCTTTATCTTTACTCCAGACGGCCACAGGTCAGCAGGAGAGCAGCTACAGCAGCGTTACCGACGATAAGAGCTAGCTGACCAACCACACTTGCAAGGACAACACCTCTGTGTGCCAACATGCCAGGGGCAATCGTGGTCCTAGAACTACTGATGGGTCCCCCGGAACGAAGGAGGCGGGCACGTGAGAGGATATACCGCACACGCATGAGCCTCTTTGGCATGGGGGATGAGGAGGTGTATCGCCTCTTCAGATTCAGCCCTGATGCAATACTTGAACTAATCACAACCCTGCAGGATGACATCACCAGCCCAACACCGCTCACAAGCAGTGCAGCCACTGGTAAAGGTATTGGCAACACTTAATTTCCTTGCAAGTGGATCATTCCAGCGTACAAGTGGAGTGGTGGCTGGGATGTCACAGTCCACCATGACCAGATGTGTGCACCAGGTTGTCCCTGCAATCCTCAGACGCATGTCCCACCACTTCATCAGACCCACCACTGAGGAGCTGCGGCTGAAGGCAATGACAGATTTCTACAACATTGCCAGATTCCCACGCACTGTGGGGGCCATTGATTGCACACATGTGGCCCTACAGCCCCCCGGTGCCACAGAGCACATATACCGCAATCGGAAGCATTGGGACTCCATCAACGTACAGGTGATAGCCGATGCCCAACGCCTCATATGGCACGTCCGTGCCAAACACCCCGGGTCCAGCCATGACAGCTTCATATACAATCAGAGCCCCATCCCAGCAGAATTCGAACAGAACATGTATGGGGACAGCTGGCTGGTTGGTGAGTGACATGGGTGGCAGCCATGACTATCCCCTCCCGTGATGCACAACAGAAGTGGTACATGCATGACTAACATCCTCCTGTCTTTTCCCTTCCAGGTGACTCTGCATATGCACTGGGACCCCATCTAATGACTCCTTTCCGGAACCCCCAAACCAGAGGAGAGAGAAAATACAATGAAGCACACATCAAAACCCGTGCAGTGGTGGAGCAAACATTCGGGCTCCTGAAGTCTCGTTTCCGATGCCTGGATAAGTCCGGGGGGACCCTATTGTATTCCCCTACCTTTGTGTGTCGGATCATCGGTGCATGTTGCATTCTGCACAACTTTGCTATGAAAAAAGGCCTGCAGATTGACATGCGTGATGACCTGACCCCCGACCCACACAGTCCCCATCTGCCAGAGGACACCCAGTCTGCTGATGGAAGAGCAGTCAGGAGGGTCCTCGCCGTAGGCATCTTTGGACACTAAACCAAAACATTAATCACACAGACAGTGCACGCGTGTACACCACTGATGTCCCTAGATCACACACACCACATCCACATCACATTGGATTAGCCCAAGTCCAGCATGTAGGACTTGGGAGCAGCAACGCCAGCGTCAAGGCCCCAATGATGTCACTGTCCATTCATACACCTTTCACACGTCATTCATACAGCCGTGGGGTTAACTTCACCACCACGGCCGAGGGTGACACCCCTTACTGTCAGGAGTGCCACCCTCTCACATTCACACACCATTCACACTGCAACGTGTGCAGTATCAAAAAATAAAATATCTCATAACCTGAGTATAAATCAGAACAAAAAATAAAATATCATAACCTGAGTATAAATCAGAACAAAAAATAAAATATCTCATAACCTGAGTATAAATCAGAACAAAAAATAAAATATCTCATAACCTGAGTATAAATCAGAACAAAAAATAAAATATCTCTTAACCTGAGTATAAATCAGAACAAAAAATAAAATAATCATCGGGGATGCCGGGGGCTCCTTCTTGCCAAACCTCTCTGGCTCCTCAGCTGCCTGGATGGAGTGGGTGGGGGTGGGGGGGCATCTGGAGGTGGCTGATCCCCGGGTGGGCCACTCCTGGCAGGTGTGGCCTGCATGCCCTCCAAGGCCATGGCTATCCGGCCGAGGTAATTGTTTGTCTGGGCCTGCATCCTGAGCTGCCGGGTCACTCAGCTGACATCCTGCACTGCGTTGCTTATCTGGGCAACGGAGCCCAGGCTGTCAGCCACTTTCTCCAAGTGCCCAACTAGTTCCCCCATTTGTTGGGTCTGTCTGGCGTGATCCCTCGCCAACTGGCCCTGGACAACATCCGACACCCCCCTGGTCTTCTGGGTCGCCTTCCTGGGGCCAGAAGATGGTTGTCCCCGGGGGGATGGAGTCGCCCTTGAGGGGCTTCCAAGGATGGGGGAGGGGATGACAGACGGCCCTGGAGAAGGGGAGGAGTCCTCCAACACTAAAGAAAAGTCCTGCTCTGCCACAGCAGGATCCTCCACAACCACCTCGGCAGGTGTGGTGTGGGCACTCTCCTCCTCCACCTCGGTGTCTTCACCACCCAGGGGCTCGGGCACACGATGGCGTTGGGGGGATGGGGTGGACTGGCCGCTGACAGATGATGGCCCAGCTCCGTCATCTGTGGATGACACAAAGCAGACACATGTTGGTGGTCCCACACACTTGGCACATGTACCCTCCCCCCCCCCCCCCAAATGCAACACATCAAATAGGGGATAAAAAACACTTACCTGTCCTGGAGCCTTCCTCCATGGAGTCATAGCCAGGGACCCCCTCCACCTGCTCCCTCTCCAGGCAGCGAGAGACCACCTCCTCCTCCGCGGTCAGGGTGACCGGACATGGGGGACCACCACCTGTGCCCCTCTCATGCCTCCTGATGGTGGCCACCTTGCCACGGACCTTGCGCCGCAGGTCATTAATTTTTTTTTGAATGTCACCAGCAGTCCGGGTGGAGTACCCCAAAATATTGACCCGGCCAGCAATGGTGTCCAGGATGCCCTGCTTCCTCTCCCGGCTGGTCTTACGGCTTTTTTTGCCATGGAGAAAATGATTAAAAGTCTCCATAGCGGATATGATCACAGACACCTCCTGTGAATTAAAGTTGAGGTTCCTCCTCTCTCTGGGGGTAGCGGGAGCAGCCATCACAGCACAAAAGTATCTTCCCTGGGGTGGGGGGAAACGGAAATACTTTTGCGCCGGAATGGCGTTTCCGCCTGCGCTTTTAAGCGCCCAACGGAAGGCATTGCGCTGACGTTTCCCGGGAAGTGGTGCCGACGGAAGTTGTGAGCATGCGCACAAGGGGGCGAGTGGAGCCGCACTCACTGCGCATGCTCCGTGGATGATGCGCTTAACGTAAGCTTCTGCGCTGGGCTCCGCCCATCATTTACATGTGATCACACCCACTTCCACTTGCGTCGGGTTACGCCAGCGCATTATCGTTACTCTGGCGCAAGTTTACGCGCAACTGCTATGTGAATAACAGTACTTGCGCTGAAAGGGTCGTCAGAGTAACGTAAATGAGAAGCGTTACTCCAGAGCAAAGATGCTCCCATCTACCTGAATCTGGCCCAATATAATCATCTCCTGTGATTGTCTATTAGACTTATATTCATCTGAAACATCCCGATGTTCTTAAAGTGATTCTAAAGGTTTGTTTTTATTTTGTTATCTGCTCTGTGTAATGGTTTTGTACAGAGCAGCCCGGATCCTCCTCTTTTCGAGTCCCCCTGCCAGTGCTTTTGGCTCCTCCCCTTGATCAGTGCCCCCAATAGCAAGGCACTGGTCTGTACTCGCTCCCAAGCCCCATTCCCCATACTTCCATAAGACACATAGAGCCAAGGCTCGGCCCCACCTCCATCGGTGAGCCCCCCCTCCATCAGTGAGTCTTCCTTCCCAGCTCCATCGGTGAGCCCCCATCCCCCACCTCCATCAGTGAGTCTTCCTCCCCACCTCCATCAGTGAGCTCCCCCCACCTCCATCAGTGAGCTCCTCCCACCTCCATCAGTGAGCTCCTCCCACCTCCATCAGTGAGTCTTCCTCCCCACCTCCATCAGTGAGCTCCCCCCACCTCCATCAGTGAGTCTTCCTCCCCACCTCCATCAGTGAGCTCACCTCACCTCCATCAGTGAGCTCACCTCACCTCCATCAGTGAGTCCTCCTCCCCACCTCCATCAGTGAGTCTTCCCTACCACCTCCATCAGTGAGTCTTCCCTCCCCACCTCCATCAGTGAGTCTTCCTTCCCCACCTCCATCAGTGAGTCTTCCCTCCCCACCTCCATCAGTGAGTCTTCCCTCCCCACCTCCATCAGTGAGTCTTCCCTCCCCACCTCCATCAGTGAGTCTTCCCTCCCCACCTCCATCAGTGAGTCTTCCCTCCCCACCTCCATCAGTGAGTCTTCCCTCCCCACCTCTTCCCTCCCCACCTCCATCAGTGAGTCTTCCCTCCCCACCTCCATCAGTGAGTCTTCCCTCCCCACCTCCATCAGTGAGTCTTCCCTCCCCACCTCCATCAGTGAGTCTTCCCTCCCCACCTCCATCAGTGAGTCTTCCCTCCCCACCTCCATCAGTGAGTCTTCTCCCCACCTCCATCAGTGAGTCTCCCTCCCCACCTCCATCAATTGAGTCTTCTCTCCCCACCTCCATCAGTGAGTCCTCCCCCACCTCCATCAGTGAGTCTTCCCTCCCCACCTCCATCAATTGCCCCCCCCCCCACCTCCATCAGTGAATCTTCCCTCCCCCTTCATCAATCAGCCCCCTCCCCCCTCCATCAGTGAGTCTTCCCCCACCTTCATCAATGAGTCTTTCCACCTCCATCAGTGAGTCCCCCCCCCCACCTCCATCATTGAGCTCCCCCACCTCCATCAGTGAGTCTTCCCACCTCCATCAGTGAGTGTTCCCCCACACCTCCATCATTGAGCTCCCCCCCCTCCATCAGTGAGTCTTCCTCCCCAGCTCCATCGGTGAGCCCCCATCCCCCACCTCCATCAGTGAGTCTTCCTTCCCACCTCCATCAGTGAGCTCCCCCCACCTCCATCAGTGAATGTCCCGTCCCCCCCACCTCCATCATTGAGCTCCCCCTACCTCCATCAGTGAGTCTTCCCACCTCCATCAGTGAGTGTTCCCCCACACCTACATCATTGAGCTCCCCCCCACCATCAGTGAGTCTTCCTCCCCAGCTCCATCGGTGAGCCCCCATCCCCCACCTCCATCAGTGAGTCTTCTTCCCCACCTCCATCAGTGAGCTCCCCCCACCTCCATCAGTGAGTCTTCTTCCCCACCTCCATCAGTGAGCTCCCCCCACCTCCATCAGTGAGCTCCCCCCACCTCCATCAGTGAGCTCCCCCCACCTCCATCAGTGAGTCTTCCTCCCCACCTCCATCAGTGAGTCTTCCTCCCCACCCACATCAGTGAGTCTTCCTCCCCACCTCCATCAGTGAGTCTTCCCTCCCTACCTCCATCAGCGAGTCTTCCTCCCCACCTCCATCAGCGAGTCTTCCTCCCCACCTCCATCAGCGAGTCTTCCTCCCAGCTCCATCAGCGAGTCTTCCTCCCCACCTCCATCAGTGAGTCTTCATCCCCACCTCCATCAGTGAGCTCCCCCCACCTCCATCAGTGAGTCTTCTCTCCCCACCTCCATCAGTGAGTCTTCCCTCCCCACCTCCATCAGTGAGTCTTCCCTCCCCACCTCCATCAGTGAGTCTTCCCTCCCCACCTCCATCAGTGAGTCTTCCCTCCCCACCTCCATCAGTGAGTCTTCCCTCCCCACCTCCATCAGTGAGTCTTCCCTCCCCACCTCCATCAGTGAGTCTTCCCTCCCCACCTCCATCAGTGAGTCTTCCCTCCCCACCTCCATCAGTGAGTCTTCCCTCCCCACCTCCATCAGTGAGTCTTCCCTCCCCACCTCCATCAGTGAGTCTTCTCTCCCCACCTCCATCAGGGAGTCTTCTCTCCCCACCTCCATCAGTGAGTCTTCTCTCCCTACCTCCATCAGTGAGTCTTCTCTCCCCACCTCCATCAGTGAGTCTTCCCTCCCCACCTTCATCAATTAGCCCCCCCCCCACCTCCATCAGTGAATCTTCCCTCCCCCTTCATCAATCAGCCCCCTCCCCCCTCCATCAGTGAGTCTTCCCCCACCTTCATCAATGAGTCTTTCCACCTCCATCAGTGAGTCTCCCCCCCCCACCTCCAACATTGAGCTCCCCCACCTCCATCAGTGAGTCTTCCCGCCTCCATCAGTGAATGTCCCGTCCCCCCCACCTCCATCATTGAGCTCCCCCTACCTCCATCAGTGAGTCTTCCCACCTCCATCAGTGAGTGTTCCCCCACACCTCCATCATTGAGCTCCCCCCCTCCATCAGTGAGTCTTCCTCCCCAGCTCCATCGGTGAGCCCCCATCCCCCACCTCCATCAGTGAGTCTTCCTCCCCACCTCCATCAGTGAGCTCCCCCCACCTCCATCAGTGAGTCTTCTTCCCCACCTCCATCAGTGAGCTCCCCCCACCTCCATCAGTGAGCTCCCCCCACCTCCATCAGTGAGCTCCCCCCACCTCCATCAGTGAGCTCCCCCCACCTCCATCAGTGAGTCTTCCTCCCCACCTCCATTAGTGAGTCTTCTCTCCCCACCTCCATCAGTGAGTCTTCTCTCCCCACCTCCATCAGTGAGTCTTCTCTCCCCACCTCCATCAGTGAGTCTTCTCTCCCCACCTCCATCAGTGAGTCTTCCCTCCCCACCTCCATCAATTAGCCCCCCCCCCACCTCCATCAGTGAATCTTCCCTCCCCCTTCGTCAATCAGCCCCCTCCCCCCTCCATCAGTGAGTCTTCCCCCACCTTCATCAATGAGTCTTTCCACCTCCATCAGTGAGTGTTCCCCCACACCTCCATCATTGAGCTCCCCCCCTCCATCAGTGAGTCTTCCTCCCCAGCTCCATCGGTGAGCCCCCATCCCCCACCTCCATCAGTGAGTCTTCCTCCCCACCTCCATCAGTGAGTCTTCCTCCCCACCTCCATCAGTGAGCTCCCCCCACCTCCATCAGTGAGTCTTCTCTCCCCACCTCCATCATTGAGTCTTCCCTCCCCACCTCCATCAGCGAGTCTTCCTCCCCACCTCCATCAGCGAGTCTTCCTCCCCACCTCCATCAGCGAGTCTTCCTCCCCACCTCCATCAGCGAGTCTTCCTCCCCACCTCCATCAGTGAGTCTTCCTCCCCACCTCCATCAGTGAGTCTTCATCCCCACCTCCATCAGTGAGCTCCCCCCACCTCCATCAGTGAGTCTTCCCTCCCCACCTCCATCAGTGAGTCTTCCCTCCCCACCTCCATCAGTGAGTCTTCCCTCCCCACCTCCATCAGTGAGTCTTCCCTCCCCACCTCCATCAGTGAGTCTTCCCTCCCCACCTTCATCAGTGAGCTCCCCCCACCTCCATCAGTGAGTCTTCCTCCCCACCTCCATCAGTGAGTCTTCCCTCCCCACCTTCATCAGTGAGTCTTCCCTTCCCACCTCCATCAGTGAGTCTTCCCTCCCCACCTCCATCAGTGAGTCTTCCCTCCCCACCTCCATCAGTGAGCTCCCCCCACCTCCATCAGTGAGTCCTCTCTCCCTACCTCCATCAGTGAGTCTTCTCTCCCCATCTCCATCAGTGAGTCTTCTCTCCCCACCTCCATCAGTGAGTCTTCCCTCCCCACCTCCATCAATGAGCCCCCCCCCACCTCCATCAGTGAGTCCTCTCTCCCTACCTCCATCAGTGAGTCTTCTCTCCCCATCTCCATCAGTGAGTCTTCTCTCCCCACCTCCATCAGTGAGTCTTCCCTCCCCACCTCCATCAATGAGCCCCCCCCACCTCCATCAGTGAATCTTCCCTCCCCTTCATCAATCAGCCCCCTCCCCCACCTCCATCAGTGATTCTTCCCCCACCTTCATCAATGAGCCTTCCCTCCCCCCTCCATCAGTGAGTCTTCTCCCACCTTCATCAATGAGTCTTCCCACCTCCATCAGTGAGTCCCCCCCCCACCTCCATCATTGAGCTCCCCCCACCTCCATCAGTGAGTCTTCCCGCCTCCATCAGTGAATGTCCCCCCCCCCCACCTCCATCAGTGAGTCTTCCCATCTCCATCAGTGAGTGTTCCCCCACACCTCCATCATTGAGCTCCCCCCCTCCATCAGTAAATCTTCCTCCCCAGCTCCATCGGTGAGCCCCCATCCCCCACCTCCATCAGTGAGTCTTCCTCCCCACCTCCATCAGTGAGCTCCCCCCACCTCCGTCAGTGAGTCTTCTTCCCCACCTCCATCAGTGAGCTCCCCCCACCTCCATCAGTGAGTCTTCTCTCCCCACCTCCATCATTGAGTCTTCCCTCCCCACCTCCATCAGTGAGTCTTCCCTCCCCACCTCCATCAGTGAGCTCCCCCCACCTCCATCACTGAGCTCCCCCCACCTCCATCAGTGAGTCTTCCTCCCCACCTCCATCAGTGAGTCTTCCCTCCCCACCTCCATCAGTGAGTGTTCCCTCCCCACCTCCATCAGCGAGTCTTCCTCCCCACCTCCATCAGCGAGTCTTCCTCCCCACCTCCATCAGTGAGTCTTCCTCCCCACCTCCATCAGTGAGTCTTCCTCCCCACCTCCATCAGTGAGTCTTCCTCCCCACCTCCATCAGTGAGTCTTCCTCCCCACCTCCATCAGTGAGCTCCCCCCACCTCCATCAGTGGGTCTTCTCTCCCCACCTCCATCAGTGAGTCTTCCTCCCCACCTCCATCAGTGAGTCTTCCTCCCCACCTCCATCAGTGAGTCTTCCTCCCCACCTCCATTAGTGAGTCTTCCTCCCCACCTCCATCAGTGAGTCTTCCTCCCCACCTCCATCAGTGAGCTCCTCCCACCTCCATCAGTGAGTCTTCTCTCCCCACCTCCATCAGTGAGTCTTCCCTCCCCACCTCCATCAGTGAGTCTTCCCTTCCCACCTCCATCAGTGAGCCCCCCCACCTCCATCAGTGAATCTTCCCTCCCCCTCCATCAATGAGCCCCCTCCCCCCACCTCCATCAGGGAGTCTTCCCCACCTTCATCAATGAGCCCTCCCTCCACCCTCCTTCAATGAGCCCCCCCACCTCCATCAATGAGCCCCCCCCCCACCTCCATCATGAGTCTTCCCCCACCTTCATCAATGAGCCCCCCCCACCTCCATCAATGAGCCTTCCCTCCCCACCTCCATCAACGAGTCTTCCCTCCCCACCTCCATCAATGAGCCTTCCCCTCCCCACCTCCATCAATGAGCCTTTTCTCCCCACCTCCATCAATGAGTCTTCCCTCCCCCACCTCCATCAATGATCCTTCCCTCCCCACCTCGATCAATGAGCCTTCCCTCCCCAACTCCATCAATGAGTCTTTCCCCCACCTCTATCAGTGAACTCACCCCACCTCCATCAGTGATTCATCCCTCCCACCACCATCAGTGAGCTCCCACCACCTTCATCAGTGAGTCTTCCCACCTCCATCAGTGAGTCTCCCCCCCACCTCCATCATTGAGCTCCCCCCACCTCCATCAGTGAGTCTTCCCGCCTCCATCAGTGAGTGTCTCCCCCCCCACCTCCATCATTGGGCTCCCCCCACCTCCATCAGCGAGTCTTCCCACCTCCATCAGTGAATGTCCCCCCCACCTCCATCATTGAGCTCCCCCCACCTCCATCAGTGGGTCTTCACGCCTCCATCAGTGAGTGTCCCCCACCCACCTCCATCATTGAGCTCCCCCACCTCCATCAGTGAGTCTTCCCGCCTCCAACAGTGAGTCCCCCCCCCCACCTTCATCATTGAGCTCCCCCCACCTCCATCAGTGAGTCTTCCCACCTCCATCAGTGAGTGTCCCCCCACCTCCATCATTGAGCTCCCCCCACCTCCATCAGTGGGTCTGCGATTTTTATTTTTTGCGCTATATACAAAAATAGAGCGACATTTTTGAAAAAAAATCAATATTTTTTACTTTTTGTTATAAGAGGAATCAAATAAACGAAATTTTAGTCAAACATTTAGGCCAAAATTTATTTAGCCACATGTCTTTAGTAAAAAAAAAATCGCAATAAAAAAAAAATAGCTACCTAGCGGGAACAGCGACACTAATACAGCGATCAGAAAAATGATCGCTTAGTGACGCTGGCAATAGGGAGTGAAAGGGTTAACTAGGGCGGTGATCAAGGGGTTAAAACTTTATCAGGGGGGGTACGGGGCTACCCTGAACCTAACACTAACTGACTGTCACACTGACATTAAATACAGTAATCATCGATCGCGGGGGTTAAACGTGTTTATGTGTAGTGTGTGTCAGTGTAGTGTTGTGCAGACTTACTGTGTGATGTGATCTCTCCTCAGTGGTGGATGAAAAAACCGCTGAGGGGAGAGATCACATCGCTTCCTCCTTCCTGTGTTTACAGGAAGTGACACACAGGCAGGCGCGCGCATTGGCTGGGAGCGATCCGGAGGGGGGCGGACAAAAACGAACCGCCGCCCCCTCTGCATGGATCGCTCATACAGCCGCGGGGACCCCCGACCCACCTCAAGGCACCAACGTATTTATATCTTGATGTGCCTGTCGGTGCCATTCTGCCGACGTAAATGTACATGCGGCGGTCCTTAAGTGGTTATTAACTATTTGTTTGTATTTTTTTTACAATGTTATACAATGATGTGACCCGGAGATTTCCTGTAACATACGATCAGAAATGATTGATTCCATCTCTCTGTCTCTGAAATACGATCGTATTCATCTCGGTGCTGCCAACTGATGCTAAACAATCAATCATTTTTTGCCCCTGGCCGATTGACTCTGTTTGATCAAATCCATTCGAAAATTGAGTCTCGATTCCCCCACCTCCATCAATGAGCCCTCCCTCCCCACTTCCATCAGTGAGTCTCCCCCCCCCCACCTCCATCAATGAGCTCCCCCCACCTCCATCAATGAGCTCCCCCCACGTCCATCAATGAGCCCTCCTTACCCACCATCATCAGTGAGTCTCCCCTCCACCTCCATCAATGAGCTCCCCCCACCTCCATCAATGAGCTCCCCCCACCTCAATCAGTTAGCTCCCCCCACCTCCATCAATGAGCCCTCCCTCCCCACCTCCATCAGTGATTCTCCCCTCCACCCCCATCAATGAGCTCCCCCCACCTCCATCAATGAGCCCTCCCTCCCCACCTCGATCAGTGAGCTCCCACCACCTCCATCAGTGAGCTCCCCCCACCTCCATCAGTGAGCTCCCCCCACCTCCAACAATGAGCTTCCGCCACCTCCATCAATGAGCTCCCCCCACCTCCATCAGTGAGTCTTCCCTCCACCTCCATCAGTGAGTCTCCCCCCACCTCCATCAATGAGCTCCCCCCACCTCCATCAATGAGTTCCCCCCACCTCCATCAGTGAGCTCCCCCCACCCCCATCAATGAGCTCCCCCAACCTCCATCAATGAGCTCCCCCCACCTCCATCAGTGAGCTCCCCCACCTCCATCAGTGAGTCTCCCCCCCACCTCCATTAATGTGCTCCCCCCACCTCCATCAGTGAGCTCCCCCACCTCCATCAGTGAGCTACCCCCACCTCCATCAATCAGCCTTCCCTGATGAGTCTGAATTGCTTTGATCGAATCGCACATTGATCAGTTATCAAAAATATTGAACTGTGTGTGGCCCCCATAAGATTGTTTCCATTGTGACGCAGACGGTGCGTTGTGATGTCAGTTGGCTAACTTTCTTCTTTTTTTTTTTTTTTTTTTAAGCTGATCCCTATGTGGTTACCGATGATCCAATCCAACATAAAGGTGAGTGTGCAAATCCGATCCTCTGTGACACGATCAAACAACTTAACGTGTATGTCAGCAGGGCTGGACTGGGACAAAGATTTGGCCCCGGACTTCATCCAGACTGGCCCACTTTGATAGGTCTCTCCCATAGCGGCCGGACAACTCCCCCCATCCCCCCCGGCCACCCAAGCCCCCTTCCCTAGCCACTAGCCGTTCTACTGTATTAGAGTAGAACGGCTGGTACTGGTACACTTGTAGGCAGTACCAGTGGGGAAGCTAGACATTATTTCACCCGGGGCAAAGAATCAGTTCGGTGCCCCCCCTTATGGGGCAAGATTAGGCAAAAGTGAGAAACGCCCAGGCCATAGCTGTGGAGTCAGCTGTCTGTCTCCTCCCCCATGCTCCTCTGTCGTCCCCCCTGCTCCTCTGGTCCTCCCCCTGATTCTCTGTTCCCCCCAGGTGAGCGCTGCAGGGAGAGGAGGTGAGCTCTACGGGGATGGAGAGACAGAGGAGCGGAGGGGGGCGGTGGTCCGCTGTCAATGAAGCCGCCCCACTGAGCCATCGGCCCACCGGGAAACTCCCGGTAGTCTCAATGGCCAGTCCATCCCTGGATGTCAGTCACAGGCTGTGAGTGCCTTGTATGGAACTGGTTAAAAAGCATAAAATAAAACCTTTGGTTGTAAAATACGTCAATCTGTGCCTTAACGTAATTTTTTTTTTGCAGCATTTATCGGCAGGGCTACAGCTCCGCCTCCACGCGATCCAGAACAACGCCAACCAGCAGAACCTGCGGATGCTCCAAGGCTCGGCGCAGTTCAGTCACAACTCGGCCGTCCTGCGGAAGTGGCTGCAGTGCACGCAGTTCAAAATGGCCCAGGTGGAGATCCAGTCCTCGGAGGCGGCCTCCCAGTTTTATCCTCTGTAATGTTTTCGATGGTCATGGTGGAACCAAAAGTATAATCTACATGGATAGACGTCGCTGGTCGGCCTGATAGGATTAGAGGGGTATTGGGGAATATGACCCCCCCCCAAAAAAAAACACCAATTTTGTGCTTTTAAAAGGTTCCGAAAGGTTTCCTCACCCAAGGCTATGAGTTTAGTTTGGAGTGGAAGTAGGAGGTTGCTAGAACTATGATTTGGTAAAGGGGAACTGCAGTGAGCCCAATGCTTACTACTCTAAATCCCCCCCCCCCAGTAACTTTCCATAAATGCTGTAAAAATATATGAAATGGTTGCAGCCACCTGACTGCTCCAGGCTTTCTTCCCCTTCATATTACACGGCGGTGGGCTGGGAAGAACATCCCCACACAAGTGAGGAACTACACGTCCCAAAACGCATTGGGAGAAGCAAGAGTGTGGCACAGGAAGAGACTTGAAACAATGTATTTCTTTTATTCTAGTTTAATTAGGGTTTGCGTAGAAAGGAGTTAATTGGACGTTCGCTGTTGGGCGCATACGGGCAAAAACGGGCCATTTTTTGCTGACGCATCCCAATAGGGCGTGCTTCGCGGCAGAGACGTTGAAGACGGTAAATCTTCTGACCTGAGCTTGATCTACTTTACAAATCAATGCCGATTGGAGGAAAAAAAACAACGCATCTCTACGTGAGCCGTATAAAATGCCAAAGAGACTTGGGTGTGAACCAAGGCTGCAGGGCCGGTGCTACCACTAGGCAAACTAGGGGGCCGCCTAGGGCGCCCCCGGCAACTGGTGTTCCTACTTTCTTCTCTCTGCAGCAAGCAGCAGGGATGGAGGACTGTGTCTGTGTCCCAACTCCCCAAATAAATGAAGGCAAAGGCATTCATTGATGGGCGCTGGTGGGTTTCATTAGATGGGCGCTGGTGTTCTTTATAGGGCACTGGTGGGCTTCATTTGATGTGTGCTGGTGGGCTTCAATTTATGGGCGCTGGTGGGCTTCATTTGATGGGCGCTGGTGGGCTTCATTTGATGGGCGCTGGTGGGCTTTATTAATGGGCACTGGTGGGCTTTATTAATGGGCACTGGTGGGCTTTATTAATGGGCGCTGGTGGGCTTCATTTGATGGGCGCTGGTGGGCTTCATTAGATAGGCGCTGGTGGGCTTCATTTGATGGGCGCAGGTGGGCTTTCATTTGATGGGCGCTGGTGGGGCTTCATTTGATAGGCGCTGGTGGGGCTTCATTTGATGGGCGCTGGTGGGGCTTCATTGATGGGCGCTGGTGGGGCTTCATTTGATGGGCCTTGGTGGGGCTTCATTTGAAGGGCGCTGGTGGGGCTTCATTTGATGGGCGCTGGTGGGGCTTCATTTGATGGGTGCTGGTGGGCTTCATTTGATGGGCGCTGGTGGGCTTCATTTGATGGGCGCTGGTGGGCTTTATTAATGGGCACTGGTGGGCTTTATTAATGGGCACTGGTGGGCTTTATTAATGGGCGCTGGTGGGCTTCAATTGATGGCCGCTGGTGGGCTTTATTAATGGGCGCTGGTGGGCTTCATTTGATGGGCGCTGGTGGGCTTCATTAGATAGGCGCTGGTGGGCTTTATTTGATGGGCGCTGGTGGGCTTCATTTGATGGGCGCTGGTGGGCTTCATTTGATAGGCGCTGGTGGGGCTTCATTTGATGGGCGCTGGTGGGGCTTCATTGATGGGCGCTGGTGGGGCTTCATTTGATGGGCCTTGGTGGGGCTTCATTTGATGGGCGCTGGTGGGGCTTCATTTGATGGGCGCTGGTGGGGCTTCATTTGATGGGCGCTGGTGGGGCTTCATTTGATGGGCGCTGATGGGGCTTCATTTGATGGGTGCTGGTGGGCTTCATTTGATGGGCGCTGGTGGGCTTCATTTGATGGGCGCTTCATTAAAAAGGTTGGGTAAACATGGGCAGGGCAAAGGGGGTGGGGTCATGGGTGGAGCCAAGTGAGGGCGGCAAAATTAGGTTTCGCCCAGGGTGTCAAAAATCCTTGCACCAGCTCTGCAAGGCTGTGGTGGTCATGAGGTCACCTGATCCACGTTGAAGGGACCATATGATGGCCCAGGTCAGTAGAGGTCACGTGACCAAAAGGTTCAAAGGTCACGTGACCATCAAATGGTGCGGACAGCATTTTTAACCTATTCCTTACTCGCCCATCCCAGCAAGACATTCATTGAACATTCCAGGACAGGTTTTCTTTAAATCCACATCATTTTTTATCATCTCCTAATCCACTCTACTCTGTCTGACACCCGCGGATTCCTCGGCCGCGGCGCCCGTCTCCGGTGATGCATTGTCGGATGGTCCCGGGAAAAGGAAACGCAGCGCGCGGGGTGAAAAACATCGGCCTGTTGTTCATCCACCATGAAAGAGATGACAGATGGAATATTATTTTCTGCTGTAATTCAACCCCCCCCCCCCCCGTAAGACCCGCTTTGAATATTAATGGGGGAAAAACTGCGGGCCTTGTCAGTGGGAGGCGTAATGGACAAAAAAAAAAAAAAAACGTCTTGGAAAACATTCAGAGAGAATTTTTACATTGAGTTTATTTATTTAAACATATTTTTGTATTATATAAACATATTAAGAAAATACAGATTTTAAATATTTTCTTTCTATTTAAAGAAGAACAACACCCAGTACCCCGATACCGACCGTGTGACGTATCCCCCCACCCCCCCCCCCCCCAGAAATTATCGGAAACTGTTGTAGAATCTCATATTAGCCAATGTATTTCATATTTTTATTTCATATTATTCATATTGATTTGCATATATTTTATTGATAATTTAATTATAATTCATAATTATTATTCATATTATTTGTATTATTATCATTCTTCTTCAAAATCAACATCTTCACTATTAATGAAAAACAATTATGGTAGATAATATTTGGTAGATTAAAAAAATATTAGCCAATGTATTTCATATTACTATTTCATATTATTCATATTGATTTGCATATATTTTATTGATAATATAATTATTATTCAGAATTAATTATTCAGAATTATTATTCATATTATTTTTATTCATATTATTCTACTTCAAAATCAACGTTTTCACTATTAATGAAAAACAATTATGGTAGATAATATTTGGTAGATTAAAAAAATAAAAAAAATATTAGCCAATGTATTTCATATTATTCATATTGATTTGCATATTATTTATTGATAATATAATTATTATTCATAATTAATTATTCAGAATTATTATTCATATTATTTTTATTCATATTATTCTACTTCAAAATCAACGTTTTCACTATTAATGAAAAACAATTATGGTAGATAATATTTGGTAGATTAAAAAAATATTAGCCAATGTATTTCATATTACTATTTCATATTATTCATATTGATTTGCATATATTTTATTGATACTATAATTCTTATTCAGAATTAATTATTCAGAATTAATTATTCAGAATTATTATTCATATTATTTTTATTCATATTATTCTACTTCAAAATCAACATTTCCACTATTAATGAAAAACAATTATGGTAGATAATATTTGGTAGATTAAAAATAAAATAAAAAAAACACAGCTAAACAGAACCAAAAAAAAAAAAAAAGCTACCGCCGGTTTAGTGTGGCAGGATGGGGGGAGGGGGTACTTTGTTCTGCTCTTTATGACCTGGGCTGTCAAATCCTGACTTAATGTAACGAGTCGGGTCCTGGGAAAAAAAAATGGGTGTTCTATTAAAAAGAAAACTAATATTTTATATATATAGTGGTTATCTTTAGGGAATTCATCTGCTGCTATATTAAAAAAATCTATCATAGTTTGAGTTATAATTGTAAAATTTACCTGAAATAATTATTTTTTAAATACAAAATAACTTTTTTTTATTTACTGTATTTTTTTTTTTAATCGCTGTATTTTTTTATTTACTTTGTGCGCCATAATTTGTGTTCTAACATTATATATATATATATATATATATATATATATATATATATATTGCCCCTTGTTAGCCCCAACATTATTATTTTTTCAGAGAAAAACAAACAGCAAAAAAAGAACGGTTGGAGGGAAAAAGAAACATAAAAGAAAAAAAAAATGTGCAGACAAAAAAAGAAACATTGTATGAAATAAATAAGGACAACCTTTTCACTACTAGAACCCAATTTAGGAATAAGTAAGAAAAAAAGACTGCTGCCTGCAGGGCACCCGAGGTACGCACAGTAGGTGCCGGGGGGCCACAGGTGGGGCGCCCCGAGGGATGCACAGTAGGGTTGGGGGGCCACAGGTGGGGGCCCCCAAGGGACACACAATAAGTGCCGGGGGCCACAGGTGGGGGGCCCCGAGGGATGCACAGTAAGTGCTGGGGGCACAGGTGGGGGCCCCTGAGGGCCACGCAGTAGGTCCTGGGGGGGGGGCATAGGTGGGGGGCCTCCGAGGGACCCACTGTAGGTGTCGGGGGGCACAGGTGGGGGGCCCCCAAGGGACACACAGTAAGTGCCGGGGGGCACAGGTGGGGTGCCAGGGTCTTAGACGTATGTATCTATATCTATGGAGTGTTGATAGCTTAGATCTGTACATATCTGTATACATAGAACATTTCTATCTATATCCAGTATTTATAAATGAAGAGAAGATTTTTTTACCTGTATATTTGTACAGAACATCTGATCATCATCAATTGTAATCTATTTATCAGAGATTAGTCATCTATACATTGATCGCACTGTATACCGATCGTCCTGTGTCTCCCCCCTTATAGGTACGAAGGAAAGTCACTTTGACACATAGGGGGCGTTAAGATTACTTTAAAAACAATTTCCTGTCTAAGTTTTTAAAAATGTTAGTCCAACTCCAGCCAAAGTCAATTTTATTTTTATATTTGGATGGATTGGGAGGGGGGGAGGGGGTTAGAGCTCCTGGCAGGATGTGATTTCTGGAGGGGGGGGGGGTTGGGGGAGTAGAAGAAAGGTGTTGACTGTTAGGATCTCTTAAAGAAGAGTTTTGTCCTGATTTAGGGACGCAGTGACACCGGCTTCTAATCCTTCCTACATAGGAAAGGAAAATTGCTTGGCTGCTGCTTTAATTTTCATGTATCAATATTATTAACAAAGACGCAATTTTCAGGGATTAGACTGATCGTCTCGCTGACATTTTAGCTCATTTCCGTGTTTCTATTCCCGGAGCTCAATGTTTAATTCCCGGAATTCCATTGGACCGGCTGAGATGAATGACGATTGTATTCCTGATGGGATTTTGTGATCATCGCTGCAAATTTATATGACAGAAATTCTATAGAGAGATGGAAATATTATAAGAGTCGGAATATCCTCCTATATTATCTATAGGAAGAGTTCTATCAGAATATCCTTCTATAGGAAAAGTTCTATCAGAATATCCTTCTATATAAAGAGTCGGAATATCCTTCTATATTATCTATAGAAAGAGTTCTATCAGAATATCCTTCTATAGGAAGAGTTCTATCAGAATATCCTTCTATATTATCTTTAAGAAGAGTCAGAATATCCTTCTATATTATCTATATGAAAAGTTATATCAGAATATCCTTCTATAGGAAGAGTTCTATCAGAATATCCTTCTATATTGTCTATAAGAAGAGTCAGAATATCCTTCTATATTATCTAAAAGAAGAGTCAGAATATCCTTCTATATTATCTATATGAAGAGTTCTATCGGAATATCCTTCTATATTATCTATAGGAAGAGTTCTATCAGAATATCCTTCTATAGGAAGAGTTCTATCAGAATATCCTTCTATAGGAAGAGTTCTATCAGAATATCCTTCTATATTATCTATAAGAAGAGTCAGAATATCCTTCTATATTATCTATAAGAAGAGTCAGAATATCCTTCTATATTATCTATATGAAAAGTTCTATCAGAATATCCTTCTATAGGAAGAGTTCTTTCAGAATATCCTTCTATATTATCTATAAGAAGAGTCAGAATATCCTTCTATATTATCTATAAGAAGAGTCAGAATATCCTTCTATATTATCTATAGGAAGAGTTCTATCAGAATATCCTTCTATAGGAAGAGTTCTATCAAAATATCCTTCTATTGGAAGAGTTCTATCAGAATATCCTTCTATTGGAAGAGTTCTATCAGAATATCCTTCTATTGGAAGAGTTCTATCAGAATATCCTTCTATATTATCTATAAGAAGAGTCAGAATTTCCTTCTATATTATCTATATAAAGAGTTCTATCGGAATATCCTTTATATTATCTATATGAAGAGTTCTATTAAAGGATTACATTGTAACAGACGATGGATTGTAAGATTTCTATTGTAACAGGAAAGAGATTGTAAGAGTTACATTGTAACAGAATGTCAGATTTATATAGAGATTATTACAGTGGAAGGAGCAGCCCATGGGATGTTATGACTCTAGTTCAGGCTTTCTCAACCCGGGGTGCAGTCAGGGCCCCCCCCCCGGGTTGCCCCACCACAGGACCCTGTTATCCCCGGATCACCCATGATGAGCTGCCATAGTAAAGATTGGCCAGTCACCATAAGAACCAATGATGCTTTTGGGCAGTGATGGTGAACCTGGGCACCCTGGATGTTTTGTGACTACATTTCCCATGATGCTCAGGCACATTGCAGTGTGGGTGAGTATCATGGGAAATGTAGTTCCAAAACATCTGGGGTGCCAGGGTTCGCCATCACTTTTTTAGGGCCAGGATGCATGATGTCATTGGCTATGGTGATGGTGGCTGGCACAACCTGCCCAGGAAATGTGTAAATGGGCCCTGAAGGGTTGTGTTTTCGGTGAAGAAGGTTCCAGAATATCGAGTTGTGTTTATATTCCGGAACCTTCTTGACCGGAAACACAACTCTATATTCCGGAACCTTCTTCACCAGAGAGTTGTGTTTCCGGTGAAGAAGGTTCCGGAATATAGAGTTGTGTTTCCGGTGAAGAAGGTTCCGGAATATAGAGTTGTGTTTGCGGTGAAGAAGGTTCCGGAATATAGAGGTTTTTTTTATATTCCGGAACCTTCTTGACCGGAAACACAACTCTATATTCCGGAACCTTCTTCACCAGAGAGTTGTGTTTCTGATCAAGAAGGTTCCGGAATATAGAGTTGTGTTTCCGGTGAAGAAGGTTCCGGAATATAGAGTTGTGTTACCATAATAGGACAAGAAAGAATAAAGTTGGGGTCACAGACAGACCTTTATAGACGACGATGATGAATACACAATCAGGGGGCGGTATAGATTTTCTCAGTTTACACCCCCGCAGAATCGGGATCCCGCACCCCCCTGTCTGTCGGTAACTTTTATCCGTAAGAAATGTCGATTTACCAGCAAAAAAATACAAACTCAGCACCTCTGGTATTTAGTAGCTTTTATGAAAATGATTTATTTCTTCCATTTCATGTGACAAGAAACGGATTGATAATCATAATGTGATGAAAAATAAAATAAATACAAATTGTTTATACAAAAAAAAATTGTTTTTCTTTCTTATGTGTCATCCAACCCCCCCTCAGTGCTGCTAAATAATTCTCATTGGTGGTCAGTGGATAAGTGTTCTCCTACATTTGTGGTCAATAAAAAGTGTTCCCCTACATTGGTGGCCAGTAAAAAAAAGTGTTCCCCTACATTGGTGGTCAGTAAAAAAACGTTACCCTACATTGGTGGTCAGTAAAAAAGTGTTACCTACATTGGTGGTCAGTAAAGTGTTACCCTACATTGGTGGTCAGTAAAAAAGTGTTACCCCACATTGGTGGTCAGTAAAAGTGTTACCCTACATTGATGGTCAGTAAAAAAAGTGTTACCTACATTGGTGGTCAGTAAAAAAGTGTTACCCTTCATTGGTGGTCAGTGTCATGCCCACTTATTTTGGAGGTCAGCAAAGAGCCCTCATATTGGTGTTTAGTGGTGGGGTGCCCCCTCACAATAGTGGTCTGTGGCGTGGTATGTCCCTCACAATAGTGGTCACCTAAAGCAGCACTCATGGAGTTGGGGGCAGCGCTGGGGCCAGAGAGCCCATACTGACGAAAATAGTCGCCTCAGACGGCAGCAGGCCCAGGCATGGCCCTACTGGGGACAACCTTCTCTCACTTTGGGAAGACCACCAATTTTTTTTTTATTCTATTCAAAGTGAAAAAAAAACTATAATTAGTATAATATAATGCACTGATGGGGCTGCACTGATGTGTACTGATGAGGCAGCACTGATAAGGCTGCACTGATGGCCACTAATAAGCTGCTCTAATGGGCACTGATAAGCTGCACTAATGGGCACTGATGGGGCTGCAGTGATGGGTATTGATGAGGCTGTACTGATGGGCACTGATGTGCACTGATGAGGCTCCACTGATGGGTACTGATAAGTTGCACTAATGGGCACTGGTGAGGCTGCAGTGATGGGCACTGATAAGCTGCACTGATGAGGAGGCACTGACGAGACTGCACTGATGAGCAGGCACTGATAAACATGGGGCTGATGATCATATGTTATACAATGTACTGTGCCCTGTCACGCTGTCCCTGTGTGAGGAAAGGAGAGCCGTCTGTTTACAAGTGACCAGCTGTGATTGGACACAGAGCGCCCCCGAGAGGATGTCCTTGGAGCTCCTCCCCTGGAGACTCACATTGGAGCCGTCTATCCGATGGGCAGGAAGTAGTTCCAAAGATGTTTGTCACAGAACTTAGAATTTTGATCAAATACTGTAAATTAAAGTCATCCTTTACAAAAAAAAAAGGGCAACTCCACTTTCATGGAAAAATAAATAAATAAGATGCACATTTTCTCCACAAGCCACATTGAAATTTAATGTTATGAATCAGTCATGTTTTTCTAAAATTCAATCCAATGGGATAACCGGGAGGAAATTCTGCATAGAGGTATTAAGACCGCCCCCAGAAATGTCATTTCCTGCTTGTGTGATTGGCTACCTGATTCTGCCAGAACTCTGCACTAAGGTACAAGTCAGATTTTAGGGATCCTCTGCAACAAAAATTTCATTTTTTGGGGGGGAGATACTCCCAAAGAGTTAAATACTTCTAAAGGCACACAGACCCTGCACCTTTCCTCATCAGAACACTGATGCCGCGTACACGGTCGTTTTTTGTCTTGTAAAAAAACGTTGTTTTTTTCTCATGAAAAAAAACAACGTTTTTCAAACTTCATTTTAAAAAACGACGTTGCCTACACACCATTGTTTTCTGAAAATGCTCTTGCAAAGCGCGGTTACGTACAACACATACAACGGCACTCAGTTCCATTCAAGCTCGCGTCATAACTTGCTTCTGAGCATGCGCGGGTTTAAAAACGTTGTTCTAGTGTACACATGATAATTTTTTATGACACAAAAAACGACATTCTGAAAAACAACATAAAAAAGCAGGTTCGAATTTTTTTTTTTCCAGAAGACATAAAACAAAGTTTTGCCCACACACAATCATTTTAAATGACGGTTTTTAAAAAATGACCGTGTGTACACGGCATGAGAGTGCACTGGGTAATTGAGCCAGACTTTCTCATTCAGAATCAGTCTGCACAGGACATGGGCGTCATAAACCAGGTGTGACCAGAATGGTGCGAACTGCGACAAAGGACACCAAAACATATAGGGCCAGATTCTCTAAGAATTCCGGCGGCGTAGCGTAAGCCAGTTACACTACGCCGCCGCATCATACTAGAGCATGTGCTTTAATCTCAATGCACTTGCTCCGTAGGTTTCGCCTGCGTCGCGTAAATCGCACAGCGTAAACCCGCGCAATTCAAATGGGGCGGCTTGTATTTAAATTAAGCGCGCCCCCGCGTCGAATGAACTGCGCATGCGCCGGCCGGGGAAAAAGCCCAGTGCGCATGCTCCAGCTCACGTTGGAAAGCGTCGTTGAAACCGACGTCAAAACGACGTGAGCGTCATTTACGCAACTCCCTATTCGCGAACGAGTTAGTAAAACGACGCAAGCGACGGAAAAAGCCGACGCTGACCCGACGCCATACTTAACATGGCATCCGACGGGACCTGACGGCATACGACGGTACTTCGTAAGGTTACTCCACATCGAAGCTGGGGTAACCTTACGCGAACGAAAATTACGTACGGGGCGGCGTAAAAGCGATCGAGAATCGGCGTACTACCTCATTTGCATATGCAAATGCGAAAACAACGTAAAGGCCACCTAGTGGCCGGAGTTGTCATTACAACTACGATCCGCAAGTGTAATGGTTTTACACTTGTCGGATGTAGAAGCGTATCTATGCAAAAGTGATGCTAAGCATCACGCGCATTGATACGAGACAAAAAAAACGGCGATACGACGGTGTATCTGAGATACTCCGTCGTAACGCCGCTGAGAATCTGGCCCTTAGAAAGTGAATAATAATGTTTATTGAAGATAAGCGATAAATACGTAAAACACCCCAAATACAAACCGTGCACAACCAACCAATCAGAAACCCCCACAGACAACAAATAATTCTATACAACCAATGGGAAATACCAGAATTATATACGTCAGCCAGGCCAGGGTCAGAAACAGAGGATCAGCAGATGAACAAGGGTATGACGGGAGAGGGGGAAGGTGGACGGGATCAGGATAGGCTCGGGATCAGGATCGGGTACAGGCTTAGGATTAGGGATGAGCCGAACACCCCCGCGTTCGGTTTGCACCAGAACGTTCGAACAGACCGCCCGTTCGTGCAAATATTTAGAACCCCATTGAAGTCTATGGGACTCGAACGTTCGAATTCAAAAGCGCTCATTTTAAAGCCCAATATTCAAGTTATTGTTGGAAAACTTTTTTGAGAACCCGGGTCTTGCCCCAGGGAACATGTATCAATGGGAAAAAAAGGTTTTAAAAACGGTTGTTTTTTCTGGAGCAGCGATTTTAATGATGGAGAGAGATGTGTCACAACCAGTAGTAGTGTTTTGGAGGCGTGGTGGTGGAACAACCTCCAACACTACTGTACCTTGCCCCGCGTCCTTTCCAGATGCCAGTAGAGTCACCCAATGCGCTGTGAAAAAGACTGACGGGCAACAATGAGGCAGCTTCCTGATGACGCATTAAGTTGCGAAATGCATAGAGGCTGCTGGACCATTGCCAGCTCGTCATGTCCAGCCTGAGTATAACGAGGCTGGGAACGCAAGCGACAAAGTGAGGCATCACACGTGCGGACCAGGACACACTCGTACATTTGCATACTCCGATTTACGGCTGGATTAGCTCAGTGCCGGCTCCTAGGCACTTTTATATGTGAGTGGAACAACTATATGTTTTAATCATAATAAATTATTTGATTTACTACACCATGATAGTCTTTTATATGTTACATGAGCGGATATAAAACGAGACTACAGCCAAAGCATTGGGAGTGACTGCTGATAAACCTGAGAGAGGGAGTGGTTATCCATATGAACCAAAGGCAGATTTCTGGGTCCATCTGGTGAGTGGCCATTTTATCCGGTGACGGTGTAGACACTATTTGCGGTGAAGGTGGAAACTCAGCTGGGCATCATTGCAAGAAATATCTATTAAGGACTTTCTTAGCACATATATATATATTTTTTACTTTTTATATATTTTTTTCATATATAATATATATTTTCTTGCTTTCTTGGAGCACATTCAATCTGTGGATTGTAATAGCAGTATATTTTAAAAAATTGGGGATTTATTTCACAGTTTTTTGATGGATTGAGAAATCCATACGTTATAGTTTGGCACAGGGCACTGTATTAGTATCTATTGCACATTATTTGTTGATTGTTTGTTTGCACATTAAATAACAACCATAGACACATGTACATACTTTTTTGTTTTTTTGAGTAACAAGTTCACAGGACCAGTTGTGGTAAAATGTTTATAACAATATAAGTTAGCGCAATTCACTTCACAAATACACAAATCTAAATCCAACCTTCAAGGTTGCACTTTGTATTGCAGCAAGACTTAATAAGAATATTGATATCATCTTGGCGCCGGTAACACACATTTTTTTCCAACGTCCCTGTCCATGCCTGCTGGACCATGAGTCAGCGGTAAGATGCACCTTACCACTGACCGCCCTGTCCAGCGAGGCATGGACATTGCCTTCCACATGCTGGTAGAGAGCCGGAATCACCTTCCGTGAGAAAAAGTGGCGTTTGGGTACTTGCCACTGAGGTACCGCACATTCCACAAACTCACGGAAGGGGGCAGAATCGACATAGTTACATAGTTAGCTAGGTTGAAAAAAGACACAAGTCCATCCAGTTCAACCATAAAAAAATAAATAAATAAACAAACAAAATAAAACACAGTACAATCCCATACACCCAACTCCATACCCACAGTTGATCCAGAGGAAGGCAAAAAACCCCAGCAGAGCGATGATCCAATTTGCTACAGGAGGGGAAAAAATTCCTTCCTGATCCCCCGAGAGGCAATCGGTTTTACCCTGGATCAACTTTACCTACAAATCTTAGTACTCAGTTATATTACGAGCATTTAGGAAAGAATCCAGGCCTCTCTTGAAGCAATCTACTTAGCTGGCCACAACCACCTCTGGAGGGTGCCCAAAACTGGACTGAAAAGGTAGCAGTTGAAGTGCTAGCAATTTCGCTAAGCTAGCATTCAACCGCTGGGCATGTGGATGGCTGGGAGAGTACTTCTTTCGGCACTGCAGCAGCTGGGGCAGGGAAATTTGTCTGGTACTATCAGTAGATTGCCCGCATGTACTACTAGGTTGTGACACACCTATTTCTACACCTTCAGTCCTATCAGTGCAGGCTTCAGAGAGGACTGCGGGTCTAGTGGGGTTGGAGGTCCCAGCTGATGAGGGGCAAGGGGAGGTCTGCTTTGTTCTTTGGTGTGGGTCTTTCTGGTATGCGTGCCAACAAACTGCAAGGCAGGTCAACATATGTCTGGTCAAGCATGTGGTGCCCAAGCGGGTGATGTTTTGGCCACGCAAGATACGCTTGAGACATATGTGGCAAATAGCAATGGTGCGATCTGATGCTCAAGTCTCAAAAAAGGCCCACACCAAATAACTTTTGCAGTAACGTTGAGACACAGCAGCGCCCTGCACAGGCGTAGCTCTGCAATGTAATGCAGTTGGTGTGCTGCCCTTAAGCTGGCCCCTGAAGGGCATCCTGGCTCTTTGGAGATGTGCCTGTGCCTCGTCGTTGTCCTCCTCCTCCTCCTCTTCCTTCTCCTCTCTCCTATCAGGCACCCACGTAGAGTCAGTGACCTCATCATCCCCTCCCTCCTCATCACTGTCGAAAACTGGGCAGTATGCTCCAGCTGGGGGAACATCACTGCCAGATTGCTGTGCCTCTCGGGCACCCCCTCTCTCTGGGCTCACATCAATGCCTTCCTCTATCTGTGTTCCATCATCGGAGCCTTCAAAACGCTGCACATCTTCATGCAGCATGTACCCAACACTGTGTTGAAACAGTTCGGGGGACTACTCAGGAGGACATGGTGGGACTAGGGAAGGATTGAGTGATGCCATTGTGCGGAGGAAAGAGGACGCCTTGGCAGCTGCTTTGCCAGACAAACTAAGCTCAGCCTGGGTGAGAGAGGATGAGGAGGATGAGGACGGCTTGGTCATCCACTCTACTAATTTCTCTGCATGTTGAGGCTCAACACGGCCAGCTCCCAAAAAGGACAATCGGCCATGTGCTGAAGAGGATGCACCGTGTCCACCACCAGCATTGCCGCTAGATGCAGAGCCTGCTTGCCCTCGTGACTCTCTGCCTCTCTTTGTTGTCCTTCCAGACATTTTAATGTCCTGCACAGGACAAAATCAGTACACACACCTCGTACCTTTAGGTACAAACTAGAGAGGACAAGTGCAGTAAACTCCAAGTAGGTTTAAGTGAAAAATATACAGCACAAGTGCAGTAACACAACTACGTTTAGGTGCTAATAAACAGCACAAGTGCAGTAACACAGAGGACCTTTAGGTGCAACTGAACAGCACAAGTGCAGTAACACCAAGTACGTTTAGGTGCTATTAAACAACACACGTGCAGTAACAGCAAATGCGTTTAGGTGCTATTAAACAGCAAACGTGCAGTAAGAGCAATTGCGTTTAGGTGCTATTAAACAGCAAACATGCAGTATCAGCAACTGCGTTTAGGTGCTATTAAACAGCAAATGTGCAGTAACAGCAACTGCGTTTAGGTGCTATTAAACAGCAAATGTGCAGTAACAGCAACTGCTTTTAGGTGCTATTAAACAACACACGTGCAGTAACAACAAATGCGTTTAGGTGCTATTAAACAGCAAACGTGCAGTAACAGCAACTGCATTTAGGTGCTATTAAACAGCAAACATGCAGTAACAGCAAATGCGTTTAGGTGATATTAAACAGCACACGTGCAGTAACAGCAACTGCGTTTAGGTGCTATTAAACAGCAAACGTGCAGTAATAGCAAATGCGTTTAGGTGATATTAAACAGCACACGTGCAGTAACAGCAAATGCGTTTAGGTGCTATTAAACAGCAAACATGCAGTAATAGCAACTGCATTTAGGTGCTATTAAACAACACATGTGCAGTAACAGCAAATGCGTTTAGGTGCTATTAAACAGCAAACGTGCAGTAAGAGCAACTGCGTTTAGGTGCTATTAAACAGCAAACATGCAGTAACAGCAACTGCGTTTAGGTACTATTAAACAGCAAACGTGCAGTAACAGCAACTGCGTTTAGGTGCTATTAAACAGCAAACGTGCAGTAACAGCAAATGCGTTTAGGTGATATTAAACAGCACACGTGCAGTAACAGCAACTGCGTTTAAGTGCTATTAAACAGCAAACGTGCAGTAAGAGGAACTGCGTTTAGGTGCTATTAAACAGCAAACGTGCAGTAACAGCAACTGCGTTTAGGTACTATTAAACAGCAAACGGGCAGTAACAGCAACTGTGTTTAGGTGCTATTAAACAGCAAACGTGCAGTAACAGCAAATGCGTTTAGGTGATATTAAACAGCACACGTGCAGTGACAGCAACTGCGTTTAAGTGCTATTAAACAGCAAACGTGCAGTAACAGCAAATGCGTTTAGGTGATATTAAACAGCACATGTGCAGTAACAGCAACTGCGTTTAGGTGCTATGTAACAGAACACGTGCAGTAACAGCAAATGCGTTTAGTTGCTATTAAACAGCACACGTGCAGTAACAGCAAATGCGTTTAGGTATTATTAAACAGCACATGTGCAGTAAGAGCAACTGCGTTTAGGTGCTATTAAACAACACACGTGCAGTAACAGCAAATGCGTTTAGGTGCTATTAAACAGCACAGTGCAGTAACAGCAAATGCATTTAGTTACCACCCTGTCATCTGTCCACCTGCCACTGGCCACTCAGCAGGCTATCGGACAAGCTCCTCTCCCCCCTTCAGGACTTGCACGGCTTTCCCCCGGTTCACCTGACCCCCCCTGCCTCCCTCATTCAGGTAAGCCATTCCTTGGGAGCTAAAGGCGGTCGTCCTTCTCAGGACAAGCCGCAGTAGCTTCCCCCAATCCCCACGGCTCTTCCCCTCTCCTCACCCCCATACCGCTACCCCCGCTCGGGCGTCCTTCCCGCCAGCCATCCCCACAAGCCGCCGCTACCCTTGGGCGCGGTGTTTTTTTTCCCTCCGCGCCGGTCGGTGGGGATTTGCGGCAGCCGCGAATCAGGAAAGACCGCGGCTTCATCCGCGGCCTAGCGGCGCGCTGCTCCCCACCCCCCAACAATCGGCACCATTGCACAAATCAGGCCAGAAAGCCCCCCCTACCCCAGTAGAGCCCCCTTGCCCTCCGATCATCCTTCTTAGCCCCCCAGGCACCACTTAGCCTGGTACCTCCCCAGCCTGGATCCTGCTGCCAGGTCGGCGGCCATCTTGCTTCACCCAGCCTTATCTCCCCCCTCTCATAATCATTTAAACTTGATCCAGGGCTTAACCCGATCGCCTCTTTAGGGGTCAGGAAGGAATTTTTTTCCCTACCACAGCATATTGGCGCAGCGTGGTCAGGTTTTTTTTTGCCTTCCTCTGGACCAAGCTAGGATCAGAGGATTCAGTTATCCTTGTGAATCCACCCGCCACCCCCCCCCCCACCCCTTGGTTCCACGGCGGCCATGGTTAATCGGCAATACTCGGCGGAGAACATTTGGGATCTGGATCGATTTGCCACAATTCTGCCGGCCGCCACCAAAAATACCCTAAGAAATCTGTGACTTTGGAGGATCGATCGACGATCGACTACCAAAAATCGCAGCCATTTACCCCAGCCTAAGCACATATCATGTGCTTTGATCAACACTAGATTGGCAGTAAAACACTGATTAGAAATCCATGATTTCTTATTGCGACATGATTTAGACTGCCTCTTTATTACAGAGAGCTGGCTCACAGCCGACTGTAACACCATTCTAGGAGAATTGGTGCCAGAAAACTACCGTATTATAACGGAAAACAGAATAGGGCAAAGAGGAGGAGGACTGGCGGTGATCCATAAGACACGTCTTGCGATCACAAAACCAAGCCTTCAAAACCCTCTTCCATTCATGGAAACCCTTACTCTTCCATTGCAAGTAAACTGCCAGGAGACGGTCCAGATTCTACTCTGCTATAGGCCACCCGGCCCAAAATCGCAGCTGCTCCCATCTTTGACGGACTTTGTCTCCACTTATACCCTGAACAGCAAACACCTTTTGCTGCTCGGGGACTTCAACCTCTGGGCCAACTCCCCGCAAGACCCCATTGCCGACGCCTGCATCGACCACCTGGAAGGATTGGGGCTTCAGCAACTAGTATGTGGGCCCACACATGCTTCAGGTCACACGCTCGATCTTATTTTCAGACCAGATCTGGAAGTAAAAATCTTGGAAAATTAACCATTGCCTTGGACAGATCACCATGCAATTAAATTCATTATTTCCGAATTCCCCCCCTTAACAAAAACATCAAATCCAGTGACAACACACTGGACCAGATGTCAGAAGAAGCTCCACTCGGAACTCTTCAAAGCCACGTTAGGGGGAAAAATAAACACAATTCAGCCGCACCAAACGGCGGAAGAAACACTGGAGGCCATAAACACAGCACTATTGCAGTCAGCTGACTTGATAGCGCCGAAACGAAAGACCCAGATCAGGAAAAATAACTCCAGCTGGTTCAACAACCAGCTGGCGTTACTGAAGCAAGAGCGCAGAAGGGCAGAAGCAGCCTGGAAAAGAAGCTCTTCAGATGAGAACCTCTCGATCTACAAGGCAATAACCAGAAAATACTACAAGCAAATCTTCGAAGCCAAGAAAAACAATTTTTCTGAGGCTATCAACGGTGCCCTAAACCGCCCCCGCGAACTCTTCAAGCTGGTCACTCAGACCATGAATCCAGGATGTCTTGAAGCCCCCAACTTGGATACACAAGAATTTTGCGATGAGTTATCGGATTGCTTCATTAACAAAATTGAGGCAATCCGGCAAAGCATTAAGCAAAACAATTTCTCTCCTAGCCCCCCCCGTAGTTATTTACACAGCACCGGCAGTAATTCACCACAGTTAGGTGAGTTCACGCTGGAGCCCATCTCCATTCAGACCACAAAAAATATCATCGGCACTCTGCGCAACAGCACTGCGCCAAATGATATTATCCCCACCAAACTGCTGAAAGAATGCGCCGACATCCTGGCACCTCCTGTCACGCAGCTTATCAACCAATCCTTCAGGGAGGGCATAATGCCCTCCCAGCTGAAGGAGGGCTTTATTCAACCCATCTTGAAGAAAGCCACCCTGGATCCTAAGGATCCACTCAACTGGCGCCCTATAACAGGCCTAAATGTTCTCTCCAAGGTAATGGAGAAAGCAGTGGTACAGCAGCTGCAACAGCATCTAGATACCCACAACTTACTCGACCCATTTCAATCAGGATTCCGTCCCGGACACGGGACGGAAACAGCACTGCTTAAGATATGGGACGACGTTCTCGAGGCCACAGACAAAGGAGAATCTTCTCTTCTGGTTCTGCTGGACCTAAGCGCAGCCTTTGATACAGTAGATCACAAGCTGTTATTGACTCGGCTGGCCAAAATAGCAGTCGCAGAAAGTGATCTATCCTGGTTCTCCTCTTTCTTGGAAAACCGATCGCAAATAGTGAAGCTAGGACCCATCACTTCTGAAAAACGCACATTATCGTGTGGGGTCCCTCAGGGATCTCCCCTGTCGCCGATGTTATTCAACATCTATGTGCGTCCTCTTTTCGAAATCATCAGCAGCCAAAAACTGCTATATCACTCATATGCAGACGACACGCAACTGTACTTCCGCATTTGCAATAAAAAGGATCACCACCTCAATCTAGAGACTTGTCTCTCTTTGATAGAGGACTGGATGACAAAGAGTTATCTCAAACTCAACGGAGCGAAAACAGAACTTCTTCTGTTTCACGCCAAGCGTAGGAATCAATCGGCAACAACCTGGATCCCCCCGCCCATTCTGGGCAAAATAATCACCCCTAGCGCCAAAGTCAAAAGTCTTGGGGTCATCTTTGACTCCGACATGACAATGAACTCACAAATAGGGTCAGTAGTCAGCGGATCTCACCATCTGCTGCGCCTACTACGCAGACTCACTCCTTTTATTCCCAAGAAAGACATAGCGGTCGTGGTGGGAGCGATTGTAAACTCCAGACTGGACTATGCAAATGCCCTTTACCTCGGACTCCCCAAGTACCAAATTGCTCGTCTTCAAGTCGTTCAAAATACGGCCGCCAGACTTGTAACTGGGAAAAAACCCTGGGAATCAATCTCACCTTCACTGAGATCCCTTCACTGGCTACCAGTTAAAGACAGAATCACCTTTAAAGCACTCTGTCTAACGCATAGATGTATCCATGGGAATGCTCCCCATTATCTTTGCGAAAAAATAAAAGTTCACAATCCCAATCGTATTCTACGATCCACCAATCAAAATCGGCTTCAGATACCGAAAGCCAGATACAAGTCCAAAGGAGACAGGAGATTCGCTGTCCAAGGTCCCAGACTATGGAACTTCTTACCAGCCAGCATTCGGTTGGAGGAAAACCACATAGGGCCAGATTCAGGTAGATGGGAGCATCTTTAAGCTGGAGTAACGTTTCTCATTTACGTTACTCTGGCGAAATTTTAGGAGCAAGTGCTGTTATTCATGAAGCACTTGCGCCTAAAGTTGCGGCAGCGTATCGCAAATGAGCCGGCGGAATTCAAATTGGGTGGGTACGGGGCGTGTATTATTTAAACTAAGTGTGATCCCGCGGCGAACGTACTGCGCATGCGTCGACTGTCAATGCATCCCAGTGCGCATGCTCCAAATTCTGTCAGTGAAAGTCAATGACGTAAAATCCCCATTCATGGACGTTTTACGCAAGCGACTCAAATTTTTTTTTTCGACGCGATGACGACGGCTATACTTAACATAGGATACTCCACTAGGGGGCTGCTTTATCTTTACGCCGTGTATCGCTTACGGAAACGTCGGAAAGTCACTACGTCGCGCCCGAATACGATCGTGAATTGCCGATTCCCGCTGATTAACATATTTTTTCGGCGTTAATCAGCGGGAACGCCCCCGGCGCCATTTTTAAATTAAAGTTGTGATGCGATGGCGAAATTCAATTACGCCGCTCGCATCGGAACTCCAACCCGGCGTTTCTTGTTTTCTGGTTACAGAAAACAAAAACGCCGGCTTAAAGTGACAGTTAGGCTGGAGTATCACTGATACTCCAGCCTAACTCTACCTGAATCTGGCCCTTAGTCTTCAGGAGAAAGATTAAGACTCATCTCTATTGATCTCAAAGGAGACAGGAACAACAAGCGCCCATAGGCGATTTACTTCGCATGTGCTGCGCTATATAAGTTTTCATTCATTCATTCATTAAACAGCACACGTGCAGTAACAGCAACTGCGTTTAGGTGTTATTAAACAACACACGTGCAGTAACAGCAAATGCGTTTAGGTGCTATTAAACAGCAAACGTGCAGTAAGAGCAAATGCGTTTAGGTGCTATTAAACAGCAAACGTGCAGTTACAGCAAATGCGTTTAGGTGATATTAAACAGCAAATGTGCAGTAACAGCAAATGCGTTTAGGTGATATTAAACAGCAAACGTGCAGTAACAGCAAATGCGTTTAGGTGCTATTAAACATCAAACGTGCAGTAACAGCAAATACATTTAGGTGATATTAAACAGCACAAGTGCAGTAACAGCAAATGCGTTTAGGTGATATTAAACAGCACACGTGCAGTAACAGCAAATGCATTTGGGGGTATTAAACAGCAAACGTGCAGTAACAGCAATTGCGTTTAGGTGCTATTAAACAGCAAATGTGCAGTAACAGCAACTGCGTTTAGGTGATATTAAACAGCACACATGCAGTAACAGCAAATGCGTTTAGGTGGTATTAAACAGCAAACGTGCAGTAACAGCAAATGCGTTTAGGTGCTATTAAACAGCAAACGTGCAGTAACAGCAAATGTGTTTAGGTGCTATTAAACAGTACAGGTGCAGTAACAGCAAATGCGTTTAGGTGCTATTAAACAGCACACGTACAGTAAGAGCAAATGCGTTTAGTTGCTATTAAACAGCACACCTGCAGTAACAGCAAATGTGTTTAGGTGCTATTAAACAGCAAACGTGCAGTAACAGCAAATGCGTTTAGGTGCTATAAAACAGCAAACATGCAGTAACAGAAAATGCGTTTAGGTGCTATTAAACAGTACACGTGCAGTAACAGCAAATGCGCTTAGGTGCTATTAAACAGCAAACATGCAGTAACAGAAAATGCGTTTAGGTGCTATTAAACAGTACACGTGCAGTAACAGCAAATGCGTTTAGGTGCTATTAAACAGGACAAGTGCAGTAACACTGAGTACATTTAGGTGTAAACTAAACAGCACACAGGCAATACAACACGTTAGAACATTGCAGCTAGCACAATCTCCTGCCTGACAAATAGGAATAGCTGATCTAGCTAAGCTTTACATTGTACAGTGTATGTACAACTCCTAGGGATGTATATATATCCTCTACACACTGTAAATTAAGCTAAACTGACTAGCCTGCCTGCTCTATCTAGCTATCTAAAAAGACTAGGGGCCAGATTCTCGTAGATGCGCGCATATTTATGCAGGCGTAGAGCATCTCAGATGCACTACGCTGACGTAACGTGGAGAGACAAGTACCGGATTCTCTGAGCAAATGCGTTCCAAGATGCGCCGGCGTAGCAGAAATTCATCGGCGTAAGCCGGCGTAACTCCAAAGTAGGAGAGAAGTGGGCGTGATGCATTCTAATGAAGCGTGACCCCATGCAAATGAACACTGGGACGAACGGAGCATGTGCCGTGACGTGGATGACCCGCGCCATGACGTGGATGACCCGCGCCGTGAGGTGGATGCCCTCTGCGCATGCGCAAAGCCTCCCTACGATTCGCCGGCCCATCGTATAAATAAAGCGCCCACACATGCGCCCGTGCAGCGCAAAAGTCTCCCATTTTTTGGTTTGGCCTGGGAACACTTTTGCAGGACCATGTCTGCTATTGGGAAGGAGAGGAGGAAGAAGAATTTCTCACCAGAGGAGAGGGCCATCGTGATTGCGGCCATGGAGAAATACGATTCGCGGCTCCATGGTGCAGACAGTGCTCGAACCAGCAAGTCACATAGGGATGAGATCCTCATGAAGGTGGCTTGTCAGGTTAATGCCCTATCACATGAGGTCCGGACACCCCAGGACATTCAGAAAAAAATTAATGACCTGCGGCATCTTGTGAAGGGCAAGCTGGCTGCGATTGCTCGGCATGCCAGGGGCACTGGAGGGGGCCCACCCTGTAATATCCGCCTTACTGAGGAGGAGAAGGTGGTCGCCCGCTGCCTGCAGAGGGAGCAGGTGGAGGGAGTCGGGGGCTACGACTCTGTTGAGCCAGCCCTGAGGACAGGTAAGTGTGTTTTATATACTATCTGTTGTGTAGCATGTGTGGGGGTGGAAGGGAACATGTGCCAAGTGTGTGGGTCCACCAACATGTGCATCTTTTTGTGTCATCCACAGATGTGCAGGAGGGAGCGGGGCCATCTGTTGCTGCCAGGGCCCGTCCGGTTCCATCCCTCGAGCATCCAGTCCATCTGGCTGCCCCCCTGGAAGAGGCCTTGTTGGAGGGAAGTGGGCACACCTCTACGTAGGAGGTGGTTGAGGAGGAGGTTGTCGAGCAGGACCAGGAGCTCTACCTGATTTTGGAGAAGGGCCATGGGTTGTCCGGACCAGCCCAAGCCACCACCCCATATATCTCCAGCCCCTCAGTGTCCACCCCCAACCTCTCCAGTCCCTCCGATTCCATCCCCCTCATCTCCGGCCCCTCAACATCCTCCCCATATGCCAGGACCCCAGCCACTCCCAGGAAGGCGACTCGAAAGACGAGGGGTGTTCCCCAGGTCATGCCGGCACAGCTGGCCAGGCAGCAGGACCAGCAGAATCGGCACCTTGCAGAGGTTGTTGGGGAGATGAGGCGCCTGGCCGACAGCCTGGCCTCCTCGGGTCCATTAATGGATGTCATACAAGACGTCGCTGGCAACAGCACAGCGACGGTCACCAGCCTGGGGGAGCTGCAGGCGACCACCTCAGACCTTGTGGGGGAGGTCAAATGCCTGCGGGTAGCAGTCCAGGACCAGACAGCTGTGCTGACCCGCATAGCGGTGGCCTTGGAGGGCATGCAGGCAGCCAGGGAGGGACGTGGGGATGCTACTCCTCCACCTGATACCCCACCCCCCCACCTGAGGCTGCCCCCAGGCAAGTGAGGGCCAGGAGCCTTGGCACCAGGCGGAGCCCACGCCAGGCCAAGTAATTTTTAAAAAAAAATTTGCTCTGGTGAAGAGCTTTTTTTAAATTTTTGGATACTGCACACGGTGCAGTGTGAATGGTGTGTGAATGTGGGGGTGGCACTCCTGCCAGTAAGGGGTGTCACCCTCGGCCGTTGGGGAGAAGTTATCCCCACGGCTGTGTGAATGACGTGTGAATGGACAGCGACACCATTGGGGCCTTGACGCGGCGTTGCTGCTCCCAAGTCCTGCATGCTGGACTTGGGCTAATCCAATGTGATGTGGATGTGGGTGTGTGTGATCTAGGGACCACAGTGGTGTACACGCGTGCATTGTCTGTGTGCCATGATGAATTTGTGTGTTTAGCGGTTAAAGTTTCTTAACAGGAGGCACCTCCTGACTGCTCTTCCATCAGCAGACATGGTCTCCTCTGGCAGGGGGGGGGGGCTGTCTGGTTGGTGGGTCAGGTCATCACGTAGGACAATCTGCAGGCCCTTTCTCATGGCAAAGTTGTGCAGAATGCAACATGCACCGATGATCTGACACACAAAGTTTGGGGAATACAAGAGGGCACCCCCAGACCTATCTAGGCATCGGAAACGGGACTTCAGGAGGCCAAATGTTTGCTCCACCACTGCACGGGTACGTGTGTGTGCATCATTGTATCTTCTCTCTCCTCTGGTTTGGGGATCCCGGAAAGGAGTCAGTAGATGGGGTCCAAGTGCATATGCCGCATCACCTGGAAGAGAAAAGACAGGAGGATGTTAGACTTGCATGTGCCCCTTGTGATGTGTGCATCATGGGGTGGGACAGTCATGCCTGACTCCCATGTCACTCACCAACCAACCAGCTGTCCCCATACACGTTCTGTTCGAATTCCGTTGGGATGGTACTTTGACGGTATATGTAGCTGTCATGGCTGGATCCGGGGTGTTTGGCATGGACGTGCCATATGAGGTATTTGGCATCAGCTATCACCTGTACGTTGATGGAATGCCAGTGCTTCCGATTGCGGTATATGTGCTCTGTGGCACGGGGGGCCTGTAGTGCCACATGTGTGCAATCAATGGCCCCGACGGTGCGTGGGAAACCATCAATTCTGTAGAAATCTGTCATTGCCTTCTGCCGCAGATGCTCAGTGGTGGGTCTGATGATGTGGTGGGACATGCGTCTGAGGATTGCGGGGACAACCTGGTGCAAACATCTGCTCATGCTGGTTTGTGACATCCCAGCCACCACTCCACTTGTACGCTGGAATGATCCACTGGCCAGGAAATGGAGTGTTGCCAGTACCTTGTGCAGTGGCTGCAGTGCATTAGAGCAGTGTGTCTGGCTGGTGATGTCATCCTGCAGGGCTGTGGTTATTTCCAGGATGGCAGCAGGGCTGAATCTGAAGATGCGATACACCTCTTCATCACCCATGAGACTCATGCGCGTTTGGTATATGCTCTCACGTGCCCTCCTCCTCCTCCTCCTTCTATGCCCCTCTGCATACAATAGTAGTGCTAAGACCATGGCTGCCCCTGGCATGTTATGTGTTGTCCAGTAAGTGTGATTGCTCAGCTCGTCCGGTATGGTGCTGCTGTAGTTGCTCTCCAGCTGACTCGCACACGTCTGGGGCAAAGTTACCCCTGCTTTTATGAGTTGTAAGTTTAGGCCAGGCTTTCGTGCTACGCGCACCACGCGTAGCCTACGCCGAACGCGCGTGGTTTCGGGAATCGGCGCATCTCCCTCATTTGCATATTTGCATGATAATTCAATGGGTTGGCACAATGCGCACTGCGTAACTATGCGCCTACGCCGCGCTAGCTTAAAAGATTTACGCCGCTCAGGAAAAAGCTGATTTTCAGGCGTATATGGTTCTGTGTTTACGGCGCATCGATACGACGGCGCACATTTACAATTACGCCGCACATATCCATTTACGCCGGCATAACGTCTCTGAGAATCTGGCCCTATCTCTCTGTCTCTCTGACTGCTCTCATTAACAACGCTGCAACACACTATACGAGGCCGCCCAGCAGACGGCCTTATATAGTGTGGGGCGTGTGCTAAAGGCTTTGGCAATTATGGCTCTTTGTCTTTTGCGCGCTGTGATTGGCCAAGCATGTGGGACATACAGCATGCTTGGCCAATTATCAGCACGCAATGCCGCAGTGAATTATGGGCTGTTGCGCGTCACTCGTATTTGGCGCGAACTACCCGTTTTGTTTGAATTTCGTCGAAAGTACGAACAGACGATGTTCGAGTCGAACATACGTTCGAATCGAACGCGGAGCTCATCCCTACTCAGGATCAGGATCAGGCTACAGGGCAGGAATGTAAGGAAACAGGAACACAGGAGGGACAGGATCAGGATAGACTCAGGATCAGGTTCAGGCTACAGGGCAGGAATGTAAGGGAACAGGAACACAGGAGGGACAGGATGAGGATAGGCTCAGGATCAGGATTGGGTACAGGATCAGGTTCAGGCTACAGGGCAGGAATGTAAGGGAACAGTAACACAGGAGGGACAGGATCAGGATAGGCTCGGGATCAAGATCAGGTACAGGCTCAGGATTGGGATCAGGCTACATGGCAGGAATGTAAGGAAACAGGAACACAGGAGGTACAGGATCAGGATAGGCTCAGGATCAGGTTACATAGCAGGCATGTAAGGGAACAGGAACAAATGAAGGACAGGATCAGGATAGGCTCGGGATCAGGACCGGGTACAGGCTCAGGATTGGGATCAGGCTACATGGCAGGAATGTAAGGGAACAGGAACACAGGAAGGACAGAATCAGGATAGGCTCAAGATCAGGATCGGTACAGGCTCAGGATCAGGATCAGGCTACATGGCAGGAATGTAAGGGAACAGGAACACAGGAGGTACAAGATCAGGATAGACTCGGGATCAGGATCAGGCTCAGGTTCAGGCAACAGGCTAGCAGGTCAGGGCGCAGGGAACGATACCAAGGCTAGCATGTGAATGCTTGCCGGGTATTTATATGCATGCCTGTAATTACCCTCAAGTGACACCTGATCGCAGGAGGTGCTGTCTGCTCCACACTGCCGGGAGGCACCCGCTGGTGGACACAGGTACTACGGCTCAAGGATCTAACAGCGCCACCAGCAGGTGAATCCCTCCACTACAGATCCTGAGTGTTAGAAGACACCTGCTGGTGGACACCGCTACTGTGATCTATAGTACCGACAGTGCCACCAACGGGTGAACCCTTTCCTGACAATGGGAGCGTCAAACCGCTATTTTTTCACCGCAACAAAAGGCTGGAATCTGATACAAAGTTTGTTTTAATCCTTGCAATGTACATTGATCACCCAGAGGGGGAGGGGGGCTGGGTTATTTGATTTATTTATTGCAAGAAATCTTTGATCTTGGCGATCACATAAATATAAATCCTCTTAGTTACATTGCAAGGCGTTCTGTAAATGGCGCTGACTGCGCTGCTATAAAATGATGTGACATGGGAGGACAATAAAATGTACTGTACCGGAAAAAGTTTTATGGGCCACGCACGCGCTTCAATCAGAACATAAATCTGCAGAATGAAGGTTTTATGGTGCAGGGATGTATTTTATGGGCACAGTAAACAACCCCCCCCCCCCCGGAAAAACTCCCACTTAAGATTAAGGCGATGTACACAATAGAGGATGAAATATATCTTTACGAAGTATTGAACGCCCTGAGGACTCGGACAGCCTTCGCCTTTCCCCAATTCGATAAATCTACACATGTATTGATCCAGATGTAATGCAATGTTCATGTGATTGAGGGATTTACAGGACAGCCGAAGACGGCCGCATACAGGGAACTACATCAGGTTTAGACGTGTTTTATTATTATCTAGAGCTATACACAGAATTCAGTAAGATAAAAATCTGGGTGGGTGGAGGAAGGGCGGGGGGTGAGGGGGTTCAGCACAGAGGACTCCAGAGTAGAAGAGATCAGGGTGTGGATATGTCAGGGGACCCAATGGATCAGTACAATCTCTGCTATGCAGTGGTGGTTGGTGCTCAAAATATTTGGGGGGGGGGGGGCGCAAACAAACTGAAAAAAAATCCACATCAATTGCAGCCACTGTGCCCATCAATTGCCGCTACTGTGCCCATCAATTGCCACTACTGTGCCCATCAATTTGCCTCCACTGTGCCCATCAATTGCTGCCACTGTGCCCATCAATTGCGGCCACTGTGCCCATCAATTGCGGCCACTGTGCCATCAACTGCAGCTACTGTACCCAGCAATTACTGCCAGTGTGCCCATCAATTGCTGCCAGTGTGCCCATCAATTGCTGCCACTGTGCCATCAACCGGAGCTACTGTACCCATCAATTGGTGGCAGTGTGCCATCAATTGCTGCCAGTGTGCCCATCAATTGCTGCCACTGTGCCATCAACCGCAGCTACTGTACCCATCAATTGCTGCCAGTGTGCCATCAATTACTTTCAGTGTGCCCATCAATTGCTGCTACTGTTCCCCATAAATTGCTGCCAGTGTGCCATCAATTGCTGCCAGTGTGCCCATCAATTGCCGCTACTGTTCCCCATCAATTGCTGCCACTGTGCCATCAACCGCAGCTACTGTACCCATAAATTGCTGCCAGTGTGCCATCAATTGCTGGCAGTGTGCCCATCAATTGCCGCTACTGTTCCCCATCAATTGCTGCCACTGTGCCATCAACCACAGTTACTGTACCCATCAATTGCTGCCAGTGTGCCATCAATTGCTGCCACTGTGCCCATCATTTGCTTCCACTGTGCCATCAACCGCAGCTACTGTACCCATCAATTGCTGCCAGTGTGCCATCAATTGGTGCCAGTGTGCCCATCAATTGCCGCTACTGTTCCCCATCAATTGGTGCCAGTGTGCCCATCAATTGCCGCTACTGTTCCCCATCAATTGCTGCTATTGTACCCCATCAATTGCTGCTACTGTGCCCCACATTTGCTGCCAGTGTGCCCATCAGCTGCCGCTACTGTGCCCATCAACTGCTGCCAGTGTGTCAATCAACTGCTGCTATTGTGCCCATCACCTGCTGCTACTGTGCCCATCACCTGCTGCCAGTGTGCCCAAGAGCCGCTCCCTTTCTTCACCTGAAGTGGTGTTTATGCTGTGGACCATGGAGATCCTGCACCCCCTCATCGGATGTGCCAGGACATGGGGGGGAGGGCTTGTAGCCGATCAGTCCACTCTTTCTTTCATTTAGGAATGCAAGAGGTTACATTTTATTGGTCTTAATGTGAGGATTACAGGAAGGGTTAGTGTTAGCCAGTGGGGGGGGGGGGGGTTAAAAGGGAGCAGGGAGGGGAGCCACCCCTCTAATCCAATGTGTAAAAAAGATAAATCGCGCTAAGTAAAAAAGCTGTATAACAAAATACACTTTCAAATCAATCAAAAAAAAGGCATACTGAGTATATAAACAGGTATGTGTATATAACCCTAAACGTGTGAGTTCATTGTTCCAATTGTGACAATGTTCATAGAGTTTACACAGTCCACCTGAGAATCAAAGTTCATAGAAGGGAGAACTCCCAGGTGCAGATGATAATAGCACGCTCCAGAAAAGTGCTACAGAAGATACCTCCACCACATACACATATAGGGCCAGATTCTCATACAAATTCGCCGGCGTAGCGTAAGCTATTTACACTACGCCGCCGCAATGTAACAGAGCAAGTGCCGTATTCTCCATGCACTTGCTCCGTAGTTTGCGGAGGCGTAGAGTAAATCGCCCAGCGTAAGCCCGCGTAATTCAAAGGGGCCGGCTTGTATTTAAACTAAGCGCGCCCCCGCGTCGAACGAACTGCGCATGCGCCGGCCGAGGAAAAAGCCCAGTGCGCATGCTCCAGCTCACGTCGGAAAGCGTCGTGGAAACCGACGTCAAAACGACGTGATCGACACTACGCAATGCCCTATTCGCGAACGAGTTAGTAAAACGATGTAAGCGACGGAAAAAGCCGATGCTGACCCGACGCCATACTTAACATTGCATCCGATGGTACCCGACGGCATCCGACGGTACTGCGTAAGGTTAAACCTCATATTAGCAGGGGTAACCTTACGTGGACGAAAACGACGTACGCGATGACGGGGCGGCGTAAAAGCGATCAGGAATCGGCGTAGTAGCCTCATTTGCATAGGCAAATGAGAAAACAACGTAAAGGCCACCTTTACACTTGTCGGATCTTCAGCCGTATCTATGCCAAAGTGATTCTAGGAATCACTCGCATAGATACAAGGCAAAAAAAACGGCGATACGGCGGGGGGATCTGAGATACTCCGTCGTAGCGCCACTGAGAATCTGGCCCATAGCCTCTTACCAGATGAAGGAAAATATGCAGCATCGAAAAGCAAGCATGAAGTCATCAGAATGCTCCAAATCCCGGTCACCTGGTTAAAGATAGTCTCCGCATACACTCAATGTGCATCACAGTATGTATAGGAGACAGAAAAAACTCACATAGTGTGAATCGTTCATTTATTAATGTCGAATAAAAAGGTATGCACTTACAATTGTGAAGTAGATAATGGCATCGAAAAAATATGTAGCCGACCGGCTAACACAAACAGCCCGTATCTTCCGGGTTGAGGTCGAATGCGCGGTGACGTCAGCACGCCGCCTCCCAACGTTTCGTCACAACTGGGACGTGTTCACGGGCGTAAATGGGCCGGCGTAAGCCCGCCTAATTCAAAGTAGGAAGGAGGTGGGCGGCATCTATTTAAATTAAGCATGACCCCATGCTAATGAATGGCCACTCGAACTGGGCATGCGCGCGCATGCTCAGAGTCACGTCGCATATACTCCCTAAGTAAATGCCTACGACGTGAACGTAACTTGCGCACAGCCCCATTCACGTAGGACTGTGTTCTATCAGGATGATTTTTGGAAAAAAGTGCTGGTGTGTGTATATATAGATATATATATCTATATATACACACTGCTGCTGCCCCTTCTGCCATGCTGGTACTTGTAGTGCCCCAGTAGCTCACAGACATAGCATGTGGTAATACAGGAGAGAAGGCTGTGCTTGTGCACTGGTGGGCAGGTGATGAGTAGGGATGAGCCGAACACCCCCGCGTTCGGTTCGCACCAGAACTGTCGAACAGACCGACCGTTTGCTCGAACATTTAGAACCCCATTGAAGTCTATGGGACTCGAACGTTCGAATTCAAAAACGATAAATCAAGTTTATTGTTGGAAAACGTCTTTGAGAACCCGTGTCTTGCCCCAGGGAACATGTATCAATGGAAAAAAGTTTAAAAAACGGTCGTTTTTTCAGGAGCAGGAGCAGGACTCCTGAAAAAAAGAGTTTTTAAAACTTTTTTCCATTGATACATGTTCCGTCGGGCAAGACCCGGGTTCTCAAAGACGTTTTCAGAGGCATACTATAGACACCCAGCAGGTACAATATTTAAAGGAATTTTTTCATATTTTTTTTTTATTTAAACATTATTAAAATCACTGCTCCAGGAGCAGTGATTTTAATGATGCTTAAATAAAAAATAAAAAAATTGAAAAATTCCTTTAACCACTTGACCACCGCCCACCGTCAAATGTCACCGTCCAACAATAAACTTGATTTATCGTTTTTGAATTCGAACGTTCGAGTCCCATAGACTTCAATGGGGTTCTAAATGTTCCCTGCAAACGGTCGGTCTGTTCGACAGTTCTGGTGCGAACCGAACGCGGGGGTGTTCGGCTCATCCCTACTCATCACCTGCCCACCAGTGCACATAGAGCAGTGATTTTAATGATGCTTAAATAAAAAATAAAAAAATTGAAAAATTCCTTTAACCACTTGTCCACCGCCCACCGTCAAATGACGGTGGGCGGAGGACTCCAATATCCTGACTGCACGTCATATGACGTGCAGTCATTTTTAATAGGGAATGCGCCTGATCGCGTGCGCGCATCCCTATACTGTCGGTAGCGGCGTGTCACGGAGACACCGCTCGTTACCGACAGGGGTGAACAGCGGCGCGGATGCGCTGTTAACCACGTGATTGGCCGTGATGAAGTCACGGCTGATCACGCATGGTAACACCCCCAAAGTGCACGGCACGTGTGAGCGATCGCGATTGCGCCGCGCGTGCTCCGTCGGTGGCAGCGTGTTCCCGGGAACACTGTTCGTCACCGACAATGGTACACAGCCATTGGTCAGGGCTGTGTACCACGTGATCAGCTCTGATCACTAGTGTAAACAAAGAGCTGTAACTAACTGTTACCAGCTCTTCTCCCCTCACACATCGTTTCCAGTGTGAGGAGAGAAGAGCTAGAAGCAGTGAGTTACAGTTCTGTGTTACTGTAGTGTCTGCACAAACACCACATCTGTCCCTTTGCCCCCCCCCCCCCCCAATTGTCACCAGTCACCCAACAGTCACCCATAAAGTGCACCTGTCACATAAATAGAATGCTATCAGTGGGGCAACCGCCACCCACCAGTGACCGTACCCTGTCACCGTCACCCATCTGTGACCTGCCCTGTCACCCGTCACCCACCAGTGACCTGCCCTGTCACCTGTTTATGAAGAAAAAATACTAATTTGCTAAATTTTATGACAGAAACAAAGAAAAATTCAATTTTTTCACAAAATCTACCGTCTTTTTTTATTTATAGCGCAAAAAATAAAAAACCCACGAGTGATTAAATACCACCAAAAGAAATCTCTATTTGTGTGAAAAAAAGGACGCAATTTTTATTTGGGTACAGTGTTGCATGATTGAGTAATTGTCATTCAAAGTGTGAGAGCACCGAAAGCTGAAAATTGGTCTGGGTAAGAAGGGGGTTTAAGTGCACTGTATTGAAGTGGTTAAATATTGTACCTGCTGGGTGTCTATACCTCTGAACGTCTTTAAATAGCACAATCACCTGCCTGCCAATTAGGAATAGCTGATCTAGCTAAGCTATACAGTGTATAAATATGTGTACAACTCCTATGGATTTATATATATCCTCTACACACTGTAAATTAAGCTAAACTGACTAGCCTGCCTGCCTGCTCTATGTAGCTATATAAAAAGACTATCTCTCTGTCTCTCTGACTGCTCTTATTAACAACCGCAACACACTAGACGAGGCCGCCCAGCAGGCGGCCTTATATAGTGTGGGGCGTGTGCTAAAGCCCTGAGCCATAATTGGCCAAAGCCACATCTGGCTTTGGCCAATTATGGCTCTCCGTTTTTTGCGCGCTGTGATTGGCCAAGCATGCAGGGTCATAGTGCATGTTTGGCCAATCATCAGCACACAATGCCGCAGTGAATTATGGGCCGTTGCGCGTCACTCGAATTTGACGCGAATGACCCGTTTTGTTCGAATTTCGTCGAACGTACGAACAGACAATGTTCGAGTCGAACATACGTTCGTATCGAACGCGGAGCTCATCCCTAGTCCCTAGCAGAGATTGGAGAAGTTCAGCACATCCTTCTCCCAGAAGCATGGCACTTCTCACACACAGAAAAACGATCTAACAGCAAGAGGAGCCTGGCTGCTACACAGCCTCCCCCCTAAGGTTCTGAGGAAGAAGGAGTCAGGCTGTGAGGGAAGTGCCTGCAGGACTGAAGCAGACTCTGTGACGTCTATTTATTAGCCGGGAGACTTACATTTTGTTTGATGGACTTTTTCTTTGAGGCTGTTTTCTACCCCTGTGTGGGAATCCTTGCCTGTTGCTGACCAGATAAACACGAGCAGGAAGCCCCTAACCTTCCACATGGCTGGATTATCTCTCTGAGAACTCGCTACTTGAAGCCAATCGCCCACAATTGGTGGAAACGGTCGCGTGCGATCCCTCTACCGATCCTCACTGGAAGGCAAGTTTGATGGATACACGGTGTACCTGTTGTTAAAAGACTGCATTGGATTAAGCTGTGTGAATGTCGTGTTAAAAGGACAGCAGTGTGTTTGTCTAAACCACTTATAAGCGCATTGTACTACAGAATAATTGTAAATCTGCAGCATGGAGGACTTGATGAGGGTCTTGGTCCAAAGTAATGCTGCACAGCAAGAAACTGATCGAATGTTGGCTGCTCAGCAACAAGCACCAAACCAATAAAATGGTGGCTGCCAGTGGCGGCGGGTGATCAAACTAAAAAAAAAAAAAACAATCAATAGTGCCACTGTGCCCATCAATTGCAGCCACTGTGCCCATCAATTGCCGCCATTGTGCCCATCAATTGCTGCCAGTTTGCCCCATCAACTGCTGCCAGTTTGCCCCATCAAATGCTGCCAGTTTGCCCCATCAAATGCAGCCAGTTTGCCCCATCAAATGCAGCCAGTTTGCCCCATCAAATGCAGCCAGTTTGCCCCATCAATTGCCGCCAGTTTGCCCCATCAAATGCAGCCAGTTTGCCCCCCCGCCCGACACTTACCTTTCTCGGGTCAGCACCGTCGTCCTTCATGCTCCCTCCAAGTACTCAATGTCATCTCTGCTATGACACCTGAATAGGGGGCGGCAGCTGCGCCAATAGATAGATTTATGCAATGCGTGAATCTATTGTTGAATGACGGGTGTAAGAGAGAGGGGGCGGCGCTCCTGTGCCCACTATGGACTCACCGCCACTGGTGGCTGCTAAGGGAGCTGAGAAATGCTGACAGGCCTTAGCAGAAGTACTCCAGCGAATCCCAGCCCAGGTTGCAAATGTCTCCACAGGGTCACCCTGTATAAAAGATTCCATTCCAGGATGATGGGGAAGCCTTCGTATGTACGTTTTGAGATGTGGGGGGCAGGCCTGGTCTAAAGACTGCTGGGCTGCGCTTGTGGCACCACTGTTAGCAGGGGAATCCCAAAGAGCATTCTTTGACTTGTCTGCTGAGGATGCCCAAGATTATGACAAACTAAAAGCTGAGATCTTGCGGTGGCTGGGCATCTTTGGGTCAGCGAGTACACAACTGGAGTTTCAAGGATGGACCCCCCCCCCCTGCTCCCAAATGTATGACCTGATCGAATGGTGGCTGCAGCCTGAGATACCCACCGGGCCCTAAATAGTGGAAAGAGTTGCAATGGACAGGTTCCTAAGAGCCCTACCTCCTAAGTTGCAGAGGTGGGTGAGGCAATCTGATCCAAATTCAGAGGATGTTCTGGTTGAGCTGGTGGAACGCTACATTGTGGCAAAAGGACCTGGTTGCTGGGTCTGCAGATGCAAGACCCCAGATTGTCAAAAAGACCCCCACCCTCCCGTGGCCATCCGGTCAACCCCAGTAAAACAGTTGGTAAAGCCAAAAAGAGGACATCCTAAAATGCCAACGAGAATGGCCGGAGCATCACCCTGTCTGGGAAGCCTAAGAGGAACCCCCAGTGTTGGCAGTTCAGTGAGTGGGGTCACATCGCTGCTAACTGTCCCTTGAACTCGGAGCCTATGGAATATGACGAAGTTTGATGCGTGTCCCTGTTTGCTCGCCCTGGGCTTAGTCGCCAATCTGGACATGCCAAGCTCCATTGTAAAGATAAAAGAGGAAAAGTGTGCGTACCCTCCTGGACTCCAAAAGCCTGGTCACAATGATCTATCCCAGGCTGGTGGATCCTGAACAGCAGACCCAGCATCAGGTAGGAGTTGTATGTGTGCATGGTGACTGTAATACCCCACAGCGCTGGTGACCTTTGAAACCAGCTCAGGTTCCGTTTGCCATGAAGTTAGATGTGTCCCCTATCCTGTTGCACAGTGTAATATTGGGGAGGGACTTTCCACTGTTCCAGGAACTTTGCAGTGGGAAGAAGAGTCTTGACTCTGGACTTTCTAGTGGGACTGCAAGGGGGAACCCCCAAACCCTTTGAAGCAAAGGTTGATGAAAATGCTGTAGGGGTGACCCCTTATGAAAATTTATTTTCCCCTAACCATCTGTGTGGGTGAACCAGAGCTGACACCTGAGATCCTAGAGTTGCCCAGTGTGCCGGAGCTAGAGGTTTCCCGGGACAACTTCAGGACCACCCAGTTACAAGATCCTACTCTTATACAAGCCTGGAAAAATGTTAAGGTAAACAATGGGACCCCGGTAGCCCAGGGGCTGGAGAATGTGTTTCCTCCTATGCTAAGGTGACCAGATTTTTAAAATGAAATCCGGGGACATATTTTTTCTTTACTAGTAATGGCAACAATTAGCGACTCTCTGCCCGTCACCGCCTGCCTCACAGCCTCTCAAGTCTTAGTCTTCGGGCCCCGGCTACTACTGGATGGGGAGCGGAGGAAGATCACTCTGCCAGGGAAGGCAAGGAGATAGGCACGTGGCTGGCTTGGATTTGAGCCAAGGCAGAAGAACATGAGTGAAGCTGAAAAAGGGAGCAACCGAAACTGAAGAAATAATCCCTCCGCTCCGACCAGCTCATGATCATCAGAAAGGGGCTCAGATAATGGGAAAAATACAACCCCCCTATGCTAGTAGGAGAGGTGGAGCGGGGGGGTGTAATTCTATTTTTTTTAATTTTAATTCTGCACTGACTGTCTTTGAAATTGCCCCTGCCCCCTATTAAATCCAATCTGGGGACAAAACCAGGGACAGACTTGGTCCGGGGACAGTGTCCTTAATCAGGGGACTGTCCCCTGAAACTGGGGATGTCTGGTCACCCTATCCTATGCCGGTTAACCATGACATGTATGATCTTGTAACTGGGTCTGGGTGGTTCCGAAGTTGTCCCAAGAAACCTCTAGCTCCGGCACACTGGGCAACTCCAGGGTCTCAGGGGTCACCTCAGGTTGACAAAATTCGGGGTAAGGTTGTGGAACAACTCGTGGTGCCTGGCCCCTATAGGAGGACAGTGCTTAACCTTGCCCATACACATCCAATGGGTGGTCATCTGGCCTATGAAAAGGCCAACTAACGCATTTCTTTTGACCTGGGATACATACCGTCGTGAAAAATTACTGTGAGTCATGCCCTGAGTGTCAACAAGCAGCCCCTATGTCCCATTTCCGTAGCCCAATGGTGCTTTTGCCTGTGATTGAGATTCCTTTTGCCCGAAATGCCATGGATCTGATGGCCTGTGGCAGACTTAACTACTGGCTCTATCAGTACATCCTAGTGGTCATAGCCTAGGCTACCCAGTATCCCAAAGCTGTTCACTTAAACGCTTCCTCCAAGACTATCGCCAAAGAGTTCTTCCACATGTTTACCCGTACCGGGATCCCAAAGGGGGTTCTAACCGACCAAGGGACTCCTTTCATGTCAAAGGTATCGAAACAATTGGGCAAAGTGTTCAGTATTAAGCATTTGCATTACTTAGTTTACCCTCTTAGACAGATGGTTTAGTAGAACGGTTTCACAAAACCCTCAAGAGTGTGCTAAAGAAGGTGGTGGCTAAAGATGGAAGAGACTGAGACTGCCGTATCAGTTGTTTACGATAAGAGCCGTCCCCCAGTCTTTCACAGGGTTTTCACCCTTTTGAATGTTTGTTAGGGAGGCATTCTGGAGGGTTGCTTGGTCTTTCTAAAGAAACCCGGGGAAACTGAAACTACTCCCTGAAATCACTGTAATAATTTATATGAATTCACCGCCATCTGAAATGTATTATGCCTAAGGATATTAAGTTGGCTATGAAGACAGACACATATGCTAGTAAACAATATCTTATTTATTTCCCAAGAAAATAGGAATATCACACTCCAAACAGCAGATATCTATAGAGCCTATAACAACAATAAAACATTACATATACTTAACACATTCTCTAGGTAGAGTCCTTGTTGGCTGGACTCAGATGTTAAAGAGAGTCTGGGGCACATGATTTAGGCCCATGCCAGGATTCCATGAGGCTCTCACCAGCAGCCCAGCAGCAAAATAGAGACTAAATGTATTCTTTGTGAGCTTTTTACTTGAACATACACTCCTACTCATAACCACCCCCACTTGCATCTCACCCAATGAGGTATTTGCCAAAGATAGCCCTTGTAATATATTGTATTGGCCTCTAGGTGGCAGTATTGCCCTTATCATCTCCATGCACCCTGGGCCATCTTTGTCATCAATCATCATCATCATCATCGCTCTCTTTGAAGCTTGTATCACACCAGGTGGACTGGAGCCGAGCCCTCTTGCTATGCAGATTCTGATACTGTATGTTTCAAAGCTTTGAATGTCCTTACAACGTGGGCCATCTGGCTGTATGAACCAGGAAGCAAAATTCCAGGGTAATTCATGTTGCCCTCCAACAGTATGTAAGAATGTTTGTATAACAACCCATCCCCCATTGTGTCGTTGTTGGTCAAGACTGGAATCTGGTTTTTAACCTCAGACAAGAACTTCACATTCATCCACGGCAGCTCACCCGCGATCGCCCCCCCCCACTCAACAACTTGGATCTGCCGCCCCCCCACTCAACAACGTTGATCACCCCCCCCCCCCCCCGCAGCACAGTGGTCCAGTGAGTAGCACTTTCACCTAGCAGCAAAAGGGTCGCTGGTTCGAATCCCGACCACGACACCATCTGCCTGGAGTTTGCATGTTCTCCCTGTGTCTGCGTGGGTTTCCTCCGGGTACTCCGGTTTCCTCCCACTCTCCAAAGACATGCTGGTAGGTAAATTGGACCCAGTATATATGTATATATGTGTGTACGACTGTGTGTCCATAGCGTGTCAAGATCCTACGGGGTAAATATGACCGCACCAGCCAAGCAGACACTGGCTGGAAAAAGCGCCCAGAGGCGATTCAGTTCGCATGCGTTGCGCTATACAAGTCATTCATTCATTCAGGGGCACACACCGCTGTGTGTACACGTCCACGGCCGCGTTGTTTTCTGAGGTCTGTACTGTATTTACACTCTAAATGGACATGTGTAGGGGGAGAGGGGTGCCTATGCTGATGTGGGGTGTCTATTTTGTGGGGGTCTGTACTAAGGGGGATTCTGTACTATGGGGGGTGTCTATACTGATGGGGGGGGATCTATACTAAGGGGGGTGTCTATACTGATGGGGGTCTGTACTAAGGGGGGTGTCTATACTGATGGGGGTCTGTACTAAGGAGGCGGGTCTATACTGATGGGGGTCTGAACTAATGGGGGTGTCTGCACTAAGAGGGAGGATTCTACACTGATGGAGGTGTCTGTACTGATGAGGGGGGTCTGTACTGAGGGAGGGGGTCAGTGCTTAGTGAGGGGGTCTCTACTGAGGGGGCCTATACTAACAGAGGGTGGTCTGAACTGAGGCAGGGGGGTCTGTACTTGGTGATGGGGATCCATACTGCAGAAGGGGGGTCTGTACTGAGGGAGGGGGTCTCTACTGAGGGTGGTCTATACTAACGGAGGGTGGTCTGTACTGAGGCAGGGGGGTCTGTACTTGGTGATGGGGATCCATACTGCAGGAGGGGGGTCTGTACTGAGGGAGGGGGTCTCTACTGAGGGTGGTCTATACTAAAGGAGGGTGGTCTGTACTGAGGCAGGGGGGTCTGTACTTAGGGATGGGGATCTGTACTGCAGGAGGGGGGTCTGTAGTTAGTGGTGGGGGGTCTGTACTGAGGGGGGACTATAATTGGTGGACAGGGGGGGTGACACCAATTTTTTCCGCACCAGGTGACACCAACCCTGGTGACGCCACTGATCATCTTCACTTTGGCAAAAGGGATCACTCTGAATAATCCAGATTGCTGCCTGTAATTAGTTGTACTTGGCTGTAATTGGCTGTGTAGTTACTAGGCCAGTGGTTTGCAGTACCTCTCCCCAGCGGCCTAGTAATTTAGCAGCTTTAGTTGGTGCACTACTGATACCAGCTAGCCTGGCCTGCAAATCCTGCGCCCGCAGGCCGCATTGATTTGACACGAATCCCACAGTCTCTCCTCTGGCCTCGCACTCAGCTCCCCTGGCATGCCTCTTCCAGAACATCCATGGTGTCACCGACCTTCACCTGCCCTGAGTCCATAATGGAGAACTTTAACCAGACATGACTTCCAATAGCTTCTCCAGCCCCTCTGTTTCAGGACACCTCTTCCATGACCGTGTAAGGATGAGGCTCCCTCCCAGCTCTCCCTGGCTCCACCTCTGGGCCTTGCACTCCCCCCAAGATGGGGATGGGGCCCCTGCTGCTACCTAGCACTCCGTTCTCCACGTTTCCAAGCCGACAACTACACCTCAGTGAGCTGTTACCTCAGCTTATATGGGAGGCCTGCCCCCTGCCAATTCCTGCCCCCTGTCAATTCCAGATTGGTCAGGGCTCGTTATATTAGTTTTTTTACTTTTTCAGAAATTCAACAATTCAGAATTTTCGAATTTCCGAAAAGGCAAAAACAACTAACAAAACTAAAAATATGAATTTTTCGAACTTCCTGAATTTCCGAAAAAAGGAAAAAACCAAATGCAACAAAAACAAATTTTTCGGCAGTGCACATGTCTAGTGAGGAACCTAGATTGAGCCCTAATGAAGGGGTTTCGGGTTTATTTGTCAGGGAAAGGATGTTCCTCCATCAATCCTTCACATAGCTGAGAAAGTGATTGGACGGCTGTAAAGCCACCCAGATCATTTCTACACAACAGCCAATCACTAGCTGAAAAAACTCTAATGATGGCTGCAGCTGTGATATTTGTAAAACTCCTTGCTGACAGAATGTTTGTATACGTTCATTGGTCATCGTAGTACATGAACACATTTATTTATTGCTTTTATCTTTGATTTACCTTTTTTATTCAGGGCTTTTCTTCAGCGGAAACCTAGGGTAATGCAGCTCCGGCATTGAATTATGTAATCGCAGTGGGTGGTGGGGTGTTATAGAGGGTCTATTGTTGCTGGTCGGGGTCTTATATTGCTGGGAGGGATCTACTGTTTAGGGAGGGGGTCTATTGTTGCTTGCTGCTGGGAGATCTATTGTTAGGCAGATCTATTGATGGTGGGGGGGCTATTGTTTGGGGGATGTTGCTATGCTATGTTGCTCAGTGGTATCTACTGTTGAGCGAAGGGTCTATTGTTGCTGGCTGCTGGGAGATCTATTGTTACTGGCAGGGCTCTACTGTTGGGGTGATCTATTGTTGCTGGCTGCTAGAGGGCCTATTGATGCTGGGTGATCTCTTGTTACTGGCGGGAGTCTATTGGCGCTGTGGGGGAGGGGGTTATGGCTCTGAGAGGGATCTACTATTGAAGGACAGTTCTATTGTTGCTGGCTGTTGGGAGATCTTTTGTTTATGAGGTGATCTATTGTTGCTGGTGGGGTGGGCCTAACGATGCTGGGGGGTGTGGCCTATGTTGGTCAGTGGGATCTACTGTTGAGTGAGAGGTCTATTGTTGCTGGAGGGTCAATTGAAGCTGACTGCTAGGAGATCTATTTTTTTTTACTAGCAGGGGTCTATTGTTGCTGTGGTGGGGGGGGGTGTTTATGGTGCTGGAAGGAATCTACTATTGAAGGAGGTTGCTGGCTGCTGGGAGATCTATTGCTACTGGTGGGGATCTATTATTGTAGGGGGATCTATTGTTTGATGGGGGGGGGCATAGGTGTGCGCAGCCTTTTGCATTAGGGTGTTCACACCACACACTATAAAATGTAAACAAACATTTTAAAATGTATTGAAGCATGGACAATGTAACTAAGGCAGTGGGCGGGGTCAGTAGTTTTTTATTATATATATATATATATATATATATATATATATATATATATATATATTTATTTTTTTTACTTTTATTATAATTTGTTTTGTAATAATATTTTTTTTTTAATTTTTAGAAACCCTGTTGTATTCCATAGTCCATTTTCTCTGCAGCCTTGGCTGCACAGTTTACTATGTTTCAGTTATGAAAGGACACAGGAGTGATCAGTACCGATCACTCACTGTTTTTATTCAAAAAATGAAGGGAATCTGCGCTACATGGGCGGCACAGTGGTGTAGTGGGTAGCACTCTCGCCTAGCAGTAAAAAGGGTCGCTGGTTCGAATTTCAACCACGACAACACCTGCCTGGAGTTTGCATGTTCTCCCTGTGCCTGCGTGGGATTCCTCTGGGTTCTCTGGTTTCCTCCCACACTCCAAAGACATGCTGGTTGGTTAGTGACTTGGAAGGGGAGGCGGAGACGAGGAGTGACTTGGTAAGGGGGGGCAGAGACGAGGAGTAACTTGGAGGGGGTGGCAGAGGCGAGTAATGACTTGGAAAGGGGGGAGACGAGGAGTGACTTGGAGGGGGGGCGGAGACGAGTGACTTGGAGGGGGCGGAGACGAGGAGTGACTTGGAAGGAGGGGGGCTCTGACGAGGAGTGACTTGGAGGGGGGGCTCTGACGAGGAGTGACTTGGAAGGGGGGGCTCTGACGAGGAGTGACTTGGAGGGGGGGCTCTGACGAGGAGTGACTTGGAGGGGGGGGTGGAGACGAGGAGTGACTTGGAGTGGGGTGGAGACTAGGAGTGACTTGGATGGGGGGGAGGAGACAAGGAGTGACTTGGAAGGGGGGTGGAGATGAGGAGTGACTTGGAAGGGGGGGTGGAGACGAGGAGTGACTTGGAGGGGGGGGACGGAGACGAGGAGTGACTTGGAGGGGGGGGACGGAGACGAGGAGTGACTTGGAAAGGGGGGGCAGTACCTTTTATCATTGTGATTTTTTTTATTAAAGCTGAACTTTGAGAACCAAAATCCCTTCATCGGGGGCAAAAATGAATTTAAGGGTAGATTTTGTTTCATTCCTGGAATTCAGCTTCAATGAGTTGGATTTGTATAAACATTCTGGGCCAGATCCTCGTTGCTGGCGGCGTAGCGTAGCTTTCCTATTTACACTACGCCGCCGCAACTTACAGGAGAAAGTGCCGTATTCTCAAAGCACTTGCTCCGTAATTTGCGGCGGTGTAGTGTAAATGGCCCGGCGTAATTCAAAGGGGAGTGGCTTGTATTTAAATTAAGCGCGCCCCCGCGCCGAACGAACTGCACATGCGCCGGCCGTAAACGTAGCCCACTGCGCATGCTCCGCAAATACATTGGTTTCGAAAGTGAACGTAATTAACGTACAGCCCTATTCGCGATGAGTTACGTAAGCAACGGAAAAACACGATGCTATCCCGACGTCCATACCTAACATGGTGTACAGTACGCCGGACCTACGCAAGGTTACCCCTCAGATAGCAGGGGTAACCTTACGCTTACGCAAACAACGTAAACTACGATGACGGCGCGCAAATACGTTCGGGAATCGGCGTATCACGCTCGTTTGCATATTCGACGCAGAAATCAGTCGCATAGATACCCAAGGCCAGAAACAGAGATACAATGGTGTATCTGGAGATACACCGTCGTATCTCAGCTGAGAATCTGACCCTCTTTTTTTAAATGTAGATTTTAGCCCTGATGACAGAGGGGGAGTGTCTCGGCTCTTGAAACACGTCAGTGCTTTATGGGATTATATAAGAGATGGACTCTGGCGCCCCTCTGTGTTTTCTCACATTCTGGATACCCAGTGCAGGAGAGCCAGTGAGATTATTGATGACGTTTTATTGAAGGAATATATTGTATCTCCTGAATTCGTCTTCCCTGAGGCTGACAGAGTTAAAGCCCGCCGCGCCTTTTCACCGGTAACAGCGCCGGGGGCGCTCTCAGCGGCGGCTCTTGCACATTCTACGCTGGGCCCCATGTATTATTAAGCATGAAGGAAACGTACCAGTCTTATCTCCTGAATATTTTACATCCATCCAAGAAATGTTTTGGGGGAAGTACTTCTGATGCCGGGGATCGGGGCGGCTTTCTGCGACGCTGCTCCTTCAAAGTTGGGGAAGTCACGCCGCGGCTTGTCACTTGTCACCTGAATGCTGAGCTAAATACACAGACAACATAGATGGGGAGCTGGTCTACCTGCCAAAGGATTTGTATTTCTGCCCATCCCGTCCTGAGATTTACACAGCTCTGCCACACAGCACAGACTTAAATGTTTTCTCTCCTGCAACTAAGTAACACCTACAGGTCTTATTCTCTCCCCCCAACCTGTGATTGGACAGTGAAAGGAGAAGCAGCAAATGGCAATATTCCCCTTTAATCTAGAGATTTCCCCTGCAGTGCTTATTTTCTGCCACTAGATGTCCTCAGTCTGACGCCTGGCAATATTTAACTCCCTTTCTATGAGCTGTTTCTCCGGACAGTAGATGGGGGTACCTGGGTCCCACTGGTTTCCTCCAGATGTCTCCGGACAGTAGATGGGGTAAGTGGGTCTCGCTGGTTTCCTCCAGATGTCTCCGGCCAGTAGATGGGGGGTACCTGGGTCTCGCTGGTTTCCTCCAGATGTCTCTGGCCAGAAGATGGGGGGTACCTGGGTCCCACTGTTTTCCTTCAGACGTCTCTGGACAGTAGATGGGGGGGTACCTGGGTCTCACTGGTTTCCTCCAGACGTCTCTGGACAGTAGATGGGGGGTACCTGGGTCCCACTGGTTTTCTCCAGGCGTCTCCGGCCAGTAGATGGGTGTACCTGGGTCCCACTGGTTTCCTCCAGACGTCTCCGGCCAGTAGATAGGGGGTACCTGGGTCCCACTGGTTTTCTTCCAGATGTCCCGGCTAGTAGATGGGGGGGTACCTGGGTCCCACTGGTTTCCTCCAGACGTCTCCGGCCAGTAGATGGGGGTTCCTGGGTCCCACTGGTTTTCTCCAGACTTCTCCGGGCAGTAGATGGGGTACCTGGGTCCCACTGGTGTCCTCCAGACTTCTCCGGGCAGTAGATGGGGTACCTGGGTCCCACCGGTTTCCCCTAGTTCTGTGCTAATGACACTTTTAGACATCTTCATTTTCAGATGGGGAAGGGAAGGAAGCATGATGTGTCTTTCACCTGCTGGCCAAGCTCCGCCTCTACGCTCCCCAATGTTGCCTGACCAATGAGGAGTCGGCATAGCTTTACCCTAGGAGTCCAAAATCCTTGTCATGTTCATTTAATATGGCTTCAGTTCCACCGAGGTCGCGATCACATGACCTGCTTATAATGAAGAGAAGACAATAAGACTTTCAGCCCTCCATGTTTCACCTTGTGGAGTCACGCTTTCTCGGCCCCCAAGGTCAAGGCGTCGACCCCCCCCCCCCCGGGACACTGCGCAGCACGGACTGGAATTTGGTGGGAGATAAATGTTCCTGTCAAGAGGCAGAAATGAAATCCTGGAGCCCTTTGCTGGTATTTTCAGCTGAAATTATATTAAAGGGAATTTAATTTTTGAAAGGAGAGAGCGGCGCGGATCAGGCGGCACCCATCACGCCGGCCGGGGCCCCACCATGACATCTCCCTGGCTTGTTAATCCATTGTCTGACGCTAATTAGGTTTTCCTCCTTCTAAATTCGGTTTTGCGCTGATGAGTTTTAAGGGATATTAGAATAGACAGAGCGGCGAGGTCATCGCTCCCGGCAGAGAGCTGTAATGGACCTGCCAAGGGGGAGACGTGCGTGCCGAGGCCTGCGGTCAGTCCAGATGAATGTGTACCTGTCATTGGAAGGTGCGCTCCAGTCAGACATGAAAAACTTCTTCTCATTGCCAGTGTCTCGGGGGGATTCGACCTCAGATTCTTCTATGGCTTATGGCTAAATCTTTGTGCCGCTCTTATCCTCGTGGCCCTGAAGTAGGGGGTGGAACCAAGGGTTGGTGCTCAGTGGTGGGTAGCAGCGGAAACCAAGGGTTGGTGCTCGGAGGTGGGTAGGGGCGGAACCAAGGGTCGGTGCTCAGTGGTGGGTAGGGGGTAGAACCAAGGGTCAGTGTTTGGTGGTCGGTAGGGGGTAGAACCAAGGGTCGGTGGTGGGTAGGGAGTGGAACCAAGGGTCGGTGCTCAGTGGTGGGTAAGGGGTAGAACCAAAGGTCAGTGCTCGGTGGTGGGTAGGGGGTAGAACCAAGGGTCAGTGGTTGGTAGGGGCAGAACCAAGGGTCAGTGGTGGGTAGGGAGTAGAACCAAGGATCGGTGCTCAGAGGTAGGTAGGGACAGAACCAAGGGTCGGCGGTGGGTAGGGGCGGAACCAAGGGTCAGTGCTCGGAGGTGGGTAGGGGCGGAACCAAGAGTCAGTGCTCGGAGGTGGGTAGGGGGTAGAACCAAGGGTCGGTGCTCAGTGGTGGGTAGGGGCGGAACCAAGGGTCGGTGCTCGGAGGTGGGTAGGGGCGGAACCAAGGGTCGGTGCTCGGAGGTGGGTAGGGGTGGAATAAAGGGTTGTTGCTCGGAGGTGGCTAGGGAGTGGAACCAAGGTTTGGTGCTCGGAGGTGGGTAGGGGCGGAACCAAGGGTCAGTGCTCGGAGGTGGGTAGGGGCGGAACCAAGAGTCAGTGCTCGGAGGTGGGTAGGGGGTAGAACCAAGGGTCGGTGCTCAGTGGTGGGTAGGGGGCGGAACCAAGGGTCGGTGCTCGGAGGTGGGTAGGGGCGGAACCAAGGGTCAGTGCTCGGAGGTGGGTAGGGGGCGGAGACATAAAGAGACTTGGAAGGGGGAGTTCCTGCACCTATTATAGAAAAAAAACACTGCTGAAGACATTGCCCCTACAGCGAGCAAATCTATGTTGGATACAATCATTAAAATATGGAACAGCAAAGAAGTCAAAGATCAAAACTGTCCTGCAGAATGTATTTTCGGATAAATACTACAACTCTGAGCATGTGGTTCACAGAACGCGCCCTCCCCTGGCCCCCCTGTACACGGGCAGACTCCAATTAAGTCATTGCTCCGCTGTAGTTGGCTGTTGACATTTCCAGCTGCACGCACATAATTAGAGAGAATGTAATTTTGCACTTGAAGAAACGGCGTGAAAACACGCGGCGGTAACAACTTGTCGTTTTCCTCCGCAGCCCCCCTCCCCCACCCCTGGGGAGCCTCATTAATAGTAATTACTATTGATTATGCCAAAATATTCTAACAGGCAGCTGATTTCCCTCGGGATTCTTTATCAATTAACAGCATTTTTTTTTGTCCCTCTAAAGCTCATTTCACAGATAATCTCCAGTCCGTCCCCCCCTCCCCCCCTGGCCCCCGTCTCCTCCGCTCCCATCAATAGCGCCCCCCAAAAATCTCCACTACCAGCACCGAACCTCTAAACGTGACCCCTTGTTGAGAAGCCTGGACCGATTTCTGTTCACTTGTGGGAAGTCAAAAAGAGTGGAGAAGTGCGTAAAGGTCAGGAGTGGCCACAATCTGCATCGAGTTTGTATCTTCCTTCCGGTTGTTCCCGTTTTCCTCCCGGTTGTTCCCATTTCCTCCCACACTGCAAAGATATGCTGGTTAGTTAATTGGATCGGATCCAAACTGGTCAAGTGGCCACCGGTGTCTTTAACGTTAGCTGGTTGTTAAGGAGCAGGCCAGGAAGTCCTTAACAACAGATCAGCTGTCAGCGGGCTTCCGCCCATTATCATGGCATCTTGGCAGTGGTGGAACTACAGGGGTTGCTGCAGTCGCACTTGCAACTGGGCCCTGCCGTTCTGCCGCTGTGGGGGGCACCCACGATCCGGCATCTCTGGTTGGCCGTTTAGAATGCAGTGGGGGGAGGTGGCTCTATGGTGCCTGTGGGTGACGGGATCTCCCTGGGGCTTGTATTTCTCTCTTCCTGAGTGTAATAGTGTAATACAAAGGAGAGGGGAGGGGCCCCTCTGACCCGAGTAGTTATCGGTTTCACTTTCAGTGAGTTGCTCTGCGTGTACACGGTTGTTGATACATGCCCGGGTCAGATGCCCCTCCCCTCTCTTCTGTATACACTCGGGAGAAGAACTACAAGCCCCAGGGAGATCCCCCTGCCTGTAAACACCATAGAGCTGCCGATCACCAACTCCCACCTCCACCAACCAGGTACACGGGAACCTCTGGAAGGGGGGGGGGGGGTCAGCTGTCTAAGGCCACTAATGTAAAGAAGGGGACCCTGATGTAAGGTGGGCTCTCTGGGGACCCTGATGTAAGGGGGGATCTTTGGGAACCCTGATGTAAGGGGGAGGCTCTCTGGGGACCCTGATGTAAGGGGGAGGCTCTCTGGGGACCCTGATGTAAGGGGGAGGCTCTCTGGGGATCCTGATGTAAGGGGGAGGCATGATGTAACAGAATGACCCGTGACAGACTGAGATTCTCCTATGTCTAGGGTCACCTTATGTCCACTAGGGCCATAGGGTGACAAAGAAATGATATCATGTATTGCAGAAGATGGGACATTAATAATAATTCATATTGCAGGACTGGTATATTACAAGGGGTCCATATTGACACCTGTTACACAGGAGAGGGACATTACAAGCTTATTCAATGCTTAGCTCCGGCTATTGAAATGTTAAGTGACCCGGCTTGTGAAAGACATTTCATTATTTTGAAAGGTGTTAATTGCATCTACTCCTAGACCGTACATTGTCTATGGTACACAAATGGGTCAAGCCCTTTAGAGACAGTAAGTCTGTCTAGGTAATGTGATTGAGGTTCCTTGTATATGTGTGAAGATTATCTGTGATTGTGTATTATTCAAAAGGGAAAATCATTGTGTGACAGTAGTTTGTTTTGATGTCATTATCTACCGGAATGTCATTCTCTCTGAGTTAAGCCTATTGATGATGCGGTGCCGACATGTCTGCTAGAGGATTAGTCCCAGTGAGTGAATAGGGGGGTGGAGATGGCATTGTCACTTTGATTACTGGCACATGCTTGTAACTGGATATAAAAGCTGAGAAGAAAACCAATAAAGTGTTCATATCTTTGAAACCAAGTGCAGAGCAGTAGTCTCGTCTTGATTATGGGAAATTATATGGATCGCGTATGCAGGATTGTCGCAGTGTGTCAGATAAGCTTGTCGTGGTTGGATGGAAGGTCGTAAACGGTGGTGACCGTTACACATATCTCCCAACTTTCTGAGATGGGAATGAGGGACACCTATCAGCAAAAGTATGCAGGCATAGGACACACCCCTTGCCACACCCCCTTAAAGGAGAATTGTGCAAAAAAACAAAACAAGATTGGTTAAACCCACAAGTGCTTTTTTACCACTACTATTCTTTTATATTGGCTTTTGGAATTTACAAATGCAGAAATTTAGAAATCAGTGAATCAGTGAAAAATGACCTAATGTCAGAAGCAGTTGCTCTCTGTTCCGGTTCTTTCACCAAGAGAGAAAATGAAGAAAATGAGGCCGGGCTTGAGGATTTCCATCTTCTACCATGTGATGATTCTGACAGCGAAGAGCTTGCAGAAATTTAAAGTGGTGCAGAAGATGAGGAGGAAGTGAAGGAGGAAGTAAAGGTGTAAATGGCAGTGAAGGAGGAGGATGACGCCCTGCAGGATGAGGCATTTGCTGTGCTGGCGGGGAGCGATTCTGAAAAGTGCTCCTACCCCCTGGGTTATGTGAAGAGACAAGCGCTGTACGCCTGCAGTACCTGCACCCTGAATAAAGAGGAGCCTGCTGGGATATGTCTGGCCTGTGCATACAAGTGTCATGAAGGCCACGACCTGTTTGAGCTCTACACCAAGAGGAACTTTCGCTGCGATTGTGGAAATGCCAAATTTAAACAGCTGGAGTGCAAGTTATATCCGGATAAAGAGAAGAAAAACCTGGCTAATAATTACAATGACATTTTCTTTGGCATGTACTGCACATTTAGGAGACCATACCCCGATCCTGAGGATGAGACCCCAGATGAGATGATCCAGTGTATGGTGTGTGAGGACTGGTTTCATGGTCGGCACCTAGGAGCAGTTCCATCGGAGCACGTTGAGTTTCATGAGATGGTGTGCCAGGGCTGTATGGATCACTGTTCATTTCTTTGGGCCTACTCTGCCAAGATAGGAGTTCCTGGTGTCACCAAGATTACCAAAGCAGAAACGGAACATGAAGATGATTAAGTTGATGATTGTCCTACAGAAACAGCCAACACTCAGAATGGACTTACAATAAATAATGAAGAATGTGTGGAAGATAACGACGATGAGGAGGAGGCAATTCTTAGAAAGCTAAATCTGAAGGACTTTATGGAAAATGAAGTTGAACTTTCTGGAAGTGATGTTGAAAGTGAAATCCCTGACCGCTTCAGGGCAAATGAAGTGGCTGAAGTGCAGGAAGTAGGGGTTTGCACATCTTCAGTTCTCAGTCAGTTGCTTGATGGAAATAAAGCTGAAAAACTTAATTCTGACACTGCACTAAATGATGTAGAAAAAGTGTGTCCAATATCCACTGAGCCTTGTGAATGTAGTAAGGCAGGTGATATTCATGACTTTCCCATAATTGATGATCAGCAGAGCAGGGTCATTGAGGAATCTGAATTGCAAGAAATATGCACCCAGACTGAATCTATTTTTGCCTTTGTGAATTTTTTGCATGTTGAAGAGCAGTGTGTTAATTTTTATGTTAATGAAATGAAAGCAGTAAATACAATGTCACTCCTACCACATGCAGGAAGCCATGTAGTACAGTGCTGCCAGTCCATACATGATGAAATCGGATTTGAATATAAAGGTAGTGTCACATCCTGTGAAACCCAGTCTTTGGAAAGTGTTCTGTCAGAGCAAGTGACGCAGGATAATACTTTGGACTTGACTACCGAGATTCCTCGGGAAGTAAAATCTATTTTTCAAAGTGTAGAATCTGTAATGGCAGATGAGCCCTCTGAACGTTGTGAAACCTCCATCACTGAAGTGGTCAGAGAGGCTAATTGTACTAATTTAATGGATGCTTTCTCCAAATGTCTTGAAAGGAATGAAGAATATGAGAATTTGTGTCCAATAGTTGATGGTTTCAAAGAAACAAGTGCTAGAACATTTTTGGGAGACTATGAGGCAAAGATAGTTGAACAACTAGCCATAAACATAATTTCAAAAGTGATTGTAGCTGCTAGACAGGAAAAGTTGTCTAGCTCAATTAATGATGTGTCCGATAGTAGTTGTCAAGTAGTAGTTGTCAAGTAAGCAGTTGGTTCAAGAAAGTGACGAGGATTCAGTTTCTGAAAACCTTACATTGGGTTTGGGAGATTTTCACCATACTTGTGAGTCTGAACTATCACAAAGTAAGAAACTTGGAAATACAGAATTGACAAGTAATGATTTCCGTCTAGAGCACCAAATTTGAAGAAAAACCGCCTAGTACATCGGTTTATCAGAGGTCATATCCTTTAGACTTTAGTCCAGTTCATAGAAGAACAGATTTTTTTGAGTGTCACCATGCCTTGGAGGATTGCAGTCTTAGTGTGTTTACATCTGAAGAAGGCATCCACATGGATGATCCATTGCAGAGCACAGTGTTATCAGCTCTTGGTATTGGTTATGACTCGCTGAGTTCTTCAGGGATTGAGCTATCGAGGGAAACCTTTGGGTCCACTGAAAAACCAGTTAAGGTTTTGCATGGTTTACAACTGAAAATGAGTATATTACAGAGCAAGGAACACCCTCTTATGTACCTCAGCCGAAATTTGAAGACCAATAGGAGAATAAATAGGTGGTTCCTGGCCCTTCAGGAATTTAGTTTTGTCGTAACGCATCGCCCCGGTGTTAAAATGGGGAATGCAGATGGTTTGTCCCGAGTGCATGCGTGCCTGGCAACCTGTGTCCCAACCCTAGGGTTGAAACAAGAGGGGGGGGGTATGTGACAGGAAGTCCGGTAAATCTGTGTGTGTTGTCACAGACGAGAGATATATTTCTGCCTTGTTTAGACAATACACCAATTACTATTAGGCGTCGGCTGCAGAGATGGCCAGAGAGGTTTGGGGCGTTAAAAGGTTTCAGCTGTTCAGAATTAAGCAATTAAAGCCCCTATAAAGACAGCCTAGGGATGACGACTGATTGCTGCATCCTGAGGCTGTGTGAGTGAAGGAGCAGTCACAAACAGTATTGAAGAGGTGAGGTGCTGATGGATATTTCTGTGTGAGAAATATCAGAGACTTTTTGTTGTTTTCTGCTGTAGGACCAGCAGTGTCTGCCCAGCAGTAGGCTGTGCCAGACTCCATAGGTAGGTTCCTGTGATAGGAAGGTAGACGCCCCAAGTGGTAAGGGTTTATTTTATGTTTTGTTTTGTTTATGCTGTTTTGATGCTTGCACGTGTATCCAGCAATATGGACAAATAAACCATATCATTTGTTTTCAATTATCCTCAACCATCCAGGGGGTCACACACACCCGCTACCGAGCTTAATCCCTCACAATATTTATAATGTGTGTGCATACTGTGTATATGTATATATATATATATATATATATATATATATATATAAAATGATTATTGTAATATAAAATATATATCCTTATTCTGACTTTTAGTGGGAATAGGATTCATTTATATGCAAATCATTCATATTTAATGAGTTGTGTGAATAAGTAGCACAGAGTACATTTGGCTTTATAGGTCGCGGTAACAATCGTCCAATGACAGAAAGTCATAAACATGTTTTCTGACCTTGGCAGGAGATGCAATGGCCCGGATTCACGTAGCTTTACGCCTGGCGTATCTCGAGATACGCCGTCGTAAGTACAAATGTGCACCGTTGTATTTTTACGCCGATTCGCGAAGCTAGATACGTCATAAAACATGGCTTCAGCCGCCCGACGTAACTTGCATATGCCGGCATATCGTGGGCGCATAGTTACGCTGGGCGCATTCGGCATACCCATGTTAAATATGTAGCGCCCCTTTACTTTCAGTATGGGCACTACGCTAAAGTTAGTTGGAATGGGAGAGCTACTGTACGTTGCTACCATTCGTGATCTATGTAAATTGTGACCTCTGTCGTTCCAGAAAGGTCTCCTGGGCCAATCTGCATTCTAGGGATGTGGTATCATCTCCGGCCAGCAGTTGGCGCCAGCGAGATTTCTGGCAGAGCAAATGTTCCCCAGCAGCCAATCAGAGGAGTTCCACCCTTGCAGGGCATGCTGGGGAGGAGTATATCTGTGACAGGTGTCATGTGCTCTAAAATCTTCGCGAGGTTCCGGTACTGGGTGCGGCATCCACCTTCAGGGTGTGCGCACCTATGGGCCCCGCCGGCATGGCCCTCCTGGCCAAGCTTACAGGCTTCATCGAGCCTCAACCGGAGGTGAAAGAGGACCCCAGTTATCCACTGGGTTCCAGGTTCCATTGAAACGGATCTCAGGCTGAGTGCCGCACTAATCAGGGATCTGGTGACCGGGATGCTACAGGTACGCACTACTGTCCCTTGGTGACCCGGGTTGGAGTCCCATGGAAGGATTCGCCCTTATTCATCCACTACAGATCGATATTGCTAAGGGCTGGATTGCCCATCCACATCCAGGCCTGACACTGCAAGTTTACCTCTATCTTCTCATCAACCTTTTCTCTCCTAACTGAAGTTGATGTTGGCTGTGTTGGCCTGGAAACAGGGCTGGGACAAGGCCATTTGGTGCCCAGGGCGAAGATGGCAAACTGCCCCCCCCCCCCCGTTTTTTAAGAAAGAATCAATGTTGTTTCAAAACAAGAATATACTTAAAGCAATAGAACAAAGGACTGTCCCCCCTTGGGTGGGACTTTGAAAATGGCTGCGTTTGGTCACACTGGCGCAAATTGATGGGGCAAACTGGCAGCACACTGGCGGCAATTGATGGGCACACTGGCGGCAATTGATGGGGCAAACTGGCGGCAATTGATGGTTACCATTGTTGCCAGTTTGCCCCATCAATTGCCGCCCGTGTGTTCTGCCAGTGTGCCCATCAATTGCTGCCAGTTTGCCCCATCAATTGCCGCCAGTGTGACCATCAAACGCAGCCACTGTGCCATCAAACAGCAGCCACCTTGATAGGCACAGCTGAGTGGCTGCGTGTGATGGGCACAGTGGCTGTGTGTGATGGGCACAGTGACTACGTTTGATGCGCACAGTGACTGCGTTTGATGGGCACAGTGGCTGCGTTTGATGCGCACAGTGGCTGCGTTTGATGCGCACAGTGGCTGCGCGTGATGGGCACAGTGGCTGCGTTTGATGGGCACAGTGGCTGCGTTTGATGGGCACAGTGGCTGCGTGTGATGGGCACAGTGGCTGCGTTTGATGGGCACAGTGGCTGCGTTTGATGGGTACAGTGACTGCGTTTGGGCACAGTGGCTGCGCGTGATGGGCACAGTGGCTGCGTGTGATGGGCACAGTGACTGCGTGTGATGCACACAGTGACTGCGTTTGATGCGCACAGTGGCTGCGTTTGATGGGCACAGTGGCTGCTTTTGATGGGCACAGTGGCTGCGTGTGATGGGCACAGTGGCTGCGTGTGATGGGCACAGTGGCTGCGTGTGATGGGCACAGTGGCTGCGTGTGATGGGCACAGTGGCTGCGTGTGATGGGCACAGTGGCTGCGTGTGATGGGCACAGTGGCTGCGTTTGATGGGTACAGTGACTGCGTTTGATGGGTACAGTGACTGCGTTTGATGGGCACAGTGGCTGCGCGTGATGGGCACAGTGGCTGCGCGTGATGGGCACAGTGGCTGCGTGTGATGGGCACAGTGACTGCGTGTGATGCGCACAGTGACTGCGTTTGATGCTCACAGTGGCTGCGTGTGATGGGTACAGTGACTGCGTTTGATGGGCACAGTGGCTGCGTAGTGCCCCAAGGGTCTAATAGAGGCAAGTAAAACATTCAGCCCGCGAGCCGCAGTTTGGAGACCACTGTTCTAGAAGAAGGAAAACTCAAGTGATTGCGGACTGTGGTAACTATTTGGGCAGATTTTTTTTCTATATAAAGTTTTAAGATTATTTTAAAGGATGTCAGGTGAATAATAATAATAAGAAGAAAAGTGTGTTCCTCTTCTCTCGCTGTGACAATTTCTATTTGAGGGTGAGGGACTCAAAGTGTAGGAATTTTGGGTCGTATTGGGTGACCGTCATTTTTTTTTACATTTGATTGGAAAAAATAAAGTGCAGCTCTTGGCAGAAGCACAGAGAGATTTATCTCTGCTGGTGGCCGGGTTCTCCGAACGACCCCTTTTGTTTTCACCCCGTGGCCGCAGTAAAGTGCGTCAATCTCACCCGCCACTATTCTTCTTCTCCTTCTAAGTGTTGATCAGACTAAACGGTCTCTTAAAATATTCACAGGACGGCGTTGGCGGCGGGGTCAGGAGCGTGGCCCGGCTGGTTTCAATCAGCGGCTCGCTCTGAATAATTTAGCTCGCCGCAGCAGGTTGATTGGATGAGACGGCTGGAAGGTATCCGGTGACAGAAGGGACGCCGCGTGTGGAAGAGCTCAGAGAGGTGCCAACGGGAACGGCAAGCCAGGGTGGCATCAAGCTGTAACCCTGGAGGTAACAATATGGGGGGGGGGGGGCGTCTCAATACAAAAGTCATCTTGTTACAAGGCGTGATCCGACATCCGATGTGACAGTCCTGGCTATGTGACAGTCTTGGCTATGTGACAGTCCTGGCTTCCTTCTTCCATCCTGTGAAGATTAGGTGACACTTTAACTGCAAGAAGCTTCGACAGTGACCACCGTGTTCCGAACGTAATGGAGTAATGGGGGGGGGGGGGGTTTGGGCTACATTATCTGAAAGCCACGCCCTTCACGCAAAATATGTTACTGCCTGCCGCCTCTAATAAAAGAACATTGGTTCAGAAGAGAAAAAAGATTGTTTGTTTTTGCTCAATTCACACAAAACGAATGTCCGTGTAGATTCACAAAGAGAATATCTGCGCAATTTTTAAAAAGGACCTCAAAGTGTCTGTAATGCCTGGAACATTGAGCGCAAAAGTTCGCCGTGAGTCCGACGGAAAGATAGAATACAGGTTCTCTATCTAAAGTCCATCAGACTTCCGACAAAAATGTCAGATGGAGGCGACACACAGCCGTGTGTACGAGACAAAAGAGAAGAAACTCTCTATTTTCTGTCTTTATATAAATCGTGTTCTGGAGGTGGGGATATTTTGTTCTGTGAAAGAGAGGTTTCCTATAGCATCAACCATGATGTATCTCTCTCTCCCTCTCTTCCTCTCTCACTCTCCATCTCCCCCTCTCCTCCTCTCTCCATATCTCTCTGTCTGTGTCTCTCCCTCTCCCTCTCTCTGTCTGTCTGTGTGTCTCTCTCTCTCTCTCCCTCTCCCTCTCTCTCCCTCTCTCTCTGTCTGTGTCTCTCCCTCTCTCCCTCTCCCTCTCTCTGTCTGTCTGTGTCTCTCCCTCTCTCCCTCTCCCTCTACCTCCCTCCCTCTACCTTTCTCCTTCTCCCTTTCTCCCTCTACCCCTCTCCCTCTCTCTGTCTGTCTCTGTCCCTCTCCTTCTCTCCCTCTCCCTTCCCTCTCCCTCTCTCGGTCTCTTCCCTCTCTCTGTCTCTGTCTCTTCCCTCTCCCTTTCTCTGTCTCTGTCTCTTCCCTCTCCCTCTCTCTGTCTCTTCCCTCTCTCTGTCTCTGTCTCTTCCCTCTCCCTCTCTCTGTCTCTGTCTCTTCCCTCTCCCTCTCTCTGTCTCTTCCCTCTCCCTCTCTCTGTCTCTTCCCTCTCCCTCTGTCTCTTCCCTCTCCCCTCCCTCTCCCTCTGTCTGTGTGTGTGTCTCTCCCTCTCTCTCTCCCTCTCTCTCTCCCTCTCTCTCTCCCTCTCTCTCTCCCTCTCTCTCTCTCTCTCTCTCTCTCTCTCTCTCCCTCTCCCTCTCTCTTTCTCTACCTCTCTCTCCCTCTCTCTCCCTCTCTCCCTCTATCTCCCCCTCTCTCCCTCTTTCTCTCCCTCTCTCTCCCTCTCTCTCCCTCTCTCTCCCTCTATCTCCATCCCTCCCTCTCCCTCTCCCTCTCTCCCTCTCTCTCTCCCTCTCTCCCTCCCTCTCTCCCTCTCTCTCCCCCTCTCTCTCTCTCTCTCTCTATCCCCTCTCTCTCTTCCCCTCTCTCTCTCTTCCCCTCTCTCTCTCTCTCTCTCTCTCTCTCTCTCTCCATTTCCTTTCTAATAATTACAAATAAAGTGAGTCTCTCTCTCTCTTTCTGTAAAGTCTTTGTGGTGATAACACACAACTCTCTCCAATATGAAGTCTCTTCTTCCTCCGTAGCGTCTCTCTGAGCGTATTATCAATGTGTAGACCGCGGCGCGATTTGCAGGAGTGACATCATTTAAAAGATTAGAGATTACCACAACGATACATAACTTCTTTGACAGCCGAGGCTCCGTGGCGGCTCGCTCTGCTGGCGACAAAACATTTGCATTTTCCGATCGGAAGCGCAAAAGTGAACGCCGAGTGATTTGTGTGTCTCATCTCGTCAGTTGGAGATGTCTGGATTGGCCGTTTGACCTCGGCGGATGTGACAGCTGACGATGAATGTGGCGGTAACGTGTGACCCTAATTCCATCATATTACCCCGGTTGCGTGCGCACAAGGATTGGGCGACTTCTCTGGAACCATTCTTGTGACGAATTGCTCACATAACGCGGATATTTGGGTTTGATTAAAATGCCACGGTGACAAAGAGATTATTGAGATCGATGAAAAATGTTTAAAGTGAAACGACGATTTTTTCCGGATCGAAGACGAGTGAATGGCGGATGTCGCAAATAAATCGCAAGGTTCTCTTAACTGCTTAAGGATCAGCGCACAACGATTTACATCAACAAAATGGCACAGCTGGGCAGATGGACGTACCTGTACGTCCCTTTCAAGATGCGGCATTGTGGGCGCGTGCGTGCCCGCCCGCCGCGAGCTTCGTGAGTCTGAGTCTTCCGGCGTCTAGACAGAGACTGGCAGGAAGCCAGAAACTGCTTTGTTCCAGTCTCCTGAATGTAAACCCTGAAGCGGCATCACTGTGTCCATTTGCGTGCCTTACTGTGCCCATGCCTTACTGTGCCCATGCCTCACTGTGCCCATGCCTCACTGTGCCCATGACTCAACTGACGTTTAACATGGGAGTCTATGGAAGGGGTGCCCGGATTTGAAAAATTGGTGCTCCCGGCCGTAGGTCCCCCGCACAACAAACTTTCCCCCCTTGTAGAGGACGAGTGGGGCTACATGTGTGCCAAGGTCTGTGTCCAGGTACCGGGTCCCCAAAGTCCAGGAGATCAGGCGCAAAAAGGTGTCTTGCTTCTCTGCCTTTTGACTAAGATCAAGTGTAGTACCTGTTCTTATCAGTTGCCAGGAGGTGATGCAATGCTAAACGTCCCTAGTACACGGCGAGGTGGAAAGAGATGGCGCTGGCAGATGCAGAACCTGCTGGCGTGGAGGTGAAAGCCTTCTGATCAGGACGGACTGGCATGCGGTCGAAGCTGAAGGGTCGGGTCCCTGGCCTTCTTCTGGCCTGGATTTGATGCAGTTCCTAACCTTGCCAGTTTCTCGAGAGCGAACGTCGACCTCACCCTACTGTTAAGGGGGGGGGGGGGGGTGTCTAATGAAGGCTTGTACCTCTCGAGTATAATTAGGTAGGGAGTGAAAGAGGCGACGGGGGGATCTTAGACTCTCTCTCTGAGCTTCCGGAGCTCTCGTTCCTTCCTGGTAGGGAAGGGGGCTGTGGCTGTCCGGGTTGTTGGTCACAGCCCACCTGATTTAAAGGAGCACTGTGATGGGGACACCTAATGTAAAGGGGCACTGTGATGGGGACACCTGATGTAAAGGGGCACTGTGATGGGCACACCTGATGTGGTGATGTAAGGAAGAGCACTTATGGTGACACCTAATGTAAGAGGGCACTCTGATGAGGACACGCTATGTAAGGGGGCACTGATGGGGGAACCTTATAGAATGGGTCAAATGATATAAGGGGGCACACTGATGGGAGTAACCAGCTGTAAGGGGGCCTTCCATTGCAGAAACCTGATGTAAGTGGGCACTGACAAGAATACCTGATGTAAGGGAGTACTCTGACATTGGCAACTGATTTTTGGGGGTAGTCTGATGGGGCACCCGATGTAATGAATTACTCTGATAGGGCAATTGATGTAAGGGGGAACACTAATACCCCTTTTACATTTACAGAGTATTATTAAAGTGTGTGGAGGAAACCGTAGAAAAAGCACCAGAGAGCATGGCTTGTGACAAGAAAAGGAAGGTAGAAGCTGAAAACCGAGTCTTTAAAGATGAATGGACAGACCAATATATGTTCATTCTTCCCATGGGAAGTTTAAAACCAATTTGTCTCATTTTTTGCGAAACAGTGGCGTTAATAAGAAGTAGCAATGTGAAGCATCACTACGAAACATATCCACAGCATTCCGAGGTGAGGGCACATAAAATAATGGAAGTGAAAGCCCGGTATGACAGATCCACCAAAGTCCTCTAACATTCATTTACAGCCCAGCAGCGTGCAAATGAATGTTCACTTAAAGTAGCATGGATTTTGGGGCACCACAAAAGACCATTTACAGATGGTACATTTGTAAAGGAGTGTTTGAATGCTGTTGCTGAAACTTTACTCGAGGGTAAACAAAAAGATGAGCTGTGTGGAAAAATCAACCAGATCCCACTGTCAGCGTCAACAGCAACAAAAAAGACGGAAATATTAACCGAGGATGAATTGGGACAACTTGAGGCAGCTATTCAGAGTGCAGCATGCATTTCTTTAGCCATTGATGAATCCATAGATATAACTGATAATGCCCAGCTTTTGGTGTATGTAAGATTTTTTCACAGAGAAACAAAAGAACTCTGTGAGGACCTGTTGGGTGTAACACCACTTGAGACACACACAAGAGGACAAGACATATATGAGGCCATCAAGGAGATTTTGAGAAAGAGGAAGATTGATCTGAAAAAAGTGGTCTCAGTTACCACAGATGGTGCCCCTGCCATGGTAGGAAAGGAGAGAGGAGCCGTGGCACGACTGAAAGAGGACAACCCTGACCTTATTTCTTACCACTGCATCATCCACCAGACTCTCCTGTGTGCCATTCTATCAGACTGGTTTGCAGAAATCATGAACACAATGATGAAACTCATCAACTTCCTCAGGGTATCCTCATCCTATTAACATCGTTTTCTAAGAGAGTTTCTTAACCACTTCAGATCTGCGCTATAGACAAAAGACGTCAACAGCGCAGACCTGAAGTGCCGGGATCATGTCTTTGGACGTCAATGTTATTGTAACAGTGCCGTCACATCGTTGAGGATTCGATGCGTGTACCCGGCGGCCGCGGTGTCCGCCAGGTACACGCGATCGGAGGTGACAGAGCAGGGACGTGGAGCTCTGTGTGTAAACACGGAGCTGCACATCCTGTCAGGGAGAGGAGACAGATGCTGTTTCCCTTGTACATAGGGACACAGCATCGGTCACCTCCTCCAGTCAGTCCCCTCCCCCCACACAGTTAGAACACACCCAGGGAATACTTTTAACCCCTTCCTCACCCCCTAGTGTTAACCCCTTCAATGCCAGTCACATTTATACAGTAATTAGTGCATATTTATAGCACTGGTCGCTGTATAAATATGAATGGTCCCAAAAATGTGTCAAAAGTGTCCGATGTGTCCACCGTAATGTCGCAGTCTCAATAAAAATCGCAAATCGCTGTCATTACTAGTAAAAAAAAATTGTAAAAAAAAAATCATAATTCTGTCCCCTATTTTGTAGGCGCTACAACTTTTGCGCAAAGCAGTCGCTTATTGCGATTTTTTTTTTTTTTTTTTTACAAAAATACGTAGAAGAATACGTATCAGCCTTAACTGAGAAAAAAAATAGTTTTTTTTTTTTTTTTAAATGGGATATTTATTATAGCAACAAGTAAAAAATATATATATATTTTTAAATTGTCGCTCTTTTTTTGTTTATATCGCAAAAAATAAAAACCGCACGGGCGATCAAATACCACCAAAAAAAAGCTCTATTTGTGGGGAAAAAAGGACGTCAATTTTGTTTGGGAGCCACGTCGCACGACCGCGCAAATGTCAGTTAAAGCGATGCAGTGCCGGAAGCTGAAATTTTGCCTGTGCACGAAGGGGGTTTATGTGCTTAGTAAGCAAGTAGTTAAAGAAGTTGAGGCAAATGACCTTTTACTTCACAACAATGTAAGATGGCTGAGTAAAGGCAATGTATTGGAACGCTTTTGGTCCATTGGAACAGAAGTAGTGGCTTTCTTAGTGGAACTCAAAGGTTAGAAAGCAAGACTGTTTTTACAAGATGAGAGCACAATGGATAATATTGCTTTCCTAGTGGACATAACATCACATCTTAATGAACTAAATTTAAAGCTCCAGGGCAAGAACAATTCCATCTGTTATTTGATGATAGCTGTCTGCTCCTTCCAGAGAAAACTGGATTTGTTCAAGGAAGATCTGCAAGGAGAGTGCTTGCATTTCACAAAGGTAAAAGAACAGATTGAAGGAAAGAGAGATGTTTCTCCTTTTGTTGAGTTCATAAATAAACTCATTGGAAACTTTAGTAAAAGGTTTGATAGATTTAGTCTTGGACAGCAGATCCTCCTGTTCATCCACAATCCATTTCTCATTAAAGATGTCAGAGTGTTTTCAAAGGAGGTGACTAGGGATGAGCTTTGGGTTCGATACGAACGTATGTTCGACTCGAACATTGTCTGTTTGTACGTTTGACGAAATTCGAACAAAAGCGGTCGTTCGAGTGACGCAAAACGGTCCATAATTCACTGCGGCATTGCATGCTGATGATTGGCCAAGCATGCTGTATGTCCTGCATTCTTGGCCAATCACAGCGCGCAAAAAACGAAGAGCCATAATTGCCCAAAGCCTGGGTGGCTTTGGCCAATTATGGCTCAGGGCTTTAGCACATGCCCCACACTATGAAAGGCCGCCTGCTGGGCGGCCTCGTGTAGTGTGTTGCGGCGTTGTTAATGAGAGCAGTCAGAGAGACAGAGAGATAGTCTTTTTAGATAGCTAGATAGAGCAGGCAGGCTATAGTCAGTTTAGCTTAATTTACAGTGTGTAGAGGATATATATACATCCCCAGGAGTTGAACATATATTTATACACTGTATAGCTTAGATAGATCAGTTCTTCCTAATTTACTGGCAGGCAGGTGATTGTGCTATTTAAAGACGTTATCACACGTATAGACACCCAGCAGGTACAATATTTAAAGGAATTTAATTTACATTTTTTAATTTAAGCATCATTAAAATCACTGCTCCTGGAGCAGTGATTTTAATAATGTTTAAATAAAAAAAAAAAAAGATTCCTTTAAATATTGTACCTGCTGGGTGTCTATAATTTGCCCGTGAAAAACGTCTTTGAGAACCCGGGTCTTGCCCGAGGGAACATGTATCAATGGAAAAAAAGTTTTAAAAACTGTTGTTTTTTCAGGAGTCCTGCTCCTGAAAAAACAACCGTTTTTTAAACTTTTTTCCATTGATACATGTTCCCTGGGGCAAGACCCGGGTTCTCAAAGACGTTTTCCAACAATAACTTGAATATTGGTCTTTAAAATGAGCGTTTTTGAATTTGAACGTTCGAGTCCCATAGACTTCAATAGGGTTCTAAATGTTCACGCGAACGGTCGGTCTGTTCGACGGTTCTGGTGCGAACCGGACGTGGGTATGTTCGGCTCATCTATAGAGGTGACACAGACCTTTAAGTGGGCACACGAGGGATCTCTACAGACAGAAATGATTGACCTGCAAACAAATGTTGCACTAAGAGAGCACTTGGAGGAACTGATCCTGCCAACTTCTGGCTACAGACTGTTGCTGAGACTGGTTTCCCTTGTCTAACAAAGGTAGCACTACACACTTTGACCATGTTTGGATCTACGTACATCTGTGAGTCAGCTTTCTCCACTATGAACATAATTAAAACAAAGTATCATCCCAGGCTCACCAATGAGCACCTTTATATGTGCATGAGAATGGCAGTAAGTCAATTTGTCTACATGTCAGAGAAAGCAACACTGTTAGTGAGGAGCTGAGCAGTCACACGTGTTGCACAACAATCTGTATGCCAACATGCCAGTGGCATCCATGCTCATAGCTATACTACTGACTTTAGATGAGCAAAGAAGGAGGATGGCACGGAGGAGGGGACGGAGGAGGGCACAGAGGAGGGCACGGGAGAGGATTTTTTTTTTTTTTTTACAAAAAAAATTTCTTTGCTTTAAGAAACATTTTTACAAAAAATATACATACATATATACATCAATACATAACATACATACAAATTACAAACACGGTCTCACTATCTTTCAATAGCCCTTTAAAACCTTGATGGATATAATAATCTAATCTAATAGAATATTCTTCTCTGATACAAGCCCCTCACTCTTCACTTGATATATCACACACGCATAGACATCTTTGGCATGAGTGATTCTGAGGTGTCTCGCATCTTCAGATTCACCCCTCATGCCATCCTGGAATTAACCACAACCCTGCAGGAGCCCAACACATGACACCACCCATGACAGCTACATATACAATCATAGCCCCATCCCCACAGATTTCGAACAGACCATGTATGGGGACAGCTGGCTGGTTGGTGAGTGACATGGGTGGCAGGCATGACTGTCCCCCCCATGATGCTGAAATCACAAGGGGCACATGCACTACTAACATCCTCCTGTATTATCCCTTCAGGGTGACTCTGCATATGCACTGGGACCCCATCTCATGACTCCTATACGGAACCCCCCTAACCAAGGCTACCCCGTCTTTTGAGGGAAGAGCAGCCAGGAGCCAGCTCACATTAGGCATCTTTGCACGTTAAACACACACATTAATCATGGCACAATGAGAATGCATGCATGCACACCACTGTGGTCCCTAGCACAGACACATCACATCCTTATCACATTGGATTGGCACAAGCCCACCATGCAGGACTTGTGAGCAGCAACGCCACGCCACGGCTCCAATTATGTCACTGTACATTCATACACCATTCACACGGACCTGGGGATCACTTCTCCACCACAAATGAGGGTGACACCCCTTTTCCGGCAGGAATGTCACCCCCACATTCCCAAATCATACACAAACAGAACCAAAAAAAAAAAAAATGACCAGCAAAAATAATAAATGCCAAGCAAAAATATATTTTAAACAAAATAACAACAAAGAAAACACATAAAAGACAAAAATCACTCTGCAAAACAGTCCCCAAATATCTCAAAGACACGTCACAAACAAACAAACGCTAATAAACAACAGAACAAAAGCACCTTGCTGTATAGGAAGGGATACAAAGGGATGTACTTTTGCAAAGGAAGTGCGTTTGTCTCTGTCTATTTATGCTGTTTGCGTAGTTCACTAATTTGCCCTAGTCCGCTTCAAGCGTGCATGCGCGAGCCAGCCGGCCCTTCATTTGCATGGGGTCACGGCTCATTTCTATGTAACACGCCCACGTCCTTCCCAATTTGTATTACTCCGCCTTGCGCCTCTGAAATAATGTTGCGCAGGCGCAAATTTCTGCGTAAAACCGTCGAGAATAGGGTGATTGCGTCGCTACATTGCGCCAGTCTAACGTAAAGGCGGTGCGCTACGCCGGTCCAATAATGCGCAGATGTACGTGAATCTGGCCCCAGATCTCTTAACCCCCCTGCCGGTAAACCCGAGCGCGACTCGGGTTGGATTTTTTAGGTAAATAGCGATATCCCCGAGTCGCGCTCGGGGTCAATATGCAGAGCCTGCAGCGCGCGCTGGCTTACCTTGGATCCAGGCGGGGTACTGTACTTACCTTGTCCCTGGATCCAGCGATGCATCCCCGCTGTGTGAGCGAGTGGCGTCCTCCATTCGGCTCACACAGTGCCCGCGCGCCGCCGATCTCCGTTTCCTGCGACGTAACGGCGCACGGGGGCGGAGACCGGCGGCAAATTCAAAAATGTAAACAAACACATTACATACAGAATACTGTAATCTTATAGATTACAGTACTGTATGTAAAAAATACACCCCCCCTGTCCCTAGTGGTCTGCCCAGTGCCCTGCATGTTCTTTTACATAATAAAAACATTTTTTTTTCTCCCTGCAAACTGTAGATTGTCCATAGCAACCAAAAGTGTCCCTTTATGTCAAAAGTGATTTTAGAGCAGCTAGAAAACAGCGATAATAAATTATAATCACTTGCAGAATTGAGCGTTAGCGATTTGTGGGAAAATTCGTCATAAAAAAATAAAAGTAATGACAGCGACAATTCTGCAACTGAGCAAATTTCAGTGATTTTGATTTGATTACATTATTATTTGTTATAATTATTTATAGTTATTTATTATATTATAATTTTATGATTTTGTGTTTCAAACTTTATCATACCCGGGATGTCTACTAGACTCTGGTTTGGACAAATTTAAGCGAGTTATTCCTAAAAATTGCAGGCCTACAGTATAAAACGCAGAATTTCCATGCAAAATAATTGTACCGCTTTTGGTACGTAATTCCAGACAGAATCATACCGCCAGGGAGGTTAATAAAGAGGACCTGTCACCTCCTATTACTGTCACAAGGGATGTTTACATTTCTTGGAATAGCAATAAAAGTGATCAAATTTTTTTTTTTTTAAACGCACACGGAGGTATCGCCGCGATCGTCAGAGCGAGAGCAATAATTCTAGCACATCCTCTAACTGTAACCTGGTAACCGTAAAAAAAAAAAAATGTGCAGCATTGTCTATGGAGATTTTTAGATTTATTTAATTGTTTTGGGCTTGGATGATGTTTGGAGATAATAATAGACAGAATTTCTAGATGTCATATTGGAGACGCCGTTCCCTCTCGTACTCGGGTCGCAGTCTGCATTAATTATGCATCCTGAACTGTGTCTCATAAAAGATTGAAGGCTTCCAGGTCGGGCCGCGTTCCTTGGCAGAAGGTGTTTTGGCTCACAGACCGACACGTGAATGTATGATGGCAAATGTACACCAAGCTTATACAGGAAGAGATACGGAGCTGCTGAGTCACCCGATTCAGAGAAAAATCATCGGAATTATGGAAAGTACAAAGTGTGCGTTTTGTATAAACAAGTTCACAGACACTTACAGTGCCTTGAAAAAGTATCCATACCCCTTATAATTTCCCACACTTTGTCATGTTACAACAAAAAACTTAATTTCATTGGGATTTTATGTGATAGACCAACACAAAGTGTCACATAATTGTGAAGTGGAAGGAAAATGATAAATTTTCAATATTTATTACCAATAAATATGTGAAAAGTGTGTGTGGGGGGGGGGGGTGGCATTTGTATTCAGCCCCCTTTACTCAGATAACTAAAATCAGAACTCACCTAATTAATAAATAGTGTTCATCTGTGTGTCATTTTAATAAGAGTATAAATACAGCTGTTCTGTGAGCCCTCAGAGGTTTGTTAGAGAACTTTTAGTTGTCAGGTCACCTGAGGCCAGATGACAAGTGCATCCCGTTTGGGGTCAGGGATGCACCCCAGGGTAGTGAACCCTATAGCGGACTGTTGCGAACAGAAAGGAAGCGTGAGCCCAAGATTCTCCAGGGCGCAGAGTCTAAGACCCAGCTTGGTAGCTTGGTGTTCACCAGAGCCTCTTGTGGTGAGGATGGCCTTCGCTGCAGCTATATCCAGGTCGCGACCCCTGGGGTCCCCTAAGTCACGCTCCGCAGGGAGAGAGGGGAAGCAGTAACCAGGACAAGGGGTAGTGATGGGTAAGCTGAGGTCAGGGAAACAGGCAGACAAGGGTAACCGAGGGACAGGCAAAAGGTCAGGGAAACCGGCAAGCAGGAGAAGTCAGATACGAGCCAAAATCGGTACACAGGAAGGTAACCTTTGGACACGGCAGACAGGAACTCAAGCTACAAACAAAGGTTGAACAGGAAAGCAGATCAGCAGGGCAGTGGTTATTATAGGCTTCCTGGGATGGTCTGGGGTGGAGCTATACAGGGAGGAAGGTGATTAAAGACAGCCAGGAAGAGAGTCAGGCCTCTAATGAACACATGGAGACAGGTAAGCTGCCAGACTGTATTGCATATCCATGACATTAGTGAACAAACAGCATCATGAAGGCCAAGGAACACACCAGACAGGTCAGGGATAAAGTTGTGGAGATAGCATATAAGTATAAAGCAGGGTTAGGTTATAAAACTCCCAAGCTTTAAAGATCTCATGGAGCTTCTGTTCAGTACATCACCTCACAAGAGTCCCACAGACCATTTGTTGTGTTTAGTAGTATGTAAATACTATTGATCTTTAAAGTGGAGCTCCACCCTAAAGTGAAGTGAAGTGAACCCCCCCCCCTCCGGTGTCACATTTGACACCTTTCAGGGGGAGGGGGGGGGCAGATACCTGTCTAAAGACAGGTATTTGCACCCATTTCCGGCCCAGCATTCACGGGCAAAAGACAGGTTTTCCTTCACTTCGCATCGCCCTCCCCATTGTGTGCTGGGAACACTCGGCTCCCAGCACACAGCGGGAGCCAATCGGCAGGCGCAGCGCGACTCGCGCATGCGCCGTAGGGAACCGGGCAGTGAAGCCGGAGCACTTCACTTCCTGGTTCCCTCACCATGGATGGAAGGGGGAGCAGCAGCGAGACGAGCGAACGCTCGTCCTCTGCTGCAGACGGCGCTGGACTCCAGGACAGGTTAGTGTCCTAATATTAAAAGTCAGCAGCTGCAGTATTTGTAGCTGCTGGCTTTTAAAATCTTTTTTTGATGGGCCATCCGCTTTAAAAACAGGCAAAAAAATATGAAATACAGTTTCTTATGTTGTTGCTGTACATGTTTCGCCAATCGGCTTCTTCAGGAGCTGTAAAGCATTATCTATTGTCACAGCTACAATTGAAAACCAACAAATTATTAGGACAATTTTTTTGCAGTTAGTTTACACAAAGTATAGATTTAGAATGTCTTGGAAATCTATACTTTGTATAAACTCGGCATGTTTTGCCCAAACAACTGCCCAAGCAAAAGTCGGCAGCTAATAAAAAAAGCAGCTGCTGACTTTTTTAATATTAGGACACTTACCTGTCCAGGGCACCAGCGATGTCGGCACCCAAAGTCGACCTCTTTTTCGGATCTCGGGGTGCTGCCGCCGCCATTTTCGGTGAGGGAATCAGGATGTAAAGCCTTGCTGCTTGTCACGATCCCTATCGTGCAAAACAGACAGCCAGGCGTGGTCGCGCCTCAGGGTGAAATTGAACCCGGGACCTCTTCATTGCTATCCCAACACCTTGCCTCTGAGCCATCTCTCAGTTTAGATTATGTTGCTATCCATTGAAGCCTGGTGCTGAACTAGGTGCTGATTGCCTGATCTCCCTACTATTTGCACTTCTATCCTGGTCCAGCTGAGGCACGTTGCCTAATTAACTTGGATATAAAGCCCTGCCTCACTATGAGGGAGGTGTCAGTTCATTTTGGTATTGATCTCCCTGTCTGAGCTAAAGCTACCTGCTTATATCTTCAGCTCCTTGACTGATCCCGGCTTTTGACCCTTGGCTTTGTTTTTGGACTGCTGCTTGCCTGAACCCTTGACCCCGGCTTGGACTTTGGATACCCATGTCTTCTCCAGCACCTGACCACGGCTTGTGACCCGGACTTATCTTTGATTCCTGTTTGTTGGACACCTGCTGTTACCTTGATAGCTTGCTCCTGCTTAGGACTTCCAGATATCCCCTACATCATCTGCTACTACTTCACTCTGCAGAACCGCATGTACCATATACTACCTGCTACCTATAGTCTGTGTTTGTAGATTGGCAGTAATACCTTGTCTGTATCTGAGATACTACCCTGTTTACCCCTCAGGTAGTTGCTTATGAGGGAATAAGCTTCTACAGTCTCTCAGTTGGTTGTCCACTAGAGGTTGTGATGAATTAACCCCAATCTCTCTGTTTACTCTGAGAGAGAACTGGTGGTTGACCTGAGAGACCTCTATAGTTTTAAAACCAATTGTTTTACTGTAGTTGCATAGCAGGGATGTTACGCTGCTTCACTTCCTGGTTCCCTACTGTGCATGCGCATACTTGCCAACTGTCCCGTTTTTAACGGGACAGTCCCGTCAAATAGGACCTAGTCCCGGCTAATTTAGCCTGCCGGGACTTGTCCCGGCTAGTGGGTCCCCGGATTCATTGGTGCCACCCAAATGCATTGTTGACAGCCTAGCTATCTAGCAGGACATGCAGCCGTGTGACCAATCACCATGGATCCAGTGATCCAGTGATTGGGGGTAAGTCGGGGGCATATGGCTGCAGGGAGATTGAGTGGATCTGTCAGGTTGATGTCGGGGTGGGCGGGGCCAATATCCGGAGCTCCGCCCCTTTGTTAGACAACCCAGAGCATAGTGAGCGGGAAGTACAGGAAGTGAAGGTGTCCAGCAGCTGACCAGCGTCTCTCTCCCTCTGACTTTCTGCTACAATGGCAGCCGAACCCCAGCCTGGTATTCTCTCCCTGCACTCAGCTCAGTGCTGTGATGTCGTCTCTCCCTCCTGCATGATTTTCTATTTACCTCGTAAGTTTGTTACTCCTCCCCCTTCTAGACACTGGCCCTGCTCACATTCTCCCTTCTATGTACAGCTGATAGTGCCCAGAATATGTCTCCATGCAATCACCCCTGTGCTCTCCTTCTGTCTCACATCACAGGGGATCTCATTCCTCCAACTCTCTGCCCCAACAAGCCTGTGTATTGTTTTCTACCATCCTCCTGACTCAGCCTATCTTCTCCAGCATGGCTTCTCACTCTTCTCTTCTAGTGCCATGCTTCCTCAATTCTGATACAAATCTCCCATCCCCCTATCTAATGTAACTTCTACTCCCCCTCTACACTATCATCACCCCTTACACACCCCATCCCCCTCTATACATCCATGTATCACACAGCCCAGACACCGCTATGTAACCCTTCACTGACTCATCTGGTTAATGTGTCCCATGTTCTATTACCCATCGCTTAGACCTGTCATTATAGGAATCTAAGCTATAGTCCAATTGTATTCATAACTCCAGGTCAGTCCTATTTCCTCACCTATAATAACCTCCTCGCTGGGCTCACATGTGTGCGATCATAGACATCGCATGTGATTTGCACCACATTGCTGTGCACATCATATGCAATGTCTGTGCGATGCAAATTCAGCCATTCAAACTGTATGGCTGAAATCGCATCTACACCAGAATGGTGCAGGACTCTTTTTTTTGGTCCTCACTGAAATCAGATCGCTTTCTATTGACACACGCAGAGGTTCGCAGATGTCAGTGTGAACCGTCTGATGCGATTCGGGAACCTGCACAGGATTCGCAGGCTTTCTCACATCACAACAGTGTATACCCAGCCTTAATCATGTCACTATATTTCTATTTTTTATTTGTTTATTTTTTCAGAATTTTTAAAACTGTTTTTCAATGGATATTGAGCCCAGGTTCACACTGACAGGGGGAATTAAATCGTGCAAGTTCAGCTGAACTCACACAATTTCATTCCCATAGGTCAGTCCCAACTTCAGAGGCGATTCCAGAGACATCTGTGTGGGTTGCGGTACAGATGTCTATGGAAATTGCACCCCGAAGTCGCTGTGCTGCAAATTGTCCCTGGAATTTTTTTCCAAATGTTGGCAACTATGCATGCGCGAGTCACGCTGCTCGATCCCACTGGTCTCTGCTGTCTTCTAGGACCTGTGTGTATCCCAGAAGACAGCGGGGGGGGGGCGGAGTAGGCGCCAGATGTGACGTAGGTCACCGCGAACACCGCAGTGATCTATGCCAGGAAGTGGGAGAAAATGCCTGGATTACACAGGAATCTGCTCCCTCCTCCCTCTGAAAGGTGCCAAATGTGACACCGGAGGGGGGGGGGGGGGAATTCCAAAAGGCGGAAGTTCCATTTTTGGAACTTTCATATTTTTCATGTGCCTCACTGTCTCAATGCCTTACTGTGTCCATGCCTCATTTGCCCATGCCTCATTTGCCCATGCCTCATTTGCCCATGCCTCATTTGCCCATGCCTCACTGTGCCCATGCCTCACTGTGCCCATGACTAGACTGACGTTTAACATGGAAGTCTATGGAAGGGGTGCTCGGATTTGAAAAATTAGTGCTCCCCTAGCCGTAGGTCCCCCGGACAACAAACTTTGCACACTTGTAGAGGAAAATGGGACTATATGTGTGCGCAAAAAGGTGACTTCACACAAAGCTCGGAGCCGGTGACCGATCGGAGGAAGTTTTGTGTTCAGAACGATGAACGAGAAGATCAACGGAGATCAGCTGCAGGAGCTGTATGCCTGGATAGACCAGATCCCTCTGAGCCGCCCCAAGAAGAACATCACCCGGGACTTCAGTGATGGAGTTTTGGTTGCAGAAGTTACAAAACATTTTATTCCCAAGATTGTTGAAATACACAACTACATTCCAGCAAACTCAACCCAACAAAAACTTTGCAACTGGGCAACTTTAAATCGCAAAGTATTTCCCAAGCTGAACTTCCACATTCCAGATGACATCAGTTGATTGCCAATACACCAGGAGTGATTGAACCAGTTCTATATACTCGGCGACAGAAGATCAATGAAGGACTGCAAGATAAGAACCAGAGAGAGAACAATGCACACCAAATAAAGGCATGTGAATACTTCAGCACACAAACTGGACAACCTACATATGGTTCTACAGTTATTGCTTTACCCACGTATGGCAGGACATTTCCCCATATAGGTCCATCAGATCAGGCACACAATCACCCAAAAAGAACGGATGGCCATTCACACCCCTATGCACATCTGGAGTCTAGTGTACTCCTGTTGTTGGAAGAAAAGGATCTAGAAATGCTAGGACTGCAGGAAACTGTACAAATACTTCAGATGAAAGTCCAGCGCCTGGAGCACTTGGTGCAGCTGAAAGACTTGAGGATAGAGGATTTAACAAAGCACCTAAATAAACAAAGATTGCAAAAGAATATCACTTAAGATCTTTACTTTAGAACTAGTCAAGAATGTAATTATCAACACCACTACCAAGCATCTTACAAATTCCCAGAAGACATGCTCAGGGACTTTCCTCATACTCATCGAATCTGAGCATTGAATTGAAGTGCCTCTTTTTGTCCTTTGTTTTTTTTAGGTATGGAAAACAACACTATAGTTGTAGGATAATATATACTGTACATTGTGTGTGCCTATAATATATCTAATAATACTTTTTCAAATAAAATTTCTATTGACATGGAAAAAAAAAAAAGGTGACTTGAGTATAAGCCGAGGGGGGCATTTAAAAAAAATGTGCAGAAACCTTGGCTTATACTCATACGGTACATCTGTGTTATTAACGTTCCCAGGGGGTCGCCCCCCATCCTCCGTTTCTGTTATTCACAATAAACACCCACAAAAGTCTTATTTTTTTTAAATAAAAGTTTATTGAATGGATTTACTGGTAACCATAGTAACGTTCTCATTAGTCCATTATAACGTCTTATTGAATAATAATAATAATATATTTATATCAGATTTCCACTTCTCCAGCATGTTACAAACATCGTCTTTATTGAGTCGTCTTCTGTTACCATCGGAGGCTGTGATAGGCTGCTGTACAATCAGAGAAAACGGCTGCCATCGTGCCCACAACTCGGGTGTTTTGGAGATGACCCAACCGGGTTGCGGTCTACCGGGGGGGCGCGTTGAGCGGATACATTGACCCTTGTGATCGGGCGTATGAAAGAATGATTGGCGTCCGGAGAATCCAATTGGATTCCTATTGCCTGTGTTGAGTCTACTGATAAAAAAATCCAATTATTTGCCACGGCCACCAGTCACTGGATTGGCTGAGAGCGGTTCCTGACGCTTCTATCAGCTCGATCCCTCCATTTTTATTCTTCCATATTTTGATGGGAATCTGAAAATCTGAGAATCTATCTGAACTCTGTATGGAACACAAACCTCCAAGATAAGTAATGTGCTCGCCTCCCCCCGGAGTACAGACATAACAAACACGCATCATTCTCTGCCCCACATCCAGCTACCATAGGGCGACCAGACAGCCCAGGTTTCCGGGGACAGTGCCCGGATAGAGGACACTGTCCCCAAAGCCAGTCTGTCCCCTGATTTGTCCTCAGATTGCAGTGGCATGAAGGGGCATCTGGTACTTTCACCCCGGGTGCAACATTAAGGGGGGGGGGTTTGCAAAATTATGTGTGCTGTGTTGCCCCCCGCCAAGGGACTGTTGTGGCCCAGCCTGTCCCCCATGATCCCTTTGGTTTGGGTGGCCTGTGTGTGTGTGAGAATGGTGGAGAACCAGGGTGGTGCAGAGCGTACGGCAGCTATTGGAGAAGCTCTCGGCGGAGGATACTGAGGAGCGGCTGGGTGTCAGCAACAGTACCTGGTGCTCGGGGGATACCTGCTCTGTTGGGTTATAATGGACCGATCTACACTCTTCATGTAGGGGGGGAGGGGGGGGAGTAGTACTGGAATTCTTGCCTTTTTTAACCCATAATACCCTATTGCCTGGGGGCCCCATAATACCCTATTGCCTGGTGGCCCCATAATCTCCTATTGCCCGGGGGCCCCATCATCCCCTATTGCCCAGGGGCCACATGAGTTGTCAGTCCGCCCAGAGGCGGCTCTAGGCTTTGTGAGGCCTTAGGCAAAACTTGACTCATCAGTGAGATGCCCCCGAGGACTGAGCAATGAACCACATGATGGATATGTATTTTCCTTATCCTGGAAAGACGAGTCCTAGTCCTAACCTTCATTTGTGTCTGTAGCTATAAAATATCGCGGTTAATGAGCGATTCGCAATATGAGCGATGTGTATTTAAAAAAAAATCCTGACTCGGTTTGCGAGTGGCTTGAATCCTACTTGTGTTGCGAGGCAACAAAAGTGGTGTGCAGTACGGTGTTTGGCCTGAGGTGGGGGCGGCTCCGCAGCTGATCAGCGCCGTTTGGGAATGCTCGCAAAGACACGGAAATACTCAGTTTCCGAGGTTTGCAAAGGTCAGCCGAGGTGTCCTCAGGCCTTTCCGGGTGTTTCCGAGGTTTTCCGGCGCCACCCTCCACCTCTGGCCACATGCGGTTTTGCATGCCATTGAAGTAAATGCGGAACAAATTATTTTTGTTTCCATTGACTTCTATGGGGAAACTCGCTTTGATATGTGAGTGCTTTGGATCACAAGCGTTCTCCTGGAACGGGTTTTATTCGTAAACCGAGGTTCCACTGTAAAACATTATTTACAAAAGAGGTTTGTATCACAAACCGATTAGTTTTGCCAAGCACTGTGTGAACCAAATGTAGATCTTCACTTCCACCTTCCTGACAAACCTGATTTCTGTAAGTCAGCTCAGCCAAACGATCGGCCTTGGGGGCGTGTTCATAGAGCTGCGGATGATCGCGTTTCCACCAGGCGCCCGTCAGAAGATGTAACACGTCTATAATGGTGCATTGGAAGAGCTTGTTACATTGATTCTTCTTCTTGTCATTCAATGGAAAAAACAGTTTACTCAATGGCTACAATTCTCTAATTCCCCCGGTGATGATCTGTACTGGGGGCCCGGATTCCAACAAGATTTATTTTATTCATTTTGGAATTGTGCCCCATCATTGGTGTCAGTAGGAAGAATAGTGTCCCATCATTGTGTCAGTGGGAGGAATAGTGTCCCATCATTGGTGGCAGTGGCGGCTGGTGAAGTTTTAGGATGGGGGGGCGCAAGACCCCGCCCCTCCACAATTGGCCCCTCCCACTTCTTGTAAACCACATCCCTTATATAATCCACCTACTTTGTCCGCTGTATTGGATTGCATGCACCTATCAATCCCCAGGGATCCTGCCCCCCCCCCCCGGGGTTGATAGGTACATGCAATCCACACCCATCCACTAGTGTTGCTCACGAATATTTTTTCAAATTTCGCAATCAATTTCGCAATCAATTTCGCATTCGCACTAGCGAAATTTCGCAATTATTTTTTTTTTTTATAAAATATAGCGAATATTCGATATTAACGAATATTCGCGAATATTCTTCTAAATATCGCGAAATCGAATATGGCGTATTCTGCTCATGACTATTTATAAACATACTTACGTCTCAATTATTCCACTCATTGTAGGGCTTCTTTTGGCCCCCGGCCCAGTGCCCAATGCGGCCTTGTGCTGCCCTCTGATCCCTCGTCTAGTTACATGCGGCCACCTCACTGTTTTGGGACACAACCTCCTGGAGCTCGCTGACGACGGACAGGCCACCTTTAGATTCCACTGGATTCTCCCTACTTCCACACAGGAGCTTGGCTTGGAACTTTTCACATGTAGTAACCGGGTAAAAAAACGGTCTTTTGCACACTTTCTCATTTATTTAACCTTCATTGATCAGTTCTCCTCCTTTTACCTTCCTCCCCCAAGTCTGGGACTCTCCATGTCCCTTGACGGGGTGGATATATAGGAGGGCAACACCTTTATCTTATAATAATGACAATAACTGTATGTAATACCCTTTTTTTCAGTTTTGGAAAAAAAAAACTCTGAAGAAGACCTTTTGGTCAAAACATATCTTGCATCACCTGTTAATCACCAGGCCATGTTATGATATTGTCATGCCTTGTTCTAATGTATGGATAATTTTATAATTGTTAACCAATGCCGCAACTCTTTCTTTGATTACCTCTACATCATTTTAACCTTTTGGTTAACCTGGTACAGCCAATAATAAAATCTCCCCTTTTTTACTTATCTTTTTGCATTGTATATTTTTTACCTAGCTGCCTTAAAACTCCACTGGGGAAAGTTTCTCTGTCAACTAACTCCCCATCTATCTTTACTACATTCTCCCAGGCTCTTAGCAATGTGGGGTACCTCAATTGCTCAGTGATAACATTTTCTCTGTGCACCTCGATGTCATCAAACCCTATCGGCCGCTGTTCCTCTTCTGAGGTAGCAGGATCCTCCCTAGGGACTGGTGTTTCCCCTGCTAAGACTGAGAATGGAAACTCAGGAGAATGCTCACAGTTAGAGGTTTCTGGAGTAGATGTTTCAGGCTCAGAAGAACCACCTACTGGGGAATCTGGGCAGTCCCAGAGTTCCCAGAACTTTGGGAAATCCCTTCCCACAATGGCGTCATGTGGCAGTTTGGGAACTAAACCCACCTGGTGACACAAGTTACCGAGGGAGGTTTCAAAGGAAACCGTAGTCACCGGATATTCTCGAGTGTCCCCATGTACACAAACTACAGCCATTTTCCTAGGATGTAAGGTTTTTCCCACCACTAGATCACTTTTCACTAAGGTGACCAGGCTACCTGAATCCAACAATACAACAACATCTTTACCATCTAAGCACATTCTACATAAAGGTTTCTGATTTCCCTTTACTGCAGTGCATGTGGTTGCAAAAAGGGACTGTCATCTCTCTGTCAGAAAGTCACACTGCATGGGTTCATCACCCGCTGGGCAAACCGCTGCTACATGTCCCTCTTCCCGGCAACGGTAACAAATCAATCTTCTGGTCCTCTCCTGTGGGATGGGTCTTACAGACCGCTCTCGCCAAACATCAGCAGTAGTCCCGATAATACCCCTAGTTTGGTCCCTCTCTCCACCCCCATCCCTTGATGCAGTCTTACCTATATTTGGGGAGGGTCTGGTCTTGGGGTGGAAAGTCTCTGGTGGAAGAGGACAAATTCTCTGTTAGGTACCTTTCGACCAGGTCTACAAGTTTGTCTGCGGTTTCCGGACCACCATGGTTCACCCATTTCTGCAGGGTGTTAGGAAGAGACCTAGGAAATTTGTCCATGACTACGCGCTCCAAAATTTTTGGTCCGGACAGAGTCTTCCTCAGCTGATAACTCCAATTGTGGACCCCCTGAGCACGGACATCCAGGGTTACACCAAAACGTGCCAATATTTCCTCTTTTAACCGATCATAGTTTTTTGCGTCTGTAAGCTCCAAATCAAAATATGCCTTTTGGGCTTCTCCAGATAATAGGGGGGGGCACTAGTCCAGCCCACTGTTCTTTAGGCCAACTCTCTTTTTCCGCTGTTCTCTCAAAAGTGGTCAGAAACATCTCAGGGTCATCATCTGCAGTCATCTTTGCCAATAAGTGTCTTACCCGAAAAGTCGGTATGTTACTGGCCTGACTCCCAGCCTCGGTCTGCTGTCTCTGAAGCTGTTGCACAATGGCCTCCATTTGCTGCTGGTGTCTCTGTTCCAAGCCTGCAATGCTCTCTTGCTGAGCTGCAATGCTCTCTTGCTGAGCTGCAATGCTCTCTTGCTGAGCTGCAAGGCTCTCTTGGTGAGCCTGTTGTTGAGCTGCGTGAGCCTGTTGTTGAGCTGCAAGGCTCCGCTGCAAACCTGCATTTGTCTGCTGTTGATTTGCATTTGCTATAGCCAGCTGTTTCAGTATCTCCTCCATTGTGGGTTTACTTTAACTGCCCGCGGCACTCCACAATGTGTAAGGGGTTAGCTCGGTAGCGGGGGTGTGTGACCCCCTGGATGGGTTCACTACACACTGAACTATACAGAGAGGCAGCCGAAGACGGTTGAAAACAAAGGATATGGTTTATTCTTCCATATTGCTGGAAACAAGTGCAAGCATTCAAACAGCATAAACAAAACAAAACATAAAAGAAACCCTGGCCACTTGGGGCGTCTACCTTCACAACACAGGAACCTACCTATGGAGTCTGGCACAGCCTACTGCAGGGCAGACACTGCTGGTCATACAGCAGAGAAACAATAGTCTTTTTGATTTTTATCACACAGAAAAATCAACAACCACCTCACCTCTTCAGAAGTCTTTCTCACTGCTCTCCTTAACTCAAAAAGCCTCAGGATGCAGCAATCAGTAGTAATCCTTTGGATAACTTATAGAGGCCTTAATTGCCTCATTCTGAACAGCTGAAGTTTTCCAACACTCTAAACCTTTCTGGCTATTTCTGCAACCGACACCTAATAGTAATTGGTGAATTGTCTAAACAAGGCAGAAATGTATCTCCTATCTGTGACAACACCCACAGATTTACCTGACTTCCTGTCACACTATGTATAGGAACTTCCTGTAATAAAGACCGGTCACCACCACTGGTGTTGTCTCCACCCCCCTGTCATTTTCTGTAGTGGGTGGAGCCTGCTGGGCCCCTCCCACAGCTCTGCTCCCTCTCCACGTGTGCAGGATGACTGGTCTTGTCTCCGCCCCCTCTTGTAGTTTTCTGTAGTGGGTGGAGCCTGCTTGGCTCCTCCCACCGCCCCACTCTCAGCACAGGCTATGTACAGCACAGGGATGAAGTCACTGCTACTTTTAGAATGCAATATCTGGGACAAAAATTTGGCCCTGGACTTCATCCAGACTGGCACACTTTGACAGGTCTCTCCTATGGCGGCCGAACAAATCCCGCACTATTCCCCCCACTGACACCAATGATGGGACACTATTCCTCCCACTGATACCAATGGTGGGACAGTATTCCTCCCACTGACACCAATGATGGGACACCATTACTCCCACTGATACTAATGATGGGACACCATTCCTCCCACTGACACCAATGATGGGATACTATTCCTCCCACTGACACCAATGATGGGATACTATTCCTCCCACTGACACCAATGATGGGATACTATTCCTTCCACTGACACCAATGATGGGACACTATTCTTCCCACTGACACCGATGATGGGACACTATTCTTCCCACTGACACCAATGATGGGACACTATTCCTCCCACTGACACCAATGATGGGACACTATTCCTCCCACCGACCAGTGGCCTGGGCGCCGCCGCCCCTCCTGTAGACAAATATATATATATATTTTTGTGGCCCCTTTAAGAAAGAAACTTAAAAAAAAAATCTTTAATGGGTTGGGATTGAGCGCCGGCCACCATTGCCCTATGAAGCGCCGCGTCACTGCAATCTAGACATGGCGCTTCATTTGCGGGCTTTTATCTTGCCTATGGGCGCATTGAAAAGCGCTGATATGCTTCCCGTGCCTCTCTATGGGCGCCGGGAGCATTACTACTGTGACTTCCAGCCATTCGTCTTACAGACGAAAATCGGAAGTGACGTCACGCGGCACGTTCTCTGTAGTTCACACTGCCCGAGCGGAGCGGAGCTGGCGCTGCTAAGGTAAGCCAGCCAAGCCACAGAATTCAATTCAAAATGGATTTGATTGATCGCCCCATTAGGTCATCAGCGGACAGGGATGCACTGCCTGATCCCCACCCATCCACCTCGGAGACTGTTATTGTAGTTAGACTGCTGGGACTTGTAGTTCTCCATCTTCTCCTGGGACTCATGGAGAAGATGGAGATTGGAGAACTACAAGTCCCAGCAGGTTATACATACAATAAGGCTCTAAGGTGGATGGGTGTAGATTGCATGCACCTATCAATCCGGAGGGGGGGGGCAGGATCAGCTAACACTGTGATAGCGATTGATAGGTGCATGCAATCCACACCCATCCGCCTCGGAGCCTGTTATTGTAGTTGGACTGCTGGGACTTGTAGTTCTCCAGTCTCCATCTTCTCCATGAGCCCCAGGAGAAGATGGAGAACTAAGTCCCAGGAGTCTAACTACAATAACAGGCTCCGAGGTGGATGGGTGGGGATCAGGCAGTGCACCGCTGATGACTTTGGGGGCGATTTATAACACCACATAAATACCTTTTTCCCTTCAGATTGATACTCCTTTGAGTGGGCGATCCACTGCCCATGTAGGGTGTTATCTGATCCAGCCCTCCCCCCTGGGGATTGATGGGTGCATGCAATCCACACCCATCCACCTCAGAGCCTTATTGTATGTATAACATGCTGGGACTTGTAGTTCTCCAATCTTCATCTTCTCCATGAGCCCCAGTCCCAGCAGTCTAACTACAATAACAGGCTCCGAGGTGGATGGTAGTCATGAGCAGAATACGCCATATTCGATTTCGCGATATTTCGCGAATATTCGTTAATATCGAATATTTGTCATATTTTATAAAAAAAAAAAAAAAAATGTGAAATTTCGCTTTTTTTTTTTTTATAAAATATCACGAATATCACGGAAAAAAAAAAATTGCGAAATTTCGCTAGTGCGAATGCGAAATTGATTGCGAAAAAAATACGAATATTCGAAATAGCGAATATTCGCCGCGATATTCGAGTTATTCGCGAATACTCGAATATGCAATATTCGTAGCAAATATTCGCAATGCGAATATTCTTGAGCAACACTAATAATGTCATGTTCAACTCCAGAGACCCAACCTGGCAGGTCTGAAAACTTCTCCCTATTATGGAGCACAAATTCTTTAACCTCCTGTTGTTGAGTTTTGGACAGAGTCTCCGCCTTACAACTTCAGGGACAGCCAGGTTAAATGGAACAGAAAATCGGGTAGTCTTAGCGACCAAGGACTCTCTATCCTTCCATGGTTTCAACAAGTTCATGTGATAGAGCTGCTCAGGTTTTCGTCTTCCCGGTTGGCTAATTTTATAATTCACCACCCCCATTTTCTCCAACACTTCATAGGGACCCTGCCATTTTGCTAGGAATTTACTTTCGACCGTGGGGACCAGCACCAACACCCTATCACCAGGTGCAAAGGAACGGACCTGGGCCCCATGATTGTAAATCCTTTGTTGAGCCAATTGGGCTTTGGCTAAATGTTCCTTTACAACCGGCATCACTTGGGCAATTCTATCTTGCATTTGGGCCACATGTTCAATCACACTTCAAAGAGGCAACTCTCACTTACCCATGTTTCCCTGGCAATGTCCAGTAGGCCCCGGGGGTGCCTCCCATACAGTAGCTCAAACGGAGAGAACCCTGTGGACGATTGGGGAACCTCTCTTATGGCAAACATCAGATAAGGGAGCAGATAATCCCAATTCTTTCCGTCTTTATCCACCACCTTCCTCAACATTTGTTTTAAAGTTTTATTAAACCTTTCCACTAACCCGTCTGTTTGAGGGTGATATACTGGATGTACGTAATTGGGTCACTTTCAGGAGTTTACAAAGTTCTTTGGTCACCCTAGACATAAACGGGGTGCCCTGGTCAGTTAGGACTTCCTTAGGAAGACCCACACGGCTGAAAACCTGAAATAACTCTTTGGCAATGGTTTTAGCAGAGGTGTTTCGAAGAGGAATCGCTTCTGGGTAACGGGTGGCATAGTCCATTATTACCAAGATGTGCTGGTGCCCTCTAGTGGACTTCAGTAAGGGGCCAAACAAGTCCATGGCGATCCTCTCAAAAGGGACCTTGATAATGGGCAGGGGTACCAATGGACTGCGGAAATGTGGCATGGGTGCAGTAATCTGACACACTGGACAGGAAGAGCAATACAATTCCACTTCCTTAGTTATGCCAGGCCAATAAAACCTCTGGGTGATCCTCTCCCGTGTTTTTTCTGCTCCCAAATGTCCCCCAAGAATGTGCCCATGGGCCAGTTCCAAAACCATCTTGCGGTACGGTTTAGGCACTACCAGTTGCTCAATGGTGTCCTCTATCCTCTGTGACACTCGATATAACAGGTCCCTTTCAATAATGAAGTAAGGGAGAGCAACCCTCTCATCAGGGTTAACTAACTCCCTATCAAAAAAAGGGATTTTTAAATACAGCTTACCTGTAAAATCCTTTTCTTGGAGTACATCACGGGACACAGAGCGGCATATTCATTACTATATGGGTTATATGGAGTACCTTCAGGTGTGGACACTGGCAATCTCAAACAAACAGGAAGTCCCTCCCTATATAACCCCCTCCCCTAGAGGGAGTCCCTCAGTTTTGTAGCAAGCAGTATGCCTCCCAAAATGTTCCCCAAAAGAGGGGTGGGAGCTCTGTGTCCCGTGATGTACTCCAAGAAAAGGATTTTACAGGTAAGCTGTATTTAAAAATCCCTTTTTCTTTCTCGTACATCACGGGACACAGAGCGGCATATTCATTACTATATGGGATGTCCGAAAGCAATGCTTTAATGAGGGGAGGGAGACATCTTCCAAAGAAGGATTTAATTTAGAGGTATACTCAAATACTAGTAAATCCAACTTAAACAAGAAATGTAAATCTCAAATCAAGTCAAGGGAGCCCCCTCAGATCCTGAGGAGCTTGAATCGCGGCCTGTAGTACTGACTGGCCAAAGGCTGTATCCGCATTCCTTCTTACGTCTAATTGATAAACCTTTGTAAACATGTGGACTGACGACCACGTTGCTGCCTTGCATATTCGAGCCATAGAGATCTGATGATGTGCTGCCCAGGAGGTGCCCATGGCCCTGGTAGAATGGGCCTTTGCCGACAAAGGAGGAGGCAACCTCTTCAAACCGCAGGCCTGAATGATTAATTGTTTAATCCATCTTGCGATGGTGGATCAAGCAGCTGCCTGACCCCTCTTGGGCCCTTCCGGTAAAATGAACACCACATCTGTTTTCCGAACCTTCTCTGTAGCTTTAAGATAGGCCTTTATGGCCCTGACCATATCCAACGTATGCAGCAACCCCTCCTTTCTAGAGGTGGGTTTTGGAAGAAGGATGGAAGTACCACATCCTGGTTCAGGTGGAAACTGGCTATAACCTTTGGTAGAAAGGAAGAATGAGGACGGAACCCCGCCCTATCCTCATGTAAAATGAGATATGGTTTCTTACAAGATAAGGCTGCCAATTCCGATACCCTCCTGGCCGAAACTATGGTGATCAGAAATACTGACTTTCCAGTCAGTAAAACCAAAGGTACCTCAGCCAACGGCTCAAGGGGTTGTTTCTGTAGAGTTGACAGAACAAGATTTAAGTCCCATGGACAAAGTGGTGATTTGACTGGAGGATTAACACGTAAGACTCCCTGTACGAAGATCTTAACCAGCGAGTGGGCGGCCAGCGGCCTCTGAAACCACACTGATAAGGCTGAAATCTGTCCCTAGATCGTGCTTAATGCCAGGCCTTTATCCACTCCTAGCTGGAGAAAACTTAATACTCTATCAATGGTATCCTTGCGGGAAACCCATCTCTTAGCCTCACACCAGCCTACGTAGGCCCTCCAAACCCTGTAACAAAATTACCCTGGAGGCCGGCTTTCTAGCCTTAATGAGGGTAGGGATTACCTGCCTAGACAGACCTCTACCCCTGAGAATCAGGGATTCAGCCGCCAGGCCGTCAAATTTAGACGCCGTAATGCAGGGTGGAGGATCGGGCCTTGTGAGAGTAGGTCTGGCCCTAGAGGAAGAGTCCAAGGGCCTCCCGCTGCCAATTTCAGGACTAGTGAGTACCATGCCCTCCGGTACCAAGCTGGGGCTACCAGGATAACCGGCCTGTGCTATGATCCTGCGCCACCGGCGGGGTAGTAACTGCAGTGGGGGAAATGCATATAGAAGTTATGATTGATGCCAAGGGCAAACCAACACATCGGTTCCGCAGGCCATAGGGTCCCTCGTTCGAGACATGAACCTGTCTAGCTTCTTGTTGAATCCTGATGCCATGACCTCCAGGTCTGGCACTCCCCACTTCTGGCAGATTGTCTGAAAAAAACTTGTGGATGCAGAGACCACTCCCCCGGCGACAGGGTTTGGCGACTTAGGAAGTACGCCTGCAGGTTGTCCACCTCGGGAATGAATGTCGCCGATATGCAGGGTACATAAACCTCTGCCCACCGAAAAACCAAGCTCCTCTCACTCTGAGTGGCTTGACTCTTGGTTCCCCCTTTGGTGGTTCACTTATATGCCACCGCTGTGGCTTTGTCTGAATGACTTCTCACCGAGGACCCCTGTAATCTGGATGTCTATGCCAGGAGGGCTAGCCGAGCCGCTCAGAACTCCCAGACCTTGATGGGCAGCTGCCTCTCCACCTCTGCCCAAGTTCCTTGGCGAGTGAACTTGTTCAAGACCGCTCTCCAGCCTTCCAGACCACTGGGCAGAACCAAGCTGCTAGAATTGCTGCCTGTAGGACCCGAGTGTGGAAGCGTGTGGTATCGCCTCGAACATGGCCATCGCATACCTAGGCGAATAGTTGGCTCTTTTTGCTTAGAACCAACTGAATCAATCTTTTGATAGCCTCGACCTTTACCAGGGGCAGGAACATCCATCTTCAGTTCTGTGTCTAATCTCGTGCCGAGATATTCCAACTGCTTTGTAGGTTGAAATGCTGATCTTTCCCCGGTTTAGGACTCAGCCGAACCTCTCGAGGTACTGAACCATGAGGGCTACTACGCATTCCACCAAGGAAGCGAGTGATCTTATGATTAAGAGGTCGTCCAGGTATGCCAGGACCGAGATCCCTTGGATCCTTTAGACTGACTAGAATAGGAGCTAGGACCTTCGTGAATACCCGGGGGCCGTAGCCAGCCCGAAGGGGGGCGCCACGAATTGGAAGTGACGCTGTATCACTGCGAAGCGTAAAAACAAAAATATTTGATGTGGCTGAAAGACCTGGTACATGAAGGTAACCATCCTTTATGTCTATAGAAGCCAGATCCTTCTGGAGTGTGGCGGCTGCTGACCAAACGGATTCTATTCGGAAAGAGCGAACCCTTAGGTAAGCCTTTAAACCTTTTAGGTCCAAATTGGTCTGACATTGCCGATGAGCCCTGGTATGACAAACAGATTGGAATAGAAACCTAGCCCCTGTTCTTGGGCTGGTACCTCTACCATTATGCCCTGGTAAAGCAGGTGATCCAATGCTGCCCGCATTGAGGCCTTCCTTGTGGAGGAAATTTTAGAAATTCTAATCTGTAGCCTGCGGCCACAGATGATCGGACCCCCTCTGTCGGGGACCGATCCCCAGAGGCCTGTCCTTGCGATCCATTGTTAAAAGTTTGATCGCGCAGGAGGTCCGTACTGCCTGAAATTTGAGGGCCCTGGAACCGGGGGGAGCTGCCTTTTAAACGCAGGACCCCGGAACTTCTTTTGACTGGTAAAACGGTACTTTTGCCACTTGAAAACAGTCTGAACGTATTTATCCAGATCTTTCCATGGAAGGGCAAACCTGCCAGCAGTCTTTTACATGGGGCTCGGCCGCCCAGTTCTTCAACCATAAGAGCTTTCTCATATGCACTAAAAATAGTGACCACGAGACGCCTGCTGGATGGAGTCTTTTTATAGCCTCTACCGCAAAGCACAGAGCTCTGGGAATATCCAATAACTCCTCTGCCTATTGGGCAGGGATGTCTTAAGCATCTGTTTTGTCTGGTTCTTTGACGCCTGACAAAACTCCACTTGCAGCCACTGCTGGCTGTAGCCAAGGATGCTGGAAAGTGTCTCTAAACGTTTATCGACCGGGACCTTAAACATTTGTATGTTTCCCCTTAGGCCAGTTAATGATTTATTCACCCATGAGATGGCTGCGTCCACAGTTGGGAGCGCCCCCTTTCTTAGAAAAATGTCTTTCCCATAGGGTAAATAACAGAAAAACCTTCCAGGTGGTCTCCCATCCAGGCACTAACCAGGCCCGACCCTGCTTAGCCTCCGAGATCAGACGAGATCGGGCGCTTTCCGGGAGATGTGGCCTCAAGGACCTCACGGGTAGTTGAAAAGCAGCGCCAGAACCGGGACCTGAACCCTGGACCCCCAGACCAAAAGTCCGATGCTCTACCGCCTGAGCCATCCGGGCCCCCTTTTAAAGAGCAATTGGTCAGGGGAAAGAGTGCCTGCAAGCACAAATATTTCCTGGCAGACGTGCATAAAGACTACCCTCTCGTCAGCTTTAGGCGGCAGAAAAAATTCTGTCCGGTCGTCCTAATCCTGGAAAAACCAATTCCTCTAACAGAGGATGGACCGGAAAAGCTGCGTTGCTTAAAGGTGCTTTTAAAAGAACCTAAAGAGGATACCGCAGGAACTTGAGGCTCTGGAAATGGCAAATTAAATGCCGAGCGGACCATGTCTGTCAAAGACTGGAACCACAGACTCTCCGTCTGGGAGGCTGAAAACGATTCTTCCGTGGTAGATCCTTCCTCTAGGTTCTGTCCCTTTTGGCGATGGGGATCCAGTCCGCTTTTTGCCAGAAAAAGAGCCAGCGATCCTAGCTGTTAACTTTTTCTCTCTAGCCCCCCTAGGGTGACGGCTAGCATCTCCTCTGTGATACCACAGGGTTGGGCCGACCTGGGCCAGCCTCAGCACCAGACCCCCTTAATGGCTTATCCAGGGTGACCCCTATAGGAATAACCTGTGGGGAAAGTATTGGCATATCATCAGAACCAGAGGAGGAACCTCTTTGTCTTTGCCTTTTTTTTTTTTTGTTTTGATCCTGAACCCTTGGAAGCCATAATACATAACCAAGGGACTCCGCTTACAACAACAGACTGTTATAGCCAGGAGTACAAACAAAAAATAAGGTTTTAGGGGACAATAGGATCACTAATGCCCAAAACCGGTGGGGCTCAGTATGTTTTCCTTTATAATATTATTCACAACATACAGCCCCACCCCAACATGTTTGCCAGCATTCAACCTGTTGCCAAGGGGATTTTGGCTTAACAAAAAGTATTGGAGCTGACTCCAGCATGTAGTACCCCTTCTCGCCACCGGGAGTCACTGTGCTGCCAGCTCTACGTCCTCTCTCTCCAGCTCAGCTTTGAACTGAGCTAAGAACGCGCCTGCTGTGTATAACAGCAATTGAAGGCACGCCCACTCTACACTGCAGTCACGCTCCCCGCCCCCCCCCCCCCTCCCGAATGGCGCGAAAATTTTCTATATGTATGCGCGCGTGCGCGACTGTCGGGGGGGGGGGGGAGAGCCCAGGAGGAGACGCACTCTGGAGCCCAGGAATGCAGGTTGGAGGACGCATCAGGCAAGGTAAGGCTAAAACAGGCCCCTAAGGAGTCCCTTTAGCCTAGAGACAGATCTGTTTTTTTTTTTTTTAAAAAGATCTTCAACCAGCGAGCAGCAGGTAGCTAGCAAACATACATAGATAGGTAGGGGGATCAAGTGATGGGGGGAAACATTTCAGGGCATCCTGTCCATCAGACATAGTGACCATGGTGCCAATGCAGAGCATACTCAGGCTACCCCCCTTAAGATCTCCCCTGGAGAGCCTGCTGTCGAACCAAGTCCCGCAGGCTCCCCCTTACCTGCTCCATGCTGCAGGACGTTTTGCAAAATGGTCCAATCTTCTCCCATCTCCGTGGGTAGCGTAGTAGACCTTCAGGCCCTGGGGTCCTATGAAGGTACCCACTGTCCTGGACCTATATAGCACCCTGGCAAACAGGAACTTATGGTTTTTATGAACTCCAAGTCCTGGGCCCCGGGTCCAGCCCTCCAAAGAGGAGCATTATAGGCAAAACCCCACGGTTTGGGGCCCGGGTACTGTCCACTTTGGCACTGAGGCTCCTTGGACAGATCCGGTTAGCCCGCCCTTAATCCCAAGGATGTGGAGCAAAGCTATTCCGTGACCAACACCTAAGACACTGGCGAAAAAACTGAGGGACTCCCTCTAGGGGAGGGGGTTATATAGGGAGGGACTTCCTGTTTGTTTGAGATTGCCAGTGTCCACACCTGAAGGTACTCCATATAACCCATATAGTAATGAATATGCCGCTCTGTGTCCCGTGATGTACGAGAAAGAAAAGAGAATATACCTGTGGGCAGAGAGATAGGAGCTGCACACACCGTAATATAGACAGAGAAACTTTCCCCAGTGGGGTTTTAAGGCAGCTAGGTAAAAAATATACAATGCAAAAAGATAAGTAAAAAAGGGGAGATTTTATTATTGGCTGGTACAAAAGGTTAAAATGATGTAGAGGTAATCAAAGAAAGAGTTGCGGCATTGGTTAACAATCATAAAATTATCCATACATTAGAACAAGGCATGACAATATCATAACATGGCCTGGTGATTAACAGGTGATGCAAGATATGTTTCGACCAAAAGGTCTTCTTCAGAGATTTTTTTTTGCCAAAACTAAAAAAAAGGGTATTACATACAGTTATTGTCATTATTATAAGATAAAGGTGTTGATCTCCTATATATCCACCCCGTCAAGGGACATGGAGAGTCCCAGACTTGGGGGAGGAAGGTAAAAGGAGGAGAACTGATCAATGAAGGTTAAATAAATGAGAAAGTGTGCAAAAGACCGTTTTTTTTACCCGGTTACTACATGTGGAAAGTTCCAAGCCAAGCTCCTGTGTGGAAGTAGGGAGGATCCAGTGGAATCTACAGGTGGCCTGTCCGTCGTCAGCGAGCTCCAGGAGGTTGTGTCCCAAAACAGTGAGGTGGCCGCATGTAACTAGACGAGGGATCAGAGGGCAGCACAAGGCCGCATTGGGCACTGGGCCGGGGGCCAAAAGAAGCCCTACAATGAGTGGAATAAACGAGACGTAAGTATGTTTATAGACATGGGGAAGAGTGTGCAGCATGTGTATGCATGCACTCATAGATAGATCCCCAGAGGATTTTATGTAAAACGCAGGCATATAAGTGTCCTATTTAGCCAGGAGGGTAAGTGCTATAGATGACAGATTAATTCAAAGTAAAATCAAAGGGCAGTCTATACTTTAGAGACATGAGTGAAGGAATCCCAGAAGGGAGAGGGAACGTGAAGGAAGTGGGGAAGTGATGGAGTGAATGGGGAAAGAAACAAAGGGATATAGAATTCTGAAGGTGGTGGAAGAAAAGAATGCTGATGGAGAATGAAGGTGAATTGTGCCTGGTGATGGTACAGGTGTTGAAGGTGACATGAATGGGTAACTAATGTGTGGGAATGGGGAAAGAAAAAGAAAAGAAGAGGGAAAGAAAAAGAGGAAAAGGGAGGAAGTGTGTGTAGTGTGGGAAGTGTGCGTGGATGGGGTAGGGGGGAAAAAGGGGGAAAAATAGGGGGGGGATGTAGGGCAAGTGGATGGATAGATAAATACACGTTCTCTGCGTTCTCACTAACTTGTATTACACCTCACTAAGTTTATTTATATATCTATCCATCCACTTGCCCTACAATCCGAGCCTTCCCCTTCATACACTCACATTTCCACACATACCTCCCCACCACCTTTTCCTCTCTTTTTCCTTTATCCCATCCCCCCTTTTTTTTCCCTTTTCCCCCTTTTTTCCCCCCCAACCCATTCACGCACACTTCCCACACTACACACACTTCCTCCCCTTTCCTCTTTTTCTTTCTCTCTTCTTTTTTTTTTTTTTCCTTTTTTCTTTCCCCATTCCCACACATTAGTTATCCATTCATGTCACCTTCAACACCTGTACCATCACCAGGCACAATTCACCTTCATTCTCCATCAGCATTCTTTTCTTCCACCACCTTCAGAATTCTATATCCCTTTGTTTCTTTCCCCATTCACTCCATCACTTCCCCACTTCCTTCACGTTCCCTCTCCCTTCTGGGATTCCTTCACTCATGTCTCTAAAGTATAGACTGCCCTTTGATTTTACTTTGAATTAATCTGTCATCTATAGCACCCTCCTGGCTAAATAGGACACTTATATGCCTGCGTTTTACATAAAATCCTCTGGGGAACTATCTATGAGTGCATGCATACACATGCTGCACACTCTTCCCCATGTTTATAAATAGTGTTGCTCACGAATATTCGCATTGCGAATATTCGCTACGAATATTGCATATTCGAGTATTCGCGAAGAACTTGAATATCGCGGCGAATATTCGCTATTTCGAATATTCGTATTTTTTTCGCAATCAGTTTCGCAATCAATTCCGCATTCGCACTAGCGAAATTTTGCAATTTTTTTTTTTCGTGATATTTTATAAAAATATCGTAAATATCGAATATTTGTGATATTTTATCCAAAAAAAAAAATAGCGAAATTCCGCAATTTTTTTTATTTTTTTTTATAAAATATCACAAAAATTCGATATTAACGAATATTCGCGAATATTCTTCGAAATATCGCAAAATCGAATATGGCGTAATCCGCTCATCACTAGACATTATCACCACACCAGGGGATAAGGTCAAGTTGAAGCCTTATAGAATTCCAGAAGCCCGGCGAGAGGCAATTCGCCAGGAAGTAAAAAAAATGCTTGAGCTGGGGGTGATAGAAGAGTCAAATAGTGATTGGTTCAGTCCCATTGTCTTAGTGCCCAAACCAGATGGAAGTTGGTGGTTTTGTAATGACTTTCGCCGCCTAAATAAAATCACTATGTTTGACACCTATCCTATGCCCCACATAGATGAACTGATTGATCGCCTAGGCACTGCCCGGTACATGACGATGTTGGACCTGACCAAGGGTTATTGGCAAATTCCTCTATCGGAGTCGGCCAGGGAAAAAACAGCATTTGTAACTCCAGACGGATCTTTCCAATATCGGAGGATGCCTTTTGGGTTACAGAATGCTCCCGCCACATTCAACGCACCATGGATAAGACCCTTTGGCCTTATCGAGCCTATGCTCCACAGTGAGTATTGGGACTCACACTTACCAAATGTTCAGGCTGTGTTGGATTCCATCTGGAAAGCCGGGTTTACAGCCAATCCAAAAAAATTTACCCTTGGGCTGGAGGAGGCGAAGTATCTGGGGTATACCATTGGAAGAGGTCGAATCAAGCACCCAAATAAACAAAGTTGAGGCTATTCAGGATTGGCCACGTCCCACCAACAAGAAACAGGTTCGTGCATTTTTGGGGATCGCGGGGTATTATCGCGGCTTTATCCCCCATTTTGCCTCACAGGCTGCTCCCCTGACCAATTTGACCAAAGGGAAGGAGTCTGTCATGACCAAATGGACTCCCGAAGCAGAAACAGCTTTTCAGGCTTTAAAACAGGACTTATGTAGTCAGCCAGTTTTAAAATTGCCTGATTTTTCACGGGACTTTGTGGTTCAGACAGATGCGTCAAATGTGGGGTTAGGAGCTGTACTGTCCCAGATTATCAAGGGGGAGGAACACCCTGTTATGTACCTCAGCCGAAAGTTGAAGGCCCATGGGGAGAATTATGCCACCATTACGAAAGAGTGTTTGGCGGTGAAATGGGCTTTTGATTCTCTCTGGTACTAACCCGTGGGTAGACAGTTTGAACTGGTGACGGATCATGCCCCATTGAAGTGGATGGCACAGAACAAAGAGACCAATGGGAGAATAAATAGGTGGTTCCTGGCCCTGGTAACGCAAAACTAAAATGGGTGTTAAAATGGGGAATGCAGATGGGTTGTCCCTAGGGTTGAAACAAGAGGGGGGGGGATGTGACAGGAAGTCAGGTAAATCTGTGGGTGTTGTCACAGACGGGAGATACATTTCTGCCTTGTTTAGACAATTCACCAATTACTATAAGGCCGCGTACACACGATCAAATTTATCTGCTGAAACCGGTCCGACGGACCGTTACAGCAGACAAATTCGATCATGTGTGCGGGCGAACAGACAGGTTTTTACAGCAGACAAATTTTAAAGCATGCTTTAAAATCTGTCTGCTGAAACCCGTCCGTCCGACATGTCCGCTGGTTAGTACGCCTAACCAGCGGACGGGTTTGTTCCATGCTACATGACTGAATGCCTGGAAGAAAAACTCAAAGGACACTGAGTAAGAATACAAACGCCTCTTGTATTTAGACAATATTTCTTTAGACAAGAGTTCAGTTTTTAGAATGTATTTTAATGTATTTTTATTGAAAGTCTTAGAATGTCACCATTTGTATCTCTTTGTATCTTCGGAGGCCATTTTCTACATAAAACGGACCCCTTGGCCGGTATTCCTATGGAAAGACATGCAGACGTTCTTCGACAAGTGATTGGTGTTTTCCCTTTACTGGTCCTTTTTTAATCACCTGGATCGTCTGGATAGCAGTTGTGTGTAACACCTGAGGCTCTCATCCAGCACTGATTAATGCTGGTTCCGGGGCACGTCTAGGAACATAATGCCGCCCCCCCGAACTTACACTTCCTCCAGGTGTTGGGCAATGGCAGCCTCCATGGCTGGATGGTAGACATGTGCACTTCGTTTAGTTCCAAATTTGTTTTTTAACGTATTTGGGAAAATTTGTTAATTTCGAATTTCGTAAATTCGGAATTTCGTAAATTCGAAAATCGTATTATGAAACAAATTTTTTTTTCGGTAGTACACGTCTGCTGGATGGGAGCCTTGGCTGAGACACAATAGCCCCTGCTATCAGTTTTTTGGAAAATGTGTTCAATTTCGTAAATTTGGAAATCTGAAAATTGGAAATTCTTAAATCTGGAAAAGCCAAAATTCAGATTTAGAAAATTTTCAAATTTCTGTATTTTTGAATTTTTAAAAAAAGCCCAAAAATTTATGAAACGAAAATGAAAAAATTTTTCGGCAGTGCAAATGTCTGCTGGATGGGAGCCTTGGCTGAGACACAATTAGCCCCTGCTATCAGTTTTTTATTTTTTTTACTTAGTGACGCAAAATTCGAAACATTTTGAGCCCAGTTATCACTCCAGGAAAACCCATCAAATCACACCAGCCATTCAGGAGTCAAACCCTGTTTTTAGGGGATGGCAGTTGGGAAATTAATTGTGGATTGGATGGGTAATGTGGCTTTCATTCCAAGAACTTTGATAAACGGGTCCCAACCAGGAAAGGACTGGCCATTGGGACTACAGGGATTTTCCGGTGGGCCGATGGCTCAGTGGGCCGGCTTTAGTGACAGCGGACCACCGCTCCCTTCCCATAGCGCTCACCTGAGGGGGAACAGAGAAGCAGGGGGAGGACCAGAGGAGCAGGGGGGACGACAGAGGAGCATGGGGGAGGGGACAGACAGCTGACTCAACAGCTATGGCCTGGGAGTTTCTCACTTCTGTCTAATCTTGTCCCAAAAGGGGGGCACCGAACTGATTCTTTGCCCCGTGTGAAATAATGTCTAGCTTCCCCACTGGTACTGCCTATAAGAGTACCAGCAGTTCTACTGTAATAAAGTAGAAGGGCTAGTGGCTAGTGAAGGGGGAGAGGGGGTGCAGGTGGCCAGGGGAGTGCGGGAGTTGTCTGGCCGCCATGGGAGAGACCTGTCAAAGTGGGCCAGTCTGGATTAAGGCCAGGGACAAATTTCTGTCCCAGTCCAGCCCTGGTCCCAACATTCAGTTTTCCCAGGGACTCTATTCCGAGGCATTTACAGCTTTGTTGAGGGCCACTTAAGGTCGTCCTTCTTCAGACTTTCCTTCATTTGGTGTTTGTTGCCTACAGTCCTCATTGGAGTTGAGATGAGTAGAGTAATTTTGTTTAAAATTGGTTTTGTCTTTGGCAACATTTTCACAACTTGGGTACTTTCACTGTTTACCTTAATACAGGGGCTAATGTGGGGGGATTTTTGGTCCAAGAACTTCCAAAACTGTTGGGAGCCATTAAAGCTCACTACACCCTTTAAATACCACCAGCAGCCAGCTGAATTTCACATTATTCCTCGACTTCTATACATTTTACCAAAATAGCAAAATTTTACCCAAATTTGCTTGAAAAGAAAACTCAAATTCCCAATTTTTTTTCTCTCAATCAACTACAGATTGATTTTACACCAATTCATATGAGGTGTCTGACAACTCGTATGCCTATTCAGCTTCTTAGTAAGTGACACGATTGTATTTTCCACGGACAAAGTGTAGGACTTTTGTCCGAAGGGGGTTGGCCAGGAATTTGTCTTGCATACAAGCGGCACTCAATTGTTGGCCAAAAAACCCCCCACAAAACGACGTGTTTTTTTAGTGCCACCCTTTGGGCAACTTCTGCTAATGTAGTGTTATGGTGAGCATTGCTTCTGAGCATGCGTGTTTGTACTTTGGAATTTTGTCCGATGCACTTGTATACACACGATCGGATAATCCATCAACACATATTTGTTGGCGGAAAATTTTAAAACATGCTATCCCACATTTGTTGGCAGAAAATCCGACAACAATTGTCCGATGGAGCGTACAAACGGTCGGATTTTCCAACAACAGCCTGTCATTACACAATTCCCGTCGGAAAAATCCAATCGTGTGTACGGGCCTTAAGGATGACAATCTGTGCACATACAACCCAGAAATGTCAGTTCCTATCAACCTATCCTGAAAGGCTACCTTTCACCGTTGACCTAAATATTTAATATAATGGGGGGCCAATTTGGTCCAAGAACAGATCCAAGGTGGTTAATTAGAGATTCCATAACCCTTGGGAGTCATTAAAGCTTTCTTCACGCTTTTAAATACAGTACCGCCAACAACTTATTACATTTCACCTTCTCTCTTAACCTCTATGCATTTTACCAAATGGCAAAATTTTACCAACATTTTCTTCAAAAAGAATACGCTAGATTTCTCAAATTCTCAATTAGGAGTAAGTTCTTATTTATTTTTTCTCAATCAACTGCAGATTGATTTTACACCAATTTATTTGAGGTGTCTGCCAACTTATGTGCCTATGCGTCTTCTTAGTAAGTGACTCGTAAAGAAAGGATAAGGATTACAATCTGTGCACATACAACCCAGCAATGTGGGCTCCTATAAACCTATTCAATTTTGGTCCAACAACAGGTCCAGGGTAGTTTATTGAAGATTCCATAAATACAGTACCGCCAACAACCAGTTAAGGTTCACCTTCTCCCTTAACCTCTATGTATTTGACCAAAATGGCAACATTTTACCAAAATGTTCTTAAAAAAGAAAACTCTGGATTTCTCAAATTCTCAATTAGGAGTACATTTTATTTTCTCAATCAACTACAGATTGATTTTACACCAATTCCTATGACGTGTCTGCCAACGCATATGCCTATGCATCTTCTTAATAAGTGACTTGTAAAGGAAGGATAAGGATGAAAATCTGTGCACATACAACCAGCAACGTTGGCTCCTAGAAACCTATCCTGAGAGGCTACCTTTCACCGTTGACCTGAATATTTAATATAATGGGGTGCCAATTGTGGTCCAAGAACAGGTCCAGGGTGGTTTATTGGAGATTCCATAACTCTTGGGAGTCATTAAATACAGTACCGCCAACAACCCATTAAATTTCACCTTCTCCCTTAACCTCTATGCATTTTACCAAAAAAGGTATCGACTTCTGCTCCAAGTTGGAGCTTTGCTTCATCACCTACCAGTCAGAGCAGTGCTGTATCCTGGCCTAGGCCAACAAGGCCCAGGCCTGGGGCAGCACTTTGTGGGGGGGCAGCACAAAAAGAGTCCCCGCCGGCTTGTGCTACACTGTTAGTGTAGCGGCAGTCTTATGGGGCAGGCTGGGCTGAGAGGCAAATTAGTTTAGCGCCCCCATAAAGCGACCACACTGCTTCTGGTATGCAGGCGGCCGGCATTCTGCAACTGTGGGGGGGGGGGGGGTTTCTGCTGCACAATTAGCATGGTTAAATCTTCTTAGTCCTCTCCATAAAATTATCAGAAATTTGTGCTTAAAGTAGAACTATAGGCACTTAACTTTATTTAGTAAGGGGGTGTTATAGCCTCTGTCAGTTTATTTTTTTTACCATTCCTGTCCCATTGCAGAGATTTCCCTTCACTTCCTACCCCATAGCCAAACAGGAAGTTAGAGGAAATCTATACAAATTAAGGGAATCCAGGGTGGGTCTTAAATAGAAAGAGGCGTGGCCTTGTCAGGAAGGGGTGTGTTATATTTAAATTAGGGGGTGCGCGAGTTTAGTCAGGCCTAGGGCAGCACAAAACCTAAATACACCCCTGAGTCAGAGGCCAGTGATCTCTAATACCGATTCTAGATGTGGCAATTTTTTTTTTCTAGCATTTTCAACCATCTTTCAACAAAAGGGAAGGATCAAAAAACTTACAAATTAACAGTTTAAACCTGGTTTTATAGTTTTTGAATGATCACTATATGTTCAAAATTGTTTTGGCACCATCGTCCCTTTATAACCTGCAAGCACCTTCATTATCATTCAGATTCTCTTCTGATCAACTTTAACCACTTGAGAACCGCCTAACGCCGATATACGTCGGCAGAATGGCACGGCTGGGCACAAGCACGTACCTGTACGTCCCAGCCGTGGGTCGGGCGCGCACACATAACCCAGTCCGAAGCAACGTGACCGCGGCCGCAGGACCTGTGGACACGATCGCCGCCGGTGTCCCGCAATCGGTCACAGGAGCTGAAGAACGGGGAGAGGTGAGTGTAAAACACACCTTCCCCGTTCTTCTCAGTGGCAGTGTCATTGATCGTCTGTTCCTTGATATAGGGAAAGGCGATCAATGACATCACATGTCCAGCCCCGCCCCCCTACAGTTAGAAACACATATGAGGTCACACTTAACCCCTACAGTGCCCCCTAGTGGTTAACTCCCAAACTGCAATGGTCATTTTCACAGTAATCAGTGCATTTTTATAGAATATATATAAAAATGTGTCTGCCATAACTGTCGCAGTCATGAAAAAAATCGCTGATCGCCGCCATTAGTAGTAAAAAAAATATATTAACAAAAATGCAATAAAACTATCCCCTTATTTGTAAATGCTATAAATTTTACGCAAACCAATCAATAAACGCTTATTGCTATTTTTTTTTTCTTTTTTTACCCATAATATGTAGAAGAATACGTATCGGCATAAATAGAGGAGAAAAAAAACGTTTTTTATATATTTTTGGGGGATATTTATTATAGCAAAAAGTAAAAAATATTATTTTTTTTTTCAAAATTGTAGCTCTGTTTATGTTTATAGCTTTAAGGTGCACACATCTATGACTTTTTAATGAAAGCTTCAGATTAAAAAAAAAATACTGAAAATAACGTTTAAATTGACATAAACGTGTTAAAGCTAAGCTTGTCCGGCCGCCATGAGAGAGACCTGTCAAAGTGGGCCAGTCTGGATGAAGTCCAGGGCCAAATTTTTGTCCCAGTCCAGCCCTGGTAGTCAGTAGTCACAAAGGACATAGTCGCTTTGTGTGCACCAAATACCTTTTGAAAAGCCAGATATTGCATTCTTAAGGTAGCAGCGACTTCATCACTGTGCTGTACATAGACTGTGCTGAGAGCGGAGCAGTGGGAGGGGCACAGCAGGCTTCACCCACTACAGTAAACGGGAGGGGGCGGAGACAAGACCAGTCCCCCTGCACGAGGAGAGAGAGTGGTGGTGACCGGTCTTTATTACAGGAAGTTCCTATACATAGATAAAGGGACGGGTTTGTTCCATGCTAAATGACTGAATACCTGGAAGAAAAACTCAAAGAACACAGAGAAAGAATACAAATGCCTCTTGTATTTAGACAATATTTCTTTAGACAGGAGTTTAGTTTTTAGAATGTATTTTTATTGAAAGTCTTAGAATGTCACCAGAAATTGTCCCTTTGTATCTCCGGAGGCCATTCTCTACATAAAATGGACCCCCTGGCTTGTATTCCTATGGAAAGACATGCAGACGTTCTTCGACGAGTGATCGGTGTTTTCCCTTCAGTGGTCCTTTTTAACCACCTGGATCGTCTGGATAGCAGTTATGTGTAACACCTGAGGCTCTCATCCAGGACTGATTAATTCTGGTTCCGGGGCACGTCAAGGAACATAATGCGGCCCCCCCCCCCCCGAACTCACACTTCCTCCAGGTGTTGGGCAATGGCAGCCTCCATGGCTGGATGGTAGACATGTGCACTTCGTTTAGTTCCAAATTTGTTTTTTAACAACATTTTGGAAAATTATTTTAACAAGTTTTGGAAAATTACTTTTTTTTAACGAATTTGGGGAAAAATTAATTTCGGAATTTCATAAATTCGAAAATAGGAATTCGGAAATCTGAATATTGGAAAAGAAAGCAAAAGAATTTATGAAACGAAAATGAACACATTTTCTGCTGGATGGGAGCCTTGGCTGAGACACAATAGCCCCTGCTATAGTTTTTTGGAAAATACAACCCAGCAAACCCATACAACCCAGCAATGTCAGCTACTATAAACCTATCCTGAGAGGCTACCTTTCATCGTTGACCTAAATATTTAATATAATGGGGGGCCAATTGTGGTCCAAAAACAAGTCCAGGGTGGTTTATTGGAGATTACATAGCTCTTGGCACTGGCGTAGCGGGGGGCAGGGGGGGCTGTCGCACCGGCCGAAAAATGGGGGGGGGCGAATCCATCCACCGGCTCCGCTGAGCGCTCCGGAGCCTCGGCCTAGGAAAGTCCCCGGCTTCGGCCTAGCTCCGGAGCGGCGGCCATCTTGGTACACCCGGCGGCGGCTCTCCTCTCTGTTCACACCCACAGAGGAGGAGGAGCCCGCGCTTGAGGGAAACCACACACGCCGCTGTCTGAGGTCTGCACTACTGGGGGTTATTGTCTGAGGTCTGCACTACTGGGGGTTATTGTCTGAGGTCTGCACTACTGGGGGTTATTGTCCTGAGGTCTGCACTATTGGGGGTTAATGTCTGAGGTCTGCACTATTGGGGGTTAATGTCTGAGGTCTGCACTATTGGGGGTTACTGTCTGAGGTCTGCACTATTGGGGGTTACTGTCTGAGGTCTGCACTACTGGGGGTTACTGTCTGAGGTCTGCACTATTATGGGGGTTACTGTCTGAGGTCTGCACTATTATGGGGGTTACTGTCTGAGGTCTGCACTATTATGGGGGTTACTGTCTGAGGTCTGCACTATTATGGGGGTTACTGTCTGAGGTCTGCACTATTATGGGGGTTACTGTCTGAGGTCTGCACTATTATGGGGGGTTACTGTCTGAGGTCTGCACTACTGGGGGTTACTGTCTGAGGTCTGCACTATTATGGGGGTTACTGTCTGAGGTCTGCACTATTATGGGGGTTACTGTCTGAGGTCTGCACTATGCTGGGGTATACTGTCTGAGGTCTGCACTATTATAGGGGTTACTGTCTGAGGTCTGCACTATTGTGGGGGTTACTGTCTGAGGTCTGCACTACTGGGGGTTACTGTCTGAGGTCTGCACTATTGTGGGGGTTACTGTCTGAGGTCTGCACTATTGTGGGGGTTACTGTCTGAGGTCTGCACTACTGGGGGTTACTGTCTGAGGTCTGCACTATTATGGGGGTTACTGTCTGAGGTCTGCACTATTATGGGGGTTACTGTCTGAGGTCTGCACTATGCTGGGGTATACTGTCTGAGGTCTGCACTATTGTGGGGGTTACTGTCTGAGGTCTGCACTATTGTGGGGGTTACTGTCTGAGGTCTGCACTATTGTGGGGGTTACTGTCTGAGGTCTGCACTACTGGGGGTTACTGTCTGAGGTCTGCACTATGGTGGGGGTTACTGTCTGAGGTCTGTTAAATAGGGGGTCTGTGATTGTGGGGGGTCTATCTGTGATTGGGGGGATCCATCTGTGATGAGAGGTCTGTTATTTAGGGGGTCAGTCTGTGATGGGGGATCTGTGATTGTGGGGGGGTCAGTCTGTGATGGGGGATCTGTGATTGTGGGGGGGGGGGTTCAGGAAGTCAGGTAAATCTGTGGGTGTTGTCACAGACGGGAGATACATTTCTGCCTTGTTTAGACAATTCACCAATTACTATAAGGCCGCGTACACACGATCAAATTTATCTGCTGAAACCGGTCCGACGGACCGTTACAGCAGACAAATTCGATCATGTGTGCGGGCGAACAGACAGGTTTTTACAGCAGACAAATTTTAAAGCATGCTTTAAAATCTGTCTGCTGAAACCCGTCCGTCCGACATGTCCGCTGGTTAGTACGCCTAACCAGCGGACGGGTTTGTTCCATGCTACATGACTGAATGCCTGGAAGAAAAACTCAAAGGACACTGAGTAAGAATACAAACGCCTCTTGTATTTAGACAATATTTCTTTAGACAAGAGTTCAGTTTTTAGAATGTATTTTAATGTATTTTTATTGAAAGTCTTAGAATGTCACCATTTGTATCTCTTTGTATCTTCGGAGGCCATTTTCTACATAAAACGGACCCCTTGGCCGGTATTCCTATGGAAAGACATGCAGACGTTCTTCGACAAGTGATTGGTGTTTTCCCTTTACTGGTCCTTTTTTAATCACCTGGATCGTCTGGATAGCAGTTGTGTGTAACACCTGAGGCTCTCATCCAGCACTGATTAATGCTGGTTCCGGGGCACGTCTAGGAACATAATGCCGCCCCCCCGAACTTACACTTCCTCCAGGTGTTGGGCAATGGCAGCCTCCATGGCTGGATGGTAGACATGTGCACTTCGTTTAGTTCCAAATTTGTTTTTTAACGTATTTGGGAAAATTTGTTAATTTCGAATTTCGTAAATTCGGAATTTCGTAAATTCGAAAATCGTATTATGAAACAAATTTTTTTTTCGGTAGTACACGTCTGCTGGATGGGAGCCTTGGCTGAGACACAATAGCCCCTGCTATCAGTTTTTTGGAAAATGTGTTCAATTTCGTAAATTTGGAAATCTGAAAATTGGAAATTCTTAAATCTGGAAAAGCCAAAATTCAGATTTAGAAAATTTTCAAATTTCTGTATTTTTGAATTTTTAAAAAAAGCCCAAAAATTTATGAAACGAAAATGAACAAATTTTTCGGCAGTGCAAATGTCTGCTGGATGGGAGCCTTGGCTGAGACACAATTAGCCCCTGCTATCAGTTTTTTATTTTTTTTACTTAGTGACGCAAAATTCGAAACATTTTGAGCCCAGTTATCACTCCAGGAAAACCCATCAAATCACACCAGCCATTCAGGAGTCAAACCCTGTTTTTAGGGGATGGCAGTTGGGAAATTAATTGTGGATTGGATGGGTAATGTGGCTTTCATTCCAAGAACTTTGATAAACGGGTCCCAACCAGGAATGGACTGGCCATTGGGACTACAGGGATTTTCCGGTGGGCCGATGGCTCAGTGGGCCGGCTTTAGTGACAGCGGACCACCGCTCCCTTCCCATAGCGCTCACCTGAGGGGGAACAGAGAAGCAGGGGGAGGACCAGAGGAGCAGGGGGGACGACAGAGGAGCATGGGGGAGGGGACAGACAGCTGACTCAACAGCTATGGCCTGGGAGTTTCTCACTTCTGTCTAATCTTGTCCCAAAAGGGGGGCACCGAACTGATTCTTTGCCCCATGTGAAATAATGTCTAGCTTCCCCACTGGTACTGCCTATAAGAGTACCAGCAGTTCTACTGTAATAAAGTAGAAGGGCTAGTGGCTAGTGAAGGGGGAGAGGGGGTGCAGGTGGCCAGGGGAGTGCGGGAGTTGTCTGGCCGCCATGGGAGAGACCTGTCAAAGTGGGCCAGTCTGGATTAAGGCCAGGGACAAATTTCTGTCCCAGTCCAGCCCTGGTCCCAACATTCAGTTTTCCCAGGGACTCTATTCCGAGGCATTTACAGCTTTGTTGAGGGCCACTTAAGGTCGTCCTTCTTCAGACTTTCCTTCATTTGGTGTTTGTTGCCTACAGTCCTCATTGGAGTTGAGATGAGTAGAGTAATTTTGTTTAAAATTGGTTTTGTCTTTGGCAACATTTTCACAACTTGGGTACTTTCACTGTTTACCTTAATACAGGGGCTAATGTGGGGGGATTTTTGGTCCAAGAACTTCCAAAACTGTTGGGAGCCATTAAAGCTCACTACACCCTTTAAATACCACCAGCAGCCAGCTGAATTTCACATTATTCCTCGACTTCTATACATTTTACCAAAATAGCAAAATTTTACCCAAATTTGCTTGAAAAGAAAACTCAAATTCCCAATTTTTTTTCTCTCAATCAACTACAGATTGATTTTACACCAATTCATATGAGGTGTCTGACAACTCGTATGCCTATTCAGCTTCTTAGTAAGTGACACGATTGTATTTTCCACGGACAAAGTGTAGGACTTTTGTCCGAAGGGGGTTGGCCAGGAATTTGTCTTGCATACAAGCGGCACTCAATTGTTGGCCAAAAAACCCCCCACAAAACGACGTGTTTTTTTAGTGCCACCCTTTGGGCAACTTCTGCTAATGTAGTGTTATGGTGAGCATTGCTTCTGAGCATGCGTGTTTGTACTTTGGAATTTTGTCCGATGCACTTGTATACACACGATCGGATAATCCATCAACACATATTTGTTGGCGGAAAATTTTAAAACATGCTATCCCACATTTGTTGGCAGAAAATCCGACAACAATTGTCCGATGGAGCGTACAAACGGTCGGATTTTCCAACAACAGCCTGTCATTACACAATTCCCGTCGGAAAAATCCAATCGTGTGTACGGGCCTTAAGGATGACAATCTGTGCACATACAACCCAGAAATGTCAGTTCCTATCAACCTATCCTGAAAGGCTACCTTTCACCGTTGACCTAAATATTTAATATAATGGGGGGCCAATTTGGTCCAAGAACAGATCCAAGGTGGTTAATTAGAGATTCCATAACCCTTGGGAGTCATTAAAGCTTTCTTCACGCTTTTAAATACAGTACCGCCAACAACTTATTACATTTCACCTTCTCTCTTAACCTCTATGCATTTTACCAAATGGCAAAATTTTACCAACATTTTCTTCAAAAAGAATACGCTAGATTTCTCAAATTCTCAATTAGGAGTAAGTTCTTATTTATTTTTTCTCAATCAACTGCAGATTGATTTTACACCAATTTATTTGAGGTGTCTGCCAACTTATGTGCCTATGCGTCTTCTTAGTAAGTGACTCGTAAAGAAAGGATAAGGATTACAATCTGTGCACATACAACCCAGCAATGTGGGCTCCTATAAACCTATTCAATTTTGGTCCAACAACAGGTCCAGGGTAGTTTATTGAAGATTCCATAAATACAGTACCGCCAACAACAAGGTTCACCTTCTCCCTTAACCTCTATGTATTTGACCAAAATGGCAACATTTTACCAAAATGTTCTTAACCTCCCTGGCGGTCTTCCCGTGTGTGGCACGGGGTGAGATTTTTAAGCTAATATCGGTAACCCCGTGCCACACACGGACTTGCCTCGCTGGATGCAGAAAAAGTTTACTTACCTTTTCTCTGCGATCCAGCGATGAATCCCCGCAGTACTCGGCGGGCGGATGTCCGCCTGATGCTGTGTGTTCCGCCGATTCCCTTCCCTGCGAGCGTCGCGACGTAGGGGGGGGAACGGCGCCAAATTCAAAAATGTAAACAAACACTATACATACAGTACACTGTAATCTTATAGATTACAGTACTGTATGTAAAAAATACACACCCCCCATGTCCCTAGTGGTCTGCCCTGTACACTACATGTCCTTTTATATAATAAAAACTGTTCTTTCTCCCTGCAAACTGTAGATTGCCCATAGCAACCAAAAGTGTCCCTTTATGGCAAAAATTGTTTTAGAGCAGCTAAAAAACAGCGATAATAAATCAGAATCACTTGCAGAATTTAGCGATAGCGATTTATGGGGAAATTCGTCATAAAAAAAAAAAAAAAAATGACAGCAAAAATTCTGCAACTGAGCAAATTTCAGTGATTTTGATTTGATTACATTATTGAATAATTTTTACTATAATTATATTATCATTTGTGATCATTTTTTATAATTATTTATTATATTATAATTTTTAATTAAAAAAAAAAAAAAAAATCATACCCGGGATGCCTATTAGACTCTTGTTTGAATAGATTTAAGTGAGTTATTCCTAAGAATTACAGGCCTACAGTATAAAACGCCAAATTCCCTTGCAAATAATGGTACCGCTTTTAGCACCTAAAATCTTAAAGAATCATACCGCCAGGGAGGTTAAAAAAGAAAACTCTGGATTTCTCAAATTCTCAATTAGGAGTACATTTTATTTTCTCAATCAACTACAGATTGATTTTACACCAATTCCTATGACGTGTCTGCCAACGCATATGCCTATGCATCTTCTTAATAAGTGACTTGTAAAGGAAGGATAAGGATGAAAATCTGTGCACATACAACCAGCAACGTTGGCTCCTAGAAACCTATCCTGAGAGGCTACCTTTCACCGTTGACCTGAATATTTAATATAATGGGGTGCCAATTGTGGTCCAAGAACAGGTCCAGGGTGGTTTATTGGAGATTCCATAACTCTTGGGAGTCATTAAATACAGTACCGCCAACAACCCATTAAATTTCACCTTCTCCCTTAACCTCTATGCATTTTACCAAAAAAGGTATCGACTTCTGCTCCAAGTTGGAGCTTTGCTTCATCACCTACCAGTCAGAGCAGTGCTGTATCCTGGCCTAGGCCAACAAGGCCCAGGCCTGGGGCAGCACTTTGTGGGGGGGCAGCACAAAAAGAGTCCCCGCCGGCTTGTGCTACACTGTTAGTGTAGCGGCAGTCTTATGGGGCAGGCTGGGCTGAGAGGCAAATTAGTTTAGCGCCCCCATAAAGCGGCCACACTGCTTCTGGTATGCAGGCGGCCGGCATTCTGCAACTGTGGGGGGGGGGGGTTTCTGCTGCACAATTAGCATGGTTAAATCTTCTTAGTCCTCTCCATAAAATTATCAGAAATTTGTGCTTAAAGTAGAACTATAGGCACTTAACTTTATTTAGTAAGGGGGTGTTATAGCCTCTGTCAGTTTATTTTTTTTACCATTCCTGTCCCATTGCAGAGATTTCCCTTCACTTCCTACCCCATAGCCAAACAGGAAGTTAGAGGAAATCTATACAAATTAAGGGAATCCAGGGTGGGTCTTAAATAGAAAGAGGCGTGGCCTTGTCAGGAAGGGGTGTGTTATATTTAAATTAGGGGGTGCGCGAGTTTAGTCAGGCCTAGGGCAGCACAAAACCTAAATACACCCCTGAGTCAGAGGCCAGTGATCTCTAATACCGATTCTAGATGTGGCAATTTTTTTTTTTCTAGCATTTTCAACCATCTTTCAACAAAAGGGAAGGATCAAAAAACTTACAAATTAACAGTTTAAACCTGGTTTTATAGTTTTTGAATGATCACTATATGTTCAAAATTGTTTTGGCACCATCGTCCCTTTATAACCTGCAAGCACCTTCATTATCATTCAGATTCTCTTCTGATCAACTTTAACCACTTGAGAACCGCCTAACGCCGATATACGTCGGCAGAATGGCACGGCTGGGCACAAGCACGTACCTGTACGTCCCAGCCGTGGGTCGGGCGCGCACACATAACCCAGTCCGAAGCAACGTGACCGCGGCCGCAGGACCTGTGGACACGATCGCCGCCGGTGTCCCGCAATCGGTCACAGGAGCTGAAGAACGGGGAGAGGTGAGTGTAAAACACACCTTCCCCGTTCTTCTCAGTGGCAGTGTCATTGATCGTCTGTTCCTTGATATAGGGAAAGGCGATCAATGACATCACATGTCCAGCCCCGCCCCCCTACAGTTAGAAACACATATGAGGTCACACTTAACCCCTACAGTGCCCCCTAGTGGTTAACTCCCAAACTGCAATGGTCATTTTCACAGTAATCAGTGCATTTTTATAGAATATATATAAAAATGTGTCTGCCATAACTGTCGCAGTCATGAAAAAAATCGCTGATCGCCGCCATTAGTAGTAAAAAAAATATATTAACAAAAATGCAATAAAACTATCCCCTTATTTGTAAATGCTATAAATTTTACGCAAACCAATCAATAAACGCTTATTGCTATTTTTTTTTTCTTTTTTTACCCATAATATGTAGAAGAATACGTATCGGCATAAATAGAGGAGAAAAAAAAGTTTTTTATATATTTTTGGGGGATATTTATTATAGCAAAAAGTAAAAAATATTATTTTTTTTTTCAAAATTGTAGCTCTGTTTATGTTTATAGCTTTAAGGTGCACACATCTATGACTTTTTAATGAAAGCTTCAGATTAAAAAAAAAATACTGAAAATAACGTTTAAATTGACATAAACGTGTTAAAGCTAAGCTTGTCCGGCCGCCATGAGAGAGACCTGTCAAAGTGGGCCAGTCTGGATGAAGTCCAGGGCCAAATTTTTGTCCCAGTCCAGCCCTGGTAGTCAGTAGTCACAAAGGACATAGTCGCTTTGTGTGCACCAAATACCTTTTGAAAAGCCAGATATTGCATTCTTAAGGTAGCAGCGACTTCATCACTGTGCTGTACATAGACTGTGCTGAGAGCGGAGCAGTGGGAGGGGCACAGCAGGCTTCACCCACTACAGTAAACGGGAGGGGGCGGAGACAAGACCAGTCCCCTGCTGCACGAGGAGAGAGAGTGGTGGTGACCGGTCTTTATTACAGGAAGTTCCTATACATAGATAAAGGGACGGGTTTGTTCCATGCTAAATGACTGAATACCTGGAAGAAAAACTCAAAGAACACAGAGAAAGAATACAAATGCCTCTTGTATTTAGACAATATTTCTTTAGACAGGAGTTTAGTTTTTAGAATGTATTTTTATTGAAAGTCTTAGAATGTCACCAGAAATTGTCCCTTTGTATCTCCGGAGGCCATTCTCTACATAAAATGGACCCCCTGGCTTGTATTCCTATGGAAAGACATGCAGACGTTCTTCGACGAGTGATCGGTGTTTTCCCTTCAGTGGTCCTTTTTAACCACCTGGATCGTCTGGATAGCAGTTATGTGTAACACCTGAGGCTCTCATCCAGGACTGATTAATTCTGGTTCCGGGGCACGTCAAGGAACATAATGCGGCCCCCCCCCCCCCGAACTCACACTTCCTCCAGGTGTTGGGCAATGGCAGCCTCCATGGCTGGATGGTAGACATGTGCACTTCGTTTAGTTCCAAATTTGTTTTTTAACAACATTTTGGAAAATTATTTTAACAAGTTTTGGAAAATTACTTTTTTTTAACGAATTTGGGGAAAAATTAATTTCGGAATTTCATAAATTCGAAAATAGGAATTCGGAAATCTGAATATTGGAAAAGAAAGCAAAAGAATTTATGAAACGAAAATGAACACATTTTCTGCTGGATGGGAGCCTTGGCTGAGACACAATAGCCCCTGCTATAGTTTTTTGGAAAATACAACCCAGCAACCCATACAACCCAGCAATGTCAGCTACTATAAACCTATCCTGAGAGGCTACCTTTCATCGTTGACCTAAATATTTAATATAATGGGGGGCCAATTGTGGTCCAAAAACAAGTCCAGGGTGGTTTATTGGAGATTACATAGCTCTTGGCACTGGCGTAGCGGGGGGCAGGGGGGGCTGTCGCACCGGCCGAAAAATGGGGGGGGGCGAATCCATCCACCGGCTCAGCTGAGCGCTCCGGAGCCTCGGCCTAGGAAAGTCCCCGGCTTCGGCCTAGCTCCGGAGCGGCGGCCATCTTGGTACACCCGGCGGCGGCTCTCCTCTCTGTTCACACCCACAGAGGAGGAGGAGCCCGCGCTTGAGGGAAACCACACACGCCGCTGTCTGAGGTCTGCACTACTGGGGGTTATTGTCTGAGGTCTGCACTACTGGGGGTTATTGTCTGAGGTCTGCACTACTGGGGGTTATTGTCTGAGGTCTGCACTACTGGGGGTTATTGTCCTGAGGTCTGCACTATTGGGGGTTAATGTCTGAGGTCTGCACTATTGGGGGTTAATGTCTGAGGTCTGCACTATTGGGGGTTACTGTCTGAGGTCTGCACTATTGGGGGTTACTGTCTGAGGTCTGCACTACTGGGGGTTACTGTCTGAGGTCTGCACTATTATGGGGGTTACTGTCTGAGGTCTGCACTATTATGGGGGTTACTGTCTGAGGTCTGCACTATTATGGGGGTTACTGTCTGAGGTCTGCACTATTATGGGGGTTACTGTCTGAGGTCTGCACTATTATGGGGGTTACTGTCTGAGGTCTGCACTATTATGGGGGGTTACTGTCTGAGGTCTGCACTACTGGGGGTTACTGTCTGAGGTCTGCACTATTATGGGGGTTACTGTCTGAGGTCTGCACTATTATGGGGGTTACTGTCTGAGGTCTGCACTATGCTGGGGTATACTGTCTGAGGTCTGCACTATTATAGGGGTTACTGTCTGAGGTCTGCACTATTGTGGGGGTTACTGTCTGAGGTCTGCACTACTGGGGGTTACTGTCTGAGGTCTGCACTATTGTGGGGGTTACTGTCTGAGGTCTGCACTATTGTGGGGGTTACTGTCTGAGGTCTGCACTACTGGGGGTTACTGTCTGAGGTCTGCACTATTATGGGGGTTACTGTCTGAGGTCTGCACTATTATGGGGGTTACTGTCTGAGGTCTGCACTATGCTGGGGTATACTGTCTGAGGTCTGCACTATTGTGGGGGTTACTGTCTGAGGTCTGCACTATTGTGGGGGTTACTGTCTGAGGTCTGCACTATTGTGGGGGTTACTGTCTGAGGTCTGCACTACTGGGGGTTACTGTCTGAGGTCTGCACTATGGTGGGGGTTACTGTCTGAGGTCTGTTAAATAGGGGGTCTGTGATTGTGGGGGGTCTATCTGTGATTGGGGGGATCCATCTGTGATGAGAGGTCTGTTATTTAGGGGGTCAGTCTGTGATGGGGGATCTGTGATTGTGGGGGGGTCAGTCTGTGATGGGGGATCTGTGATTGTGGGGGGGGGGTTCAGTCTATGATGGGGGATCTGTGGTTGTGGGGGGGGGGGGTCAGTCTGTTAATCCCTTACAGTAAGGGGTTAAATGATTAATCCTGCAATAATTTACCCCTTACATGCTGAAAGCCCTGAGAGGGATACATTACAGATCCTTATAACCAGAGTGGATGATTATACAAGGGGGGGGGGGGGCGAAAAAAAATTCTGCCCCGGGCGCCCATAACTCTGGTTACGCCACTGGCTCTTGGAAGTCATTAAAGCCCCCTAAACCCTTTGAATACAGTACTGCCAACCAGGGCCGCTGATAGGGGGGACCACCAGCCCTCCTGTAGAGGGCCCAGCAACACAGAGGGGCCAAATAGCAGGATGAATCGGTGTGGCCGGGCAGAGGGGCAATTACAGAAAGATGCCCTGCGCTGCTCTCTGCAGCAGCTGAAACACAGTTTTTCTCCCTCCCTGTCTTCCTTTCAGCTGCTGCAGGGAGAGACACAGGGCATCGTACCTTTACATTACATTGTACTTAAGTTTTTTTTAAATTGTAAAATAAAATAATTTAAAACAATTAAAGGGGTAATTCACACAGGTTATTTGTTAGGTTTGTATTAGCTAATAATTTGGTATATTTTTAGTGAAAATATTATTTTTATATAATGGGGGGGGGGGCGGCAGTGCCTGCCAGATAGGCTGTATGGGGCCCCATGATTTCTAACAGCAGCCCTGCCGCCAACAACCCAATAAATTTCACCTTCTCTTTTAACCTCTATGCATTTTTTCCAAAATGGCAACATTTTACCCAAATTTTCTTCAAAAAGAATACTTTGAATTTCTCAAATTCTCAATCAACTGCAGATTGATTTTACAGCAATTCCTATGAGGTGTCTGCCAACACATATGCCTATGCGTCTTCTTAGTAAGTGACTCGTAAAGGAAGGAGAAGGATGACAATTAGGGATGAGCTTCGAGTAGAACTCATATTCGACTCGAAGATTGCCTGTTCGCCGAACAGCGAACTATTTGGGGTGTTCGCTGCAAGTTCGTGTGAACTTTAGAACCCTGTTTAAAGTCTATGGGACTCGAACGTTTGAAATCAAAAGTGCTAATTTTAAAGGCTAATATGCAAGTTATTGTAATAAAAAGTGTTTGGGGACCTGGATCCTGCCCCAGGGGACATGTATCAATGCAAAAAAACGTTTTTTTGGCAGCAGTGATTTTAATAATTCCTTTAAGTGAAACAATAAAAGTGAAATATTCCTTTAAATTTCGTACCTGGGGGGGGGGGGGGGGGGTGTATAGTATGCTTGTAAAGTAGCGCTTGTTTCCCATGCTTAGAACTGTCCCTGCACAAAGTGTAATTTCTGAAGGAAAAAAAGTTATTTAAAATCACTCGTGGCTATAATGAATTGTCGGCTCTCGGCAATACAGAGAAAAGTCATTCATAAAAAAAAAAATGTGGGGGGTCTACGGCATTTTTTTTTAAATTTGGGGTGAAGTTCCCCTTAAAATCCATACCAGACCTGAAGGGTCTGGAATGGATATTTGGGGGAAACCCCACCTCATTTTTTTTTTTATTTGACGCAGGGTTCTCCTTAATATCCATACCAGACCCTAAGGTGAGTGATTTTAAATGACTTTTTTCCTTCAGAAATGACATTTTGTGCAGGGACAGTTCTAAGCACTGGAAACAAGCGCTACTTTGCAGGCATACTATACACCCCCCTAGGTTCCAAAATGTAAAGGAATATTTCAATTTTATTGTTTCACTTTAAGCATTATTAAAATCACTTCTCCTAAAAAAAATGACGTTTTTTAAAACTTTTTTTGCATTGATACATGTCCCCTGGTGCAGGACCCGGGTCCCCAAACACTTTTTAGGACAATAACTTGCATATTAGCCTTTAAAATTAGTACTTTAGATTTCAAATGTTCGAGTCCCATAGACTTTAACAGAGTTCTAAAATTCACACAAACTTTTGGTCTGTTCGCAGGTTCTGTTGCGAACCGAACCCAGGGGTGTTCGGCTCATCCCTAATGACAATCTGTGCACACACAACCCAGCAACGTCAGCTCCTAGAAACCTATCCTGAGAGGCTACCTTTCACCGCTGACCTAAATATTTAATATAATGGGGGGCCAATTGTGGTCCAAGAACAGGTCCAGGGTGGTTTATTTGAGATTCCATAACTCTTGGGAGTCAAAGCCCCCTACACCCTTTAAGTACAGTACCCCCACCAACCCATTAAATTTCACAGTCTCCCTTAACCTCTATGTATTTTACCAAAATGGCAACATTTTTCCAAAATTTTCTTGAAAAATAAAACTCTGTATTTCTCACAATCTCAATTAGGAGTACGTTTTTTATTGTGGTCTCAATAAACTGCAGATTGAATTTCCACCAATTCGTATGGGGTGTCTGCCAACTCGTATGTACTGTATAAGTGTCTCTGTCATGGATATGCAATAAAGTCTGGCAGCTTACCTGTCTCCATGTGTTCATTAGAGGCCTTACTGTTGCACTGCAGGTCTGCTTTGCTGTTCAACGTTGTTTGTAGCTTGAGTTCTTGTCTGCCGTGTGCTAAGTTAACCTTTCTGTGTACCGACTTTGGCTCGTCTCTGACTACTCTTGTTTGACTGTGACCCTGACCTTTTGGCCTTGTCTGCCTGTTGCCCCGATCTCGGCTTACCCAACACTATCCCTTGTGTTCTCAGTGGCTGCTTCCCCTCTCTCCCTATGGAGCGTTACCTGGGTGACCCCAGGGGTCGCGACCTGGATTCAGCTGCAGCGAAGGCCATCCTCACCACTAGAGGCTCTGGTGAACACCTGCTGGACCTTTAGACTCCGCGCCCTGGGGAATCTTGGGCTCACGCTTCCTCTCTGTTCGCAGCAGTCGGCTATAGGGTTCACTACCCTGTGGTGCATCCCTGACCCTAACGAGTTGCACTTGTCACCTGGCCACAGGTGACCTGACAGTCTCAAAAAGAGGTAAAGAAGGGATATGGATGATAGTTTGCACATACGACCCAGCGATGTCAGCTGCTATAAATCTATCCTGAGAGGCTTCCTTTAAGAGTAGGCACCGCAAGACAAAAACGTATCAATTAACAGTTTAAACCTGGTTTTATAGTTTTTGAATGATCACCATATGTTCAAAATTGTTTTGGCACCATCGTCCCTTTATAACCTGCAACCCCCTTCATTATCATTCAGATTCTCTTTTAATGAACTTTAACCACTTAAGCTTGTAAAGTAGCGCTTGTTTCCCATGCTTAGAACTGTCCCTGCACAAAGTGTAATTTCTGAAGGAAATATATATGTAATTTCTGAAGCCTATATACGTCAGCAGAATGGCACGGCTGGGCACAATCGCGTACCTGTACGTCCTCTTTAAGTGCCCAGCCGTGGGACGTGCGTGCCCGCAACCCGGTCCCAAGATCTGTGACCGCGGCCACGGGACCCGCGAACCCGATCGCCGCCGGTGTCCCGCGATCGGTCACAGGAGCTGAAGATCGGGGAGAGGTAAGTGTAAAACACACCTTCCCTGTTCTTCTCTTTGGCAGTGTCATTGATCGTCTGTTCCCTGATATAGGGAAAGGCGATCAATGAAGTCACACGTCCCCCCACCCCCCTACAGTTAGAAACACACATGAGGTCACACTTACCCCTTCAGCGCCCCTAGTGGTTAACTCCCAAACTGCAATTGTCATTTTCACAGTAATCAATGCATTTTTATAGCACTGATCGCTGTGAAAATGACAATGGTCCCAAAAATGTGTCAAAATTGTCCGATGTGTCCGCCATAATGTCGCATTCATGAAAAAAATTGCTGATCGCCGCCATTACTAGTAAAAAAAAAATGCAATAAAGCTATCCCCTATTTTGTAAACGCTATAAAGTTTGCGCAAACCAATCGATAAACGCTTATTGCTCATTTTATTTCTACCAATAATATGTAGAAGAATACCTATCGGCCTAAACTGAGGAAATTTATTTTTTTATGTTTTTTTGGGGGGATATTTATTATAGCAAAAAGTAAAAAATATTGCATTTTTTCAAAATTGTCGCTCTATTTTTGTTTATAGTGCAAAAAATAACCGCAGAGGTGATCAAATACTAGTAAAAAATATTGCATTTTTTCAAAATTGTCGCTCTATTTTTGTTTATAGTGCAAAAAATAACCGCAGAGGTGATCAAATACTACCATGGGAAAAAAAGAACGCCAATTTTGTTTGGGAGCCACGTCGCATGACCGCGCAATTGCCAGTTAAATCGACACAGTGCCGAATCGCAAAAAGGGGCCTGGTCCTTTACCTGCATAATGGTCTGGGTCTTAAGTGGTTAACTACAATCATGTTATAGACATTGTAACCACTTTCATTAAAACTAATTTTACAAAATTAAAGATAAGGATCAAGGACACTTGCCACCAACAGTTACTATTGAAAAAGTGAAAGGGTTTAAACTGTTGTTGAAAAAGTCCTAAAGAGGATAGTAATGGGACTATGCGGGTGCTAGTATTATACCAAAGTACCAATGTTCTATAAAAAATGTATATATTTTTATTATACATACAAAATGGTCATCAAGAAAATTCATATGATACACAACCACAGAGAATTACCGTATACATGATTGGTATTCTCCATAATAATGTTCATCTGTGATCGTTCTACATGTTTCACCAAAGGCTTCGTCAGGCACGGGCATGAACATTGATTTGTATTATACAGATAGAAAGAGTTTAAATTATTGCGCATTCTTATAGATCATCCAAATATTCAATTATCTCATTCTTATGAGAAATTTAAAATTATATTTTTGTTTGAATATTTAGATGTTCTATAAGAATGTGCAATAATTTAAACTCTCTTTATATCTGTATAATAGAAATCAATGTTCATGCCTGAGCCTGACGAAGCCATTTGGCTAAACATGTAGAACGACCAAAGATGAACATTCTTATGGAGAACACCAAGCATGTATAATGCTCTGCGGTTGTGTATCCTATGAATTTTCTTAATGACCATTTTGTATGTATAATAAAAAAAATATATCTATATTTTTATAGAACATTGGTACTTTGGTATATTACTAGCACCCGCACAGTCCCATTACTATCCTCTTTAGGACTTTTCAACAACAGTTTAAACCCCTTCACTTTTTCAATAGTAACTGTTGGTGGCAAGTGTCCTTGATCCTTATGTTTAATTTTGTAAAATGAGTTTGGATGAAAGTGGTTACAATGTATATAACATGATTGTAGGTAAAGTTGATTAGAAGAGAATCTGAATGATAATTAAGGTGCTTGCAGGTAACTCGTAACGTTTAAGGATTGGATATCCAGTTTTGAATAAATGGCTCTATAATATTAGGAGGATCAGGAGTGAGTCACATGATCCCAGGGGTGGGCTGACCATTCAGGCACTGCCCGAGGGCCACTAGGGGGCCCCCATCAGCGTGGCCAGCCTCAGTAAAACCAGGGACAGTATGTCAAAATCTGTGTTTTTTTTTTTTTTTTACATCTGTCCCTTTGCCGACATATTTTGCTGTAAAAATCCCAAAGCTATAGCTGACCCGCCTCCACACTGCCTATTTAGCCAATAGGAACACAGTGTACATGCCCCCTTCCCCAGCGCGGCTCATTTGATTTCAGAGCAGGAGAGGAGAGTCCCCATACCCATCCAGTAGTACCGGTGCATTCCTCTACACTCCCAGAAGATTAACACATTCGGAGTGGTGATGGGGTGTGAAGGTAGGGTGGGTAAGTAAGTAATTCTGGTTAAAAGTGAGCCTGTTGGTTTTTCCTGCAAGAGGAAAGCACAGTTTTGGATAAATGTAAAAAAATGGAGATGGATATTTTAAAAATATAAACAATTTGTAATTCTGAACATTTCATTTGGACTATTATGGGAGAGTAGGGTTTAAAACAGAGACATCCTTCAGCAGTGCTACAAGGAACCATATCTGAGAACATCCCCTCATAGAGATATTGGATCTTGCTAGAGAACATGACAATCCATACTGACCGTCACTTGAATGTGGCATGCAGCATGTGAAGCAGGGCCGTTGTCAGGCCTTGGTACCTGGGGCACTGGACCTGGGTTTTCAGCCAAGGGCACCGAGTCTCAGACCTGCATCTACTCCTGGAAATGGGTCTTCAGCCTGCATCTACTACTGGAAATGGGTCTTCAGCCCAGTGCCCCAGGTCTCCAACCTACATCTACTCCTGGAAATTGGTCTTTGGCCAACTGCCCCAGGTCTCAAACCTGCATCTACTACTGGACCTAGGTCTTCAGCCAAGTACAGAGTCTCAGACCTGCGTCTTTCTTATCCTAGACATAGGTCTTCAGCCAAGTTCCCCAGGTCTACAACCTGCATCTACTACTGGGCCTAGGTCTACAGCCAAGAGCCACGGGTCTCAAACCTGCATCTACTCCTGGACCTAGGTCCTCAGCCATGTGCCCCAGGTCTTCAACACGCATCTACCTGATTGAACTTGTCTAGGGTGGAGTATCTGCAAAGGCAGAATTTGTTCTGCCTCTATTGTTAGTCAGAAATTGTATTGGATGTTTTGGGCCTGGTACTATAGACCCAATAGACAGGAATATTGTCTTTCTACCTGGGGAAGTAATCCATGTGCTGCACTGATGATCAACAAGTCTAAAACAGCTGTGCATAGTTTGGCATAAAAGACATAATAATATTAGGCTGTGTATATAGTTATCCAAAGAAATTATTTGCATTGCCTTACCCACTTTTCTAGGATGAGGATTAGTCCTCTTATTTTTGGGATATGAGAATGGACAAAAATACAGCCCTCAAAATTTCCACTCGCCTACTAGCATTTGGCGAGTGGATTTAAGCTGGGGGCGAGTGATGACAGGGCTGCATGACCAATCTCCCTCCAATCTGTGCCTACACTTAGAGACCTGATGAGATTGGCGGCCGAAGAGGAAAGGTGCATGCTCGGGAAAAGTAGTCTGGTGAGCCGCACACAGGCAGAGCAGTACACAGGTGCTCTCCTTACAATCCTCATTAAGCAATGGGACCTAACAGTATGACCTCTCTGAGCCTGCCCCCTCCCAATGTAGCTGGAGAGCAGAGAGCAGGGAGCAGGAAGTAATGAGTGAGGTGGAGGATTGCGCAAATTACCACTCCGGTGCAGCGCTCACTGAAAGTTGCCCTAACATGGGAGCGGCAGCCTTCCAGTTTGTGCAGTTTTCTTCTCCTTGTGCTCTATGTAAGTGTCCAGTTCAGCCTGAGCACTGTAAACAGACTGGTCTCAATGTGTGCTGTGCGGTGTCAGTGTGCGCTGTGCTATGGTGTCAATGGCTGTGCAGTTGTGTGGATCTCAGAGCTGGATTGTACTCCCTCCCGCTGTGCTGCAGCTCCTCTCCTCACTGCCAGCCTGAATAAAAGGGGGAAGTGGGGAAATGCAAGTGTGGAGCCGCACACACAGGCTCCTGATGATGAGATGAATAGGAGAGGGGGAGAGAGAGAGAGGATGGATAGAAGTTGCAGAGGAGACAGCAATAGAATAGGGAAGAGACACAGTTCTAGTGCCCTGTCCCTCTGGTCTGCCAGTTGTTGTTGGTAATTTAATTGTGTAACTTGATTCTGCCTAAAACATTTAACAGTGTCATTCTATGAGATAATCTACAAGGACGTGTTTACGGGTGCAATTAGGCGCAGGGCAGTGTATGAATTAGGTGGGGCAACTGGTGGCGAGTAACTCTTGAGGCCTGGCTAGTGGCTCAGGACTTGAAATTTTGAGCCCTGATAAATATATTTTATTCTACGAAGGCTCTACTGCAGGACACGCTGTTTCATTGGAAGCTTTTTGGTTCCTTTTGGCTTATTTCACTAGAAGTTGTTGAGCAATACCTTCTACCTAGAGCAGTGTTTCTCAACCTTTTTCCAGTCGGGGCGCCCTTGAAAAGTTTTTTCAGTCTTGAGGCACCCCTGTCCAAGACTTGGTTCACGTCGCTGTGTGTTGCGGAACACATGAAAAATCGCGCTCGTTCTTGACACACAGACAAATGCTCTGCTCTTTAGGGGTGCCATTAATTCTTAATGGTGCCCCATCCATTGGCAAACATGGGTTGCTTTTGTTGTGGCACAATTTAAAAAAAAGGGTCGGGGACTTCTTTCCCCGCATTACTGCGGGTAGGGAAATTAATGGGCTGCCCTACACGCAGCACGCATCCGCACAGAACCAAGAGCTTGTTCACATATCAGGCTGGAGGGGCAGTAAAACCACATGGTTGAGCTGTTTTTACCACCCCCAACTTTTGCCCCTTTAGCTGCAGAGGCAACAGCTGGGGGTGTAAACATGCTGTGGCTGCAGCTGGAGGTATACCCAGGGTGAATGGGGCTGCACTGCAACTACCCCGCAACTGTGTGCATTGCATTAACGGGCTTAAAACAGGTGGTGAGGAGGCAAGATATGCCTCTTTACTGGCTGACAAATGCCCCTGAAAAGCGATATGAACACAAATTGCTTTTCAGAGGAGCAGCAGCCCTTGCTGCTATCTCAAACAAGCCCTACAAAAGTAGTTCTGATGGTACAGGAATAGGGGGGGTCAGGATTAAAAGTAACATACATACAGACAGATGCGCACGCACACAAACAGGCACACGTACAAACACACACAGTGTGTGTGTTTGTACGTGTGCGTGCGCATCTGTCTGTATGTATGTTAATTTTAATCCTGACCCCCCCCTATTCCTGTACCATCAGAACTACTTTTGCCACACACAACAGACATGTGTACACATGCACACATACACTGAAAGAAGCTGCACAACAACCAATCAGATCCAGAGCGCTGTAGCCATGAATGGAGGGTGTGGGGTTTCAGTGACTGTGACAGCTGGTTATTCATAGCAGAGCCCCCCCCCCCCCCTCACCACCTTACCCTTGGCCTCGCAGTCAGCGCAGTACTTGTTGTCCTCCTCCCTCTGCATACGATACAGGATGGCCTGGTGCTGCTCATTCAGCTTCAGGGCCTTCTCCCTCTCTGAGCGGGTGGCCATGTCTGCGGGTAGGGGAGCAGTGTCGGTCACGGTGGCTCTACTCTTTCTTCTTCCCCCTCAGGGAAAAGCTCGCCAGGCAGAGTTTGGGATGGTACCTGCGGCTCTCACGTCACAGAAGCAGTGCGTGCGTCCGACCCTCCCATAGCAACCGATGACGTATTCGGTTGGCAAGACGCGGTCGGGAGGCCCGCACAGCCAGCACAGCTTCCCGAGTGTCGGGAAGTGAGTTTACACAGCGGACCGGCACCGCTGTAAAGACAAATGACAACAAGTGCCCAGCAGTAGTGTTACATCAGATAGCAGCCATAGCTGCCAATACTTGGGGTCATTTTGCCGCGGCACACCTGGGGACTCTTCACGGCACACCAGTGTGCCACGGCGCACTGGTTGAGAAACGTTGACCTAGAGCAATGGTCTTCAAACTGCAGCCTTTTGCTTGACCTTATTCACCCGTTTGAGGCATTATTTGTGCCATGGATCAACAATTGGGAAAAATTCCTGCCACGGACACCAACAATTGGGAAAAATTCCTGCCATGGACACCAATAATTGGGAACAATTCCTGCCACTCACACCAACAATTGGGAACAATTCCTGCCACTGACACCAACAATTGGGAAAAATTCCTGCCACTGATACCAAGAATTGGGAAGAAAATTCCTGCCACTGATACCAAGAATTGGGCACTATTCTTTCCCCCTAAATACCATAGTTGGGGAATTTTTTACTCCCACTGTGTATAGTCTGGCCCCCCTGAAGTCTGAACGAAACTAGCCCCTTGTTTAGAAAGTTTGGAAACCCCTAACCTAGAGATAAGAAGTTCCCAAAGCAGTAGGGACTGTGGCAAACAGAGAATAGATGGTGAAAACAGAAGAAGACATGAACTTTTCACGCTGTTGACCTGACTCTTTTGGAACCCTAAGACCGTGTACACACGATCGGAAATTCCAACAAGAAAATCGTGGATTTTTTTCTGATGTAATGTTGGCTCAAACTTGTGTTGCATACACGGTCACTCAAATCTTATCAGAAATTCAGATTGTCAAGAACGCGGTGACGTACAAGACTTACAACGAGCCGAGATCAATAGGCAGTTCTGCTTGATTCTGAATTTCCGATCAGAAGCACACATCGAACTTTTGTTGTCGGAATTTTCAATCGCGTGTACGCGGCATTTCAATGGCCTTTGCTCAGGGTAAATTTGGCGTTGAGTCACCATTGACACTCTCACTATCAACAGATCTTCTTGCCTCCTTTTGAGATTTGTTCTTGCTTTTGAGGTGCACAAGATCTCATGTGGGCCAGGATTCAGCTGTAAATGCCCCTTTGGCATGGTCTCCACCAGGCCCGGACTGATCATAGGGCATACTGGGCATATGCCTGGTGGGCCGCGGCGGGCGGTCCGCATGTCATGTCTACCCCCAGTGTAACATGCTGGGGGTCCAGAACTGTTAGGGGGGTGTCTGTGTAAAAAAACTGTGGGGTGCTGCGTAATCTAAAGGAGTCAAGAGGTGCAGGGTGCTGTGTAATGTAAAGGGGTGCTGTATAATGTAAAAAGGTCCAGAGGTGCAGGGTGCTGTGTAATGTAAAGGGGTCCAGAGGTGCAGGGTGCTGTGTAATGTAAAGGGGTCCAGAGGTGCAGGGTGCTGTGTAATGTAAAGGGGTCCAGAGGTGCAGGGTGCTGTGTAATGTAAAGGGATCCAGAGGTGCAGGGTGCTGTGTAATGTAAAGGGACCCAGAGGTGCAGGGTGCTGTGTAATGTAAAGGGGCCCAGAGGTGCAGGGTGCTGGAACCCCACATCCCATCATTAACCGTTGCTGCGAAACCCCCCCCCCCCCCCCGGGCTGCTCAGTCTGAAATGCCCGGGCCTATTTTTTTGTCCCGGGCCTGGTTTCCACTAAGGTTTACTGTTTAAGCCATGCAGAAGAAAGGATGGACCACGTAGACTTGTTTGTGTGTTTTTATTTTTTTAATTCGGCAGCTCTGTCTTTTGGAAATACATCTTGTAGTTTATGTTCCGTAACAGTCAGCCTAGAGGTATTGCATAGTAGTTATACCACTGCTATGTTTTCTTTGATAATGTATTAAGTGCATGCAATTCTGTTGGTATTCATGAACATTAAAGGCGTGGTCCCATAGAAAATAACATAGGGTTTGTATCTCGGGTACTAAAACTCTGCGCATGCGGGCGTCACTGTCCACGTCCTTCGCTTTAAAATTGCGGTTTACCACCTTCCTCGTGCCAGCGTCACAGTACTTTTGTGGACAGTCAATAATGGCCGTAGGCTCATCCCCACTGGCCATTGTGAGCTCTCGCTGACCTCTTCCACAAATACAGAGGGAATTCTCCAGCCCAACGGCACAGGTATTCTTTCCAGAATGACGGGTGCATGACCAAGTCTCCAGCCAATGGCCCATGCCATCTACATTGCAAGCCATCTTTTGGGCAGGGCTTGTCTTCCCCCCCTCCCCCAAAGAAAAAGTTCAATGGCTCTTCTACCACAAAGGGTTTTGTGGGGGGGCTCCTTGACCATGACACTGGTACCTTGGATTTAGGCTGTTTCAAGGGTCATTGCATATTCAGCTCGGGTGGTGCCGTTTTCTTCCTTGTGGAGTGGTTTCCTGTGAGAATCAAGGAGATAAACTGGTCAGTTTTATACACTGTAAAGAGTTTTGTACTTGTGAAAAAAAAGTAAATTTAGTATTTTCTGTACTGTGGTTGCCTTAAGACAGTGGTCTCCAAACTGCGGTCCGGGGGCCAGATGTGGCCCTTTGCTTGATTTTATCTGGCCCTTGGGGTGCTTTTTTATTCATTGGCCCCAATGATGGGGCAGAATTCCTCCCAATGACCCCAATGATGGGGCAGAATTCCTCCCAATGACCCCAATGATGGGGCAGAATTCCTCCCAATGACCCCAATGATGGGGCAGAATTCCTCCCAATGACCCCAATGATGGGGCAGAATTCCTCCCAATGACCCCAATGATGGGGCAGAATTCCTCCCAATGACCCCAATGATGGGACAGAATTCCTCCCAATGATGGGGCAGCATTCCTCCCAATGACACCAATGATGGGGCAGCTTTCCGACCAATGACACCAATTATGGGGCAGTTTCCTCCCAATGATGGGGTAGAATTCCTCCCAATGACAATGATGGGGCAGCATTCCTCCCAATGACAATGATGGGGCAGAATTCCTCCCAATGACAATGATGGGGCAGAATTCCTCCCAATGACAATGATGGGGCAGAATTCCTACCAAATTACACCAATGATGGGGCAGAATTCCTACCAAATTACACCAATGATGGGGCAGAATTCATCCCAATGTCACCAATGATGGGGTCCAATAACCCCAATGATGAGGGATTTTGTACTCCTGATGGCCACATTACAGCCCCCTTAAAGTCTGGAGGACAGTAATCCGGCCCTTTATTTAGAAAGTTTGGAGACCCCTGCTTTAAGACTTATAAGTGCCCAGTCTCCCTTCGTAAAATAACATCACAATGATTTAGCTGTCACTTTGTTTATTACACCTTGATAGAGAGAGGGGGGGAAAAATAGGAGAGGAATGAAATACAAAATAGAAAGCTAAAAGGAGAGTGAGAGAGAGAGTGTGAGGGTTACCTTCACTTTCTGTGATCAACAGGATGAGGTCTACAAGACAGTCTGACAGTGCTGGGGAAATTCAACGTGACATGGGCACTACACATCAACCCCCCCCCCCCAAAAAAAAGCACATCAAATTTACCGCTGTTTCAAGGAAATAACACTAAGCCAATAAGTGTTTTTTCTTTATATTGAAAAACTGCACTCTTGTGGGCGTGGCTTTGGATGAAGCTGGCTGAGGCCGTTTTCACCTGTTTACTAACCCTTGGTTTACGTGTCTTATAGCGCATTTTGTAGAAATAAAGTCCATTAACATGCTGTCCTATGGATCTAGTACACATCTGTGCATTTTGAGAGAATGCTCTTCTTTTTTCTTTTTTTTTTTTTGGAGAGGGTTGGTTTTTTTTCCACAGAAGATTGCGTTTTTTTTACGTGTAATAGACTTCGATGGACCCACGTCAAATACGCATATATATATATATATATATATTTAACAAAATTGTATTTATAATTGGCGCAGTTTCCTATTTACCTTTAAGCTCATGCATTATTGGTTCACTTACCTTTTCCTTTAATTTCCCTTCTAAATGATTTTTTTTCTTTGTCTGATTTTCTCACTTCCTGTTTCTCCTCAGTAAGCTTCCCCCCATCACCCGAGTGGTGGAAAGTCATTTAGAACAGTGTACTGAGGAGGAACAGGAAGTGAGAAATTCAGACAAAGAAAAAAACATTTAGAAGTAAAATGGAAGGAAAAGGTAAGTGAACCCACAATGTACTCATTTAAACAGGGCCGCCACCAGGGGTGTACAGGCAGTACACCTGTAAGGGGCAAAGAGGTCCCCAGGGGCCTGCATGGCAACCCCCCTTTTTTTGTAAGGGGCCCGGAGGTCCCCAGGGCCACGGACGGCAACCCCCTTTTTTAATTTTTATTTTTTTAATAAAAAAAAAAATGTTTTGTGTGTGTATATGTATGTGTATATGTGTATATGTGTATATATATATAATATATATATATATATATATATTTTATATATATAATTTTATTAAAGGGCTACCCCCCTTTTTTTTTTTTTATAATTTTATATATATTTTGTAAGGGGCCCAGAGGTGCCCAGGGCACCTTGCCAATTCGTGTCACCCCCCCGCTTCTCAATTAGCGGCACACACCACTTCTCAATTAGCAATGGCACCCCCCCGCTTCTCAATTCGCGGCAGGCCCCCCGCTTCTCAACTTGAGGTGGCAGCACCCTCCCCCCGTTCTCTGCTCCAGGGGGCCCCAAGCCTGAGGCTGTGTAAAGGGCCCGGTATATCCTGATGGCGGCCCTGTGCGTAAAGGAACCTATTTAGAAAATAAAAAACAAACTTTTACAACCCCTTTAGGGGCTAGGGTTAAATGTTAAGGTTAGGATTTGGGTTAAAGGCAGAGTTGGGAATTAGAGCCAGAGTTGGGGGTTAGAGGTAATTGTTAGACAGCTAACCCTAATAAGTAACACTAAGGCCTCGTACACACGAGGGGATATGTCCGCTGAAAACGGTCCGATGGACCGTTTCAGCAGACATCTCCGCTCGTGTGTATGGGCTAGCGGACAGATTTCTCCACCCGACAGATTTCAAAGCATGCTTTGAAATCTATCCGGTGGAAATCTGTCCGCCCGACATGTCTGCTGGTTAGTACACTTACCAGCAGACATGTCGTCCCCCACCGCCGCCGCGCCACCGCCGAATGGATTCGGCGCATGCGCGGAAGTGTTTAACTTCCTGGTGCGGTGACGTGGCGGCGTCAACGTCACCGCCGCGTCACCGCTACGTCACCGCTACGTCACCGCGCCGTCCGGCGGCGGGGAATTTGATCCGATGGTGTGTACACGCCATCGGATCAAACTCCCGATCGGACATATCCGATGGAAATGGTCCGCGGACCGTTTTCATCGGATATGTCCGATCGTGTGTACGAGGCCTAACAATTTTTGCTAACTCTAACCCTAACATGTGACTTTGGACACATAGAGATTCCCTCACTATTTTGATGTGACTGTGATGTTGCTTGAGTGCCATTAAGTGTAAAGTCACATGAAAGTCGCACTACACAAACAGAACTGTCATACTTTCATATTTCCCCCCCCAGAAAGCAAAACGGAAAACGCATGAAAACTGAGAAAATAAAATTGTGAAAAGCACTGCAAAGCGCTCCAAAAAAATGCATTGACCTTCATAGATGTGAAGCTCGCCTTATGGCTTTGCTAGGTGTGCGGTGTGTGGGACCGCTCTCATGAATTGTTTGCTTCGGGTTGGTGGGTTGTTCCCGCATTGCACTGTATTTCTCCAGCACTGCCAAGCTGTCTTGTCGGTGTCTTCCTGTTGGTGACGGAAAAAGGGGCCTACAGCTCTGAACCCGACAGCTCGGCATACCTCGGTCTAGAAATGACTCAATATGGAAATTTCCATAGAAGACCTGAAGGACACGCAGAACTTTTCACTCTAATCATTCACACTTCTTGCCAACGCATACATTCCGGGTGAATGGCTGTGAATATAAATGGCTGCTGCAGTGACCACCAGCTGGGAACCAAAGACATTCAAAGCAAAAGTATGTCACCGGCACACCCCACCGATCTCCAGAAAAACGGGTCCAAAGCTTTATTTAGCAATTGCATCATCATAACAAAAGCAACATTTCTGAGCCTCGCAGGGGGACCCCTTCATCAGATCACATTCCTTGATAAAGGAAAAACCCTGCAAGGCTCCAAAACATTGTTCCTTCTCAGTGGCGTAGCGTGGGGAGTGCAGGGGGTGCCGCGGCCCCGGGAACAATATTTAGGGGGGCAAATTTTCACACCAGTGTGTGTGACTACTGGCTGCCTCCTAATTTTAGGTTCCCGTATCCCCCAGCGCTCCGGCCGCCATGTTCAGTGTCCGGCGCCCTGTGATTGGACGTATGGGGGTCATGTGAGGTGTAGGGCTGGTCTGTCTGTGATCGCGGTTGCTCCTGAAGTCCCACCTCCAGACACGACCCCCATACGCCCTATTACAGTGTGCCGGACACTGAACATGGCGGCCAGAACACAGGGGAGACCAGCAAAAATGTGAGCCGCCTCCGCTGCATCCTCCTCCGCTGGACTGATGCAGGTCAGGACAAGAAGGTGAGTGAGAACCCCCAAACTTTATATATATCTTTTCTGTCACCCTAGAGAATAAAATGGCGGTCATTGCAATACTTTTGGTCACACCGTATTTGCGCAGCGGTCTTACAAGCGCACTTTTTTAAAAAAAATAAAATTTATTGATTAAAAAATAAGAAAACAGTAAAGTTAGCCAAATTTTTTTTATATTGTGAAAGATAATGTTAGGCCGAGTAAATTGATACCCAACATGTCACACGTCAAAAGTTGAGTCTGCTCGTGGAATGGCGACGAACATTTACCCTTTAAAATCTCCATAGGCGACATTTAAAAAAATTCTACAGGTTGCAGGTTTTGAGTTACAGAGGAGGTCTAGGGCTAGAATTATTGCTCTCGCTCTAACGATCACGGCGATACGTCACATGTGTGGTTTGATCACCGTTTTTATATGCGGGCGCTGCTCACGTATGTGTTCGCTTCTGCATGCAATCTCGTCAGGACGGGGCGCTTTAAAAAATAAATAATCATATTTTTCCTTTTTTATTTTTTCACAGTTCTTTTTAAAAAAAAAAAAAATATTGTGTCACTTTTATTCCTATTACTGGGAATGTAATCATCCCTTGTAATATAAAAAAGCATGACAGGTCCTCTTATATATGAGATCTGGGGGTCAGAAAGACATCACATCTCATATTTACACTAGAATGCAAATAAAAAAAAGTCATTTGAAAAAAAAAAGCCCATTTAAGAGCTATGGGCGGAAGTGATGTTTTGACGTCGCTTCCGCCCTGCAATGATTTGGAGACGGGCGGGGGCCATCTTCCCCCTCACTTGTCTCCATGTTAGGCTAGGAAGAGGATCTGATTAACTCCACTGGCACCGACGGCCACGGTAAGCGGCGGAGGGCACTGGAGCGCGGCGGGCCCCTCTTCTACCACTGATAAAAGTGATCTTGCAGAGAATCTGCCGCAGAGACCACTTTTACCTGAAAGAGGACCGCCCGCTGAAGAGGATACAGGGGTTATGGTATGTAATGGTCAACACCATTTACGATATCCTTTCCATCGCTCCAACCACGACAGCTTGTCCGAAAATCCATGTAGACACGATCCATTTCATTTCCCAGAATAACGAGACTCAGCTCTGTTCTCTAGTTTCAAAATGTATGAATGTTTTAATTGTACACTCAGCTGGTTCTTATACAGTTACAAACATGTCACAGTTAATCACAGGGACAATTCAACTCTCCACCCCCCTCATCACACAATGGGGGGGGCTTCAATACACCTTCAGATGGGCTAATTTATAATCAGTATCCAGACATTTCGGCACCGGGCTGACATAATTAACCTTACTACACCTGAGAAGTCACATTCCACACCTATTATCAATACTATCTTCACACAATAAAAAGGTCTGTCAGAAGCTGACGCAATTAACACCTCAACAGCCTAGGTTAAGCATTGAAAGAGTCATTCTTATTGACCGGTTGTGGGTGAGCATGAAATCACCTGTAATATGTCCAGATCTCCTGCAATACATGAATTCTGATTTATCAGTCACCCTATGCCCAAAAGGGGCACAGGGTGACCTTAGACCCAAGAGTCCTTAGTGACGCTGGCACAGGAGTATCCCCATCCCTTAAAAGTCTCTGGGCATCACGGGTCATTCGGTTACATGTTAGATAGCTGCTACCATAGCAACAGTATTCATCTTCAAAGAGAGGACATAAATCGGCGTGCGGCGGTAAGGAAGTGGTTTATCAAAGTGACATACGGGCGCCGCTTACCTGTATTGGCATTTTTTTGGGGAAAGGTGAAGTAACCCTTTAAGCGTCTCCTCCCACCTGCTCCCTTCCATAGGAAACTGACGGCAGAAACAGACAGAGAAGTCCATCGAGTGAAGAGTCCGCCCATTTTTTTTAATTTCTCTTTTTTTTTGTTTTTTTTCCTGTTCTCTTTATTGTGTGACTTTAGATCTATGTGTGCCCCGGGCATGTTTAAAGCCGTCTGATGATCGTCTCGCTACCTCTGCTGGAAGTTTGTTCCAATCATCAACTACCTTTTCAGTGAAAAAATATTTTCTAAGATTAATTTTGAACTTTCCTCCAGTCTTCCGTCATGTCGTGTGTTCTTGATTTTGGTTTTATATGAAAAAAAAAAACCTGCCTTCCTGAACCTTCTTCATTCCTCTGATGTATCTGAAGGTTCCAGTCTCTCTGAGGACCTCCAAACGTGACTGCAGGCCAAGCTTTACAGATTCCCTCTACTGTCTGCAATACAGAAGAGGGCGTGATCATAGGAGGACCATCTACAAAGAGGAAGGAAGGAAGGGAAGGAAGGAAGGAAAGGAAAGGAAAGGAGGGATGGAGGAAGGTGGGAAGGCAAGGAAAAGGGGAGGAAAGGAGGAATATTGGAAGAAAGGTAGGGAAGGAGGGATGGAGGAAGGAAGGGAAGGAAAAGGGGAGGAAAGGATGAAGATAGGAAGAAAGAAAGGAGGAAGGAAGGAGGATGCAGGAAGGGAGAGGAGGAAAGGATGAATGGAGGAAGGAAGAAAGAAAGAAAGGAGGGATGGAGGAAGGAAGGAAGGGTGAAAAGGAAGAAATTAACAAAGCAAGGAAAAAAGCAAGAAAGCAAGGAAAGAGGGATAGAGGAAGGAAGGAAGGAAGGAAGCAATGAGGAATGGGGGAAGAAAGAGAGGAAGAAAGCAAGTAAAGAAGGAAGGAAGAAAGGTAGGACAATAGGGATGAAAGAAGGAAGTGAAGAATAAAAGAGGGATAAAGGAAGGGAGAAAGAAAGGAATGAAAGGAGAGAGGGAGGAAGGGAGAGAGGGAGGAAGGGAGAGAGGGAGGAAGGGAGAGAGGGAGGAAGGGAGAGAGGGAGGAAGGGAGAGAGGGAGGGAGGAAGGGAGAGAGGGAGGGAGGAAGGGAGAGAGGGAGGAAGGGAGAGAGGGAGGAAGGGAGAGAGGGAGGAAGGGAGAGAGGGAGGAAGGGAGAGAGAGAGGAAGGAAGGGAGAGATGAAGGAAGGAAATAATGAAAGGAGGGGGAGGACTGTTAAATAAAGCAGAGAAAGAAAGACCTGCAATGTAATGAGGAGATAATTCCATAACTGCCAGTAGAAGGCAGAAAGATTCCGCTCTGACCTGTGACATGACGGCTTCCTCTCCTACTAATGGGCTGATTTGATAATCAGGCGGCTCTTAAGCGTCTCCCGCAGAGAGAGGCAGCAATTAGCGCAGTGTAGTTTGTGGTAAACAATCAATTCTGTTCAGCTGCTGTTCTCCGCAATTATATCACTACGGGAGGAATGAGAGGCTTCCAACACAATCGTGTCTAATCCAGCTGGGTTGGGGGGGCTCTGCGGTGGATGACCTGAGAGGCCACATCATTTAGTTGGCCTACAATTGGATGCAGGAAGAACTAAAGACAAACAAACAATGTATTTTACTCAGAAAATGTTCCCCTAATTCAGCCGGGTCTCTCTATTCCCATATTCCCCCTTGGTCAGGTCTCTGTATTCCCATTAGCCCTCTTAGTCAGGTCTCTGTATTCCCATTAGCCCCCTTAGTCAGGTCTCTATATTCCCATATCCCCCCTTAGTCAGGTCTCTCTATTCCCATATTCCCCCTTAGTCAGGTCTCTCTATTCCCAGTTGGGGTTAGGACTAGAGTTATAGAGTTAGGGCTAGGTCTAGGATTAGGTTTAGGAAGAGAGATAGGCTTAGGGATGTCTGTTAGTTGCTCTGCTCCACACTCCTTTATGTGTCCAAATTTGCATGTTAGGGTTAAGGGCTAGGATTAAATGTTGGGGTTAGAGTGAGGCCGCGTACACATGACCGGTTTCCTCGTCAGAATCCAGCGAGAAACTTGGGAGCCGTGTTTTGCCGAGGAAACCGGTCGTGTGTACGTTTTTCATTGAGGAAACTGTCGAGGAACTCGACGAGCCAAAAAGAGAGCATGTTCTCTTTTTTCTCTACGGGAGTCGAATTTGGCTCGTCGAGTTTCTCGTCGGGCTGGTTTCCGACGAGAAACTCGAGCATGTGTATGGTAAGAAACCCGTGCACCTTCTGTAAAAGTAGAGTTTGTAATGGAAATAGCACATTTGTCACGCTGTAACAGACTGAAAAGTGAAAATGTCTCTTACCAAACTTTTCATTAACGTGAGATTAGCAAAAGCAGCCCCAAGGGCTGTGCCAGTGGAATCGAACTTCCCCTGCTGTCGTATGTGTTGAAGTCACCGCGTTTGAGAACGAGGAGATTTGGTCTTTAACGTGTGTACAAGGAACTCGACGAGGAAAACTATGTGTTTCGCCTGACAAGTTCCTCGGTCAAGTGTACGAGGCCTTAGGGTAATAGATAGAGCTAAGCTTAGAGATAGAGATAGTGCTAGGACTATAGTTAGGGTTAGGGAGAGAGATAGGCTTGGGGACATCTGCTAGTTGCTCCGCTCCAGTTAAGACCCAGCTTACCTTCCTGCTGCTCCACACTGCACATCAGACACCCAGAATATATAAACATCAACCGGAAGAGACTGCTGATGACATGTTAGTTTCCCGGTGCATCCTGGGATATCTCATATATAACGCCTCAAAAACATAGCAAAGCTAACTGAATAAAAGGCCATCAGATCTGCAGGTGCTTCTAGTGAGCGTTGTCAGAGACTTTCTATGGAGGCTTTAGAGAGGCTCTGAAGCACCATGAGGCTCGGTTCACACCAATGTGAATTGGATGAGGGTTTTCCCCGTGCACCCAATTCGCATAGCAGGAGAATGTGACCGGCTCTCTATGGGGCTCTCTATGGGGCTTTGATTGGCTTTCAGAAAGCTTTATAAATATGTTGAAAAGCCTGTGGAGATAGTGCCCCTGGAGTGGCAGTCCAGGTGTGCCATACCTTGCACAAGTGTTTGAAGGGGCCGTGTACCGTGTGGCACCTTGGCCATGATCTCCACAAGACACCTTTTTACCTCCTGCCTCTAGGGCCGGGCCTTTTTGTCTAGGACCAGGGGAATTTTTGTTTCCTGGCCGGAGGGCCGGCCATCGTACTGCACGTGGTCACTTTCCACTCACTTCTCCCATCTTTCTTCTCCCCCACTTTCTTTTTTATTTTACCACGTTTGTCACTTTTATGTCTTTTCCTGTTGGTGCACTTTTTGTACACCTTTGTGTGAGATTAGTAGGGTGCGGGTCCTCGGGCCTGCCCTGAATGTCTTGGGAGTGGGCGGACATGGGCTTCTGGCTTAGTTCTCCTGCTCTCATGGGGTCTCCCTCTGGGGGAGCCCCACATAGTACTGGGAGGGTTCTGTTTGGGCAGTCCCTCTGAGGAAGTTAGGTCCATGTGGCTTCGGCTGCACAGACCACAGATTATTCGAGTCCCCGTCTGGAGCCTAACACCCCGGGGGATCAGGGTTGGGCCCTTTTCGGAGGGCCATTTGACGTTTACACTCGTCACGTTTTTTTTTTTTGTGTATCACTCTCTATGTGTGTGCACATTTTTTCCTGCACCGGGTAAAGTTTTTGGATTGTGTTATGCACGCAACAGGCTTTTAAATAATAAAAAAAAGCTTTAAAAATACGTGTCCAATGTCACAGTTTGAAGCAAATGTACACAGAAACTTACTCACCCGGAAATGTACACAACCCTCACTCACCCGGAAATGTACACATACCCTCACTCACCCGGAAATGTACACATACCCTCACTCACCCGGAAATGTACACAGACCCTCACTCACCCGGAAATGTACACAGACCCTCACTCACCCGGAAATGTACACAGACCCTCACTCACCCGGAAATGTACACAGACCCTCACTCACCCGGAAATGTACACAGACCCTCACTCACCCCCAAATGTACACAGACCCTCACTCACCCCCAAATGTACACAGACCCTCACTCACTCGCAAATGTACACAGACCCTCACTCACTCACAAATGTACACGGACCCTTACTCACCTGCAAATGTACACAGACCCTCACTCACTCACAAATGTACACGGACCCTCACTCACCCGGAAATGTACACAGACCCTCACTCACCCGCAAATGTATACAGACCCTCACTCACCCGCAAATGTACACAGACCCTCACTCACCCGCAAATGTACACGGACCCTCACTCACTCACAAATGTACACGGACCCTCACTCAGCCACAAATGTACACAGACCCTCACTCACCCGGAAATGTACACCGACCCTCACTCACAAATGTACACGGACCCTCACTCACCCACAAATGTACACGGACCCTCACTCACCCGCAAATGTACACAGACCGTTACTCACCTGCAAATGTACACAGACCCTCACTCACCCGCAAATGTACACAGACCCTCACTCACCCGCAAATGTACACGGACCCTCACTCACCCGCAAATGTACACAGACCCTCACTCACCCGCAAATGTACACGGACCCTCACTCACTCACAAATGTACACGGACCCTCACTCAGCCACAAATGTACACAGACCCTCACTCACCCGGAAATGTACACCGACCCTCACTCACAAATGTACACGGACCCTCACTCACCCACAAATGTACACGGACCCTCACTCACCCGCAAATGTACACAGACCGTTACTCACCTGCAAATGTACACAGACCCTCACTCACCCGCAAATGTACACAGACCCTCACTCACCCGCAAATGTACACGGACCCTCACTCACCCGCAAATGTACACAGACCCTCACTCACCCGCAAATGTACACAGACCCTCACTCACCCGCAAATGTACACGGACCCTCACTCACCCGCAAATGTACACGGACCCTCACTCACCCGCAAATGTACACGGACCCTCATTTACCCGCAAATGTACACAGACCCTTACTCACCCGGAAATGTACACAGACCCTTACTTACATGGAAATGTACACAGACCCTCACTCACCCGGAAATGTACACAGACCCTTACTCACCCGGAAGTGTACACAGACCCTCACTCACCCGGAAATATACAGAGACCACTCACCCGGAAATGTACACAGACCCTCACTCACCCGGAAATGTACACAGACCATCACTTACTCGCAAATGTACACAGACCATCACTTACTCGCAAATGTACACAGACCCTTACTCACCCACAAATTCCACAGACCCTTACTCACCCTCAAATGTACACAGTCCCTTACTCACCCTAAAATGTACACAGACCCTTACTCAACTGGAAATGTACACAGACCCTCACTAACCCAGAAATGTGCACAGACCCTCACTCACTCACAAATGTACACGGACCCTCACTCACCCACAAATGTACACGGACCCTCACTCACCCGCAAATGTACACAGACCGTTACTCACCTGCAAATGTACACAGACCCTCACTCACCCGCAAATGTACACAGACCCTCACTCACCCGCAAATGTACACGGACCCTCACTCACCCGCAAATGTACACAGACCCTCACTCACCCGCAAATGTACACAGACCCTCACTCACCCGCAAATGTACACAGACCCTCACTCACCCGCAAATGTACACGGACCCTCATTTACCCGCAAATGTACACAGACCCTTACTCACCCGGAAATGTACACAGACCCTTACTTACATGGAAATGTACACAGACCCTCACTCACCCGGAAATGTACACAGACCCTTACTCACCCGGAAGTGTACACAGACCCTCACTCACCCGGAAATATACAGAGACCACTCACCCGGAAATGTACACAGACCCTCACTCACCCGGAAATGTACACAGACCATCACTTACTCGCAAATGTACACAGACCATCACTTACTCGCAAATGTACACAGACCCTTACTCACCCACAAATTCCACAGACCCTTACTCACCCTCAAATGTACACAGTCCCTTACTCACCCTAAAATGTACACAGACCCTTACTCAACTGGAAATGTACACAGACCCTCACTAACCCAGAAATGTGCACAGACCCTCAATCACCCGGAAGTGTACACGGACCCTCACTTACCCGCAAATGTACTCCTGACTAGAGCTGGCGATTTTGGCCCCCAAAAAAACTTGATTCACGATTCGAATCAAGTTTTTTTTTTTTATCTGATGGACACCGCGCCAGTCCTAAGTTTTTAGGCGCGGCCTCCCCTAAAAAATGAGGTGAGGCAAGAGTCAGCAGCGCCCCTAGATGGCAGTGCATCCTAGGCGGCTGCCTTCCTGCCTTCCTAGTCCACCTAGTGGTAGGCTCACATTCTGCGAGCTGTGATGGCCACACGGCGCCCCTGTTGCCCATAGCGCCCTGTGGGGCCGCACAGCTCGCACACCCCAAAGGCCAGCCCTGAGCCCAGTGCAATTTGAGAAACAAAGCCCCATTCACACTTCGCATAGCGGGAATCTGCGTTCTGTCTTAAAATTTGGTGTAGCCGGTTTTAATGCGATTCTGTGTGCCCCGTATATGGCAGCCTATTCACTTCAATAGCCTGCCCCACGCACATTTGTCCCCAGTGGCGGCCCGTCCATTAGGCCACCCCCTCTCTTCAGGCCACCCCCTATATGCAATGGATTGATTCATAGCATGAGTTTATCCACGGAAACCGTGGCCACCCCTATTCATGCGTCTGGCCCCTTTCAAGGCAACGGGAGCATTAATTACAGCGGCATGTTTTTTTTTTTTTAAGCACACGTTTTTTTTTTTTTAAGCTAGAGGCTCTAATAGGCTTCAAAATAGAGTGGGCTCGGATCACATAGAATGTGACCAGAGCCCACCCAGGTGTGTTACAACAGCGTTTGAATATTCGTTATCATAACACTGATCCTCAATCTGGCCAATCAGAAGTGGGTATGAGACCCCTTTTCCAATTGGGCGAAAAGAGAAGACTCCCGATTGGACGCCGAAGAGGAGGGAGAAACCGGAAGCCGCCGTGATGACCCGTAGAGATGGGAAGGCCGCCGCCATCGAGCAGGGGAAGTGGCACCGACCGACTGGGGGAGGGGTGGTATACAATTTGCCGCCCCCCCCAAAAAAAAAACATTTTTACACCCGCCGCCACTGCTTGGCACCCAAAAAGAAGCCTCTGTTCTTATTGTGATTTTTTTTTTTGCCAAAAATATGTAGAAGAATACGTATCTGCCTAAACTGAGGATTTTTTTTTTAATATATTTTTTTGGAGGGGGATATTTATTATAGTAAAAAGTAAAAAAAGTCTCTGGAGGATGTCCATTACATTTTCCCACAATTGATGTTTTTCAGATGTGATCTCTGGAAGGATTCTTCTCATTGAATGGATGGCTTCCAATGAGAGACGGGCTGCCAAATATTGCTGAAAAGTAACTATGGAAGTCTCCAATCCACAAACTGAACAACAGAGACAAAGAAAACAAAGTTACAAAGAAAACTTTTCTATTGTAACAAATGTATCTAAATCCAAAAAGAAAAATGTAATAAGTTGCAACTTTAGGCTCCAAGCACACAGAAGCTAAAAAAAAGCGCTAAAAAACGCCAGTAGCTTTGCAGGGAGCCTTTTTTTAGTGTTTTTGCAATATCGTTTATTAGCGTTTTTCAGTGTAGTGTTTTTAGCGGGTTTTTTTCCGCTGAAAAACGGCACTTTGAATGGCTTTTTAACCACTTCAATACCTACCTATTGTCATATGACGTCATATGACGTCCACAGAGGGGATCTCCCATCCCGGGGGGCGTCATATGACGTCCTGGGCTTTGCTGGGGGATATCTGAATGATGGGTGCAGCTAGAGGCATCATTCAGATATCCATGTCTTCTGCCGGCGATTCTGCGCGCCATAAGAACGATCATAGCGGCGGAACGTTCTGATAGGCGGCGGAAGGGAACGTCCCCCCCCTCCTGCCACCATCTGGTGCTTCTCCAGGCTCTCCCGTGCCATCGGGGGCCCGGAGAAGGAATCGTACGGCGCTTACAGGAAGCATAGAGATGACTGGTGACCAGATGGTCACCAATCATCTTTATGACCGTTGGAGGCCCGGGCGCGATGTGATGACGTCACGCCCGGGTACCTGTAAGTAAACAAAGGCCGATTGCGGCTAGTGAGCAACACGATCATGAGATCGGTGAATTTTTTTTCAGCGATCTCACGCTTCCCTGCCTGGAGGAGAGATGTGGGGGGAGGGGGAGGTCTTATTGACCCCGCCTCTCTCCATAGAGAGGACCTGTCGCACACATTTCCTATCACAAGGGATGTTTACAGTCACAAAGTTTGGCGCCATTACATGAGTGTGCGCAATTTTAAAGCGTGACATGTTGGGTATCTATTTACTCGGCGTAACATAATCTTTCATATTTTCAAAAAAATTGGCCTAACTTTACGGTTTTGTTTGTTTTAATTTGTGAAACAAGCGTTTAAAAAATTATTGCGCAAATACCGTGCGAGATAAAAAGTTGCAATGACCGTCATTTTATTCCCTAGGGTGTCTGCTAAAATATATATATAATGTTTGGGGGTTCTGAGTAATTTTCTAGCAAAAGAATGATGATTTGTACATGTAGGAGAGAAGTGCCAGAATAGGCCCGGTATTGAGGTGGGTATAAATACCTGGGATTGAAGGGGTTAAAAAAACACCAAAATGCCAATAAAGTGCCGTTTATCAGCTTCTGTGTGTATGGAGCCCGAGTAGAACTCGAGGGAAGACAATTTTCTTTCACCTTGGATCGAGTAAAGCTTGGCCATACATCAGTGGCGGGCTGTAATGCAGGGGGGCCGCCCTCATATATATGCGTCCGGCACCCTAATCTACATGCAGGGTGCCGGACACATGAATTCCAATGGGGCTTTTGTTTTTTGGTTTTTAACCACGTGGTTAGAGCCAGGCGTCAAACGATGCGCTCGGGGCACAGTGCCCACCCAGTTTTTTTTCTGCCCAAAGTTCAGCTTTAAGATTGTAATAAAAAGTGGAAGAAAGAAGGAAACACAGCGCAGGGGGCCGGAGGAGAATTCCCCAGACGTGCGCTTCTCATCCCCACTCCTGTATTTCCTGCCCCCGATTGTCTCCATTCCATCCCCTCCCTGCCTGGGAAAGATTTATTATTCATATTTAAGCAAAACTCCTACCATCTGCCTTGTCATCAATCACAATAAAAGCCGGGGTGCCGCCGCACCAGTGTCCCCCCCCCCCCCACTCCAATTCCCAGCGCCGCAATAAATGTGAGGATTTAGTGCGCTGGAGCGTGCGGGACGCTGGGAAAGCCTGTCACAAGATCCCATGAATATTCATAAACCCTTTCAGGGTCGGAGGACACCTTTATGCTCGCAGCTTTATAGCGGCGGAAGGGAAGAGTGCAGATATCTTAGCGGCCGGTTGCCGGGAATTCTAACGTGACCTGACAGATGATGTGATCACCAGAGAAATCCATCACAGTGCCACCTACAAGCAGAGCGTGTCAGATCCGAGAAACACGAAAATGTCTCGTAATGCAGCTCAACGGTCCTTGGATGTGGCGGCTGCATTTGTTTTCTTTATTTCAAGCCAAGGGCACTTTCACCAAGAACCGGTCACTATCATAATACAATTCTATTATACTCTATACATAGAACACTACACCCCCCAACGTGGCAGAACACTACAACCCCTAACATGGCAGAACACTACAACCCCCAACATGGCAGAACACTACAACCCCCAACATGGCAGAACACTACAACCCCCAACATGGCAGAACACTACAACCCCCAACATGGCAGAATACTACAACCCCCAACATGGCAGAACACTACAACCCCCAACATGGCAGAACACTACAACCCCCAACATGGCAAAACACTACAACCCCCCAACATGGCAGAACCCTACAACCCCCAACATGGCCACCTACTGGTCACCATCATAATACAATTTTATTATACTCTATACATAGAACACTACAAACCCCAACATGGCAGAACACTACACCCCCCAACATGGCAGAACACTACAACCCCCAACATGGCAGAACCCTACACCCCCCAACATGGCCCTCCACTGGAAACCATCACAATACAATTCTATTACACTTGTGACAGAAAGTCAGGTAAATCTGTGGGTGTTGTCAAAGACGGGAGATACATTTCTGCCTTGTTTCGACAATACACCAATTACTATTAGGCGTCGGCTGCAGAAATAGCCAGAAAGGTTTAGGGCGTTGGAAAACTTCAGCTGTTCAGAATGAGGTAATTAAGGCCTCTATAAAGACATCCAAAGGATGGCTACTGATTGCTGCATCCTGAGGCTTTTTGAGTGAAGGAGAGCAGTCTTCTGAAGAGGTGAGGTGCTTGTTGATATTTCTGTGTGATAAATATAAAAGAGACTTTTTGTTTTCTGCTGTATGACCAGCAGTAGGCTGTGCCAGACTCCATAGGTAGGTTCCTGTGTTGGGAAGGTAGACGCCCTAAGTGGCAAGGGTTTATTTTATGTTTTGTTTTGTTTATGGAAAAATAAACCATATCCTTTGTTTTCAACCGTCCTCGGCTGCCTTTCTGTACAGTTCAGCGTGTAGTGAACCCATCCAGGGGGTCACTAGGGATAAGCCGAACATACCCGCGTTCGGTTCGCACCAGAACGTTCGAACAGACCGCGGGTTTGCGCGAACATTTAGAACCCCATTGAAGTCTATGGGACTTGAACGATCGAATTCAAAACGATCATTTTAACCACTTAATCACCGCCCTATAGACGAAATACGTCTATAGGGCGGTTCCTGTACTCTAACAGGACGTCCATGGACGTCCTCCGTTAGAGTCAGGTGTGCGCGCCCGACTGGGCGCGCACACGCGATCACCGGTGCTCACCGGGTCCACGGGACCCGCAGCACCGATGATCCCGGTAAGGAGCCAATGGCGGCGGCTCCTTACCACGTGATCGCGCCGTCCAATGACGGCGTGATCACGTGTGTAAACAAATCTGACGTGCGTCAGATCCGCGCGCCCGAGCGGGCGCGCACACGCGATCACGGCGCTCGGCAGGTCCACGGGACCCGCAGCGTCAGTGATCTCGGTAAGGAGCCAATGGCGGCGGCTCCTTACCACGTGATCGCGCCGTCCAATGACGGCGCGATCACATGTAAACAAACCGCGTCACTTGCTGACGCCGGTTCTTCCCTCCTCTCGCTGTACCGATCGGTACAGCGTGAGAGGAGAGCGCGGAAGGCTGCAGCAGTGTGGGATGGATCTGTGACTACTGCAGTCACAGATCCATCCATCCCTGCTCAGCCATCCCTGCATTAACCCCTTCCTTCCCTGCGCAAAACTCTGCATACCCCCCAAACAATACTCTGCATACCCCCCAAACAATACTCTGCATACCCCCCCATACAATACTCTGCATACCCCCCAAACAATACTCTGCATACCCCCCCATTCTCTGCATACCCCCCCATTACTCTGCATACCCCCCAATACTCTGCATACCCCCCAATACCCCCCAATACCCCGCAATACTCTGCAATACCCTACAATACTCCGCAATACTCCCGAACAATACTCCCGAACAATACTCCCGAACAATACTCCCGAACAATACTCCCGAACAATACTCTGCAGTACCCCCGCACAATACTCCCGAACAATACCCCCGAACAATACTCTGCAGTACCCCCGTGCAATACTCCCTGCGCAATACTCCCTGCGCAATACTCCCTGCGCAATACTCCCTGCGAGTGTCAGCAGTCAGTAAGGCAGAGGACTAGCTACAGGAGCTCCACACGGCGCACGTCTCCTAGAGTAGGAGCGTGTGTGCCATAGCTCCAGGCAGGCTTAGGAGGTAGACAGGTCAGCGTCCCTCCCAGCTCTGCTAGTTCCGTCCCAGCTCTGTTCCTAGCCCTGCTAGTTCAGTCTTCTCCTCCAGAATTCCTGTGTCCCGGATTTCTCCTCTCCTCCAGCACCGCTCCCTGGCTCCCTGGCTCTCTACAGGTAAGAGCCTTTCTCCCAAACTGCTGACGGCCGTCCTTTTCAGGATAAAGCCGCAGCAGCAATACGGATCGCCATTCAGCCATCGTGGTGTCCCCCTGATCTGCCACCTTCCACCTCCATCACCCTCGAGGGTCCCCCTCTTGATCAGCCACACGGAAAGTTTTTTTTTTCGTAGATTCGGGGCTCTTTGTGAGAGCACCGCGCCAGGCCGCCTTGAATCGCGGGGCCGCGGTCTAGGAAAGACCGCGGCTTCACTTGCGGCCTAACGGCGCGCCGCTCCCCATGCCTCAATGATCCTCACCCAGCCCCAACAAATCCCCCCTTACCCCAGAAGTGACTGTTACCCGGCCATATTGGACACCCTCTCAGCCCCTAGTGTTATCCACCCTGTCAGCCCTCATCCCACTGCTGGTATAGTCAGCCATCCCACTAGGCCAGCAACAGGGTCACCTTCCTAGCCCCAGTCCCCCCCCCCCCCCCTGTCTATCCTAGCATACAGAAGCTTGATCCAGGGGTTACCCGATCGCCTCTTACAGGGGTCAGGAAGGAATTTTTTCCCTGCCGGAGCACATTGGCCGAGCGCCGCCAGGGTTTTTTGCCTTCCTCTGGACCAAGCCAGGTGAGAGGAGACTAGTTAACTCCTCTCCCCACTGCCCCAAAATCCACCTCCACCCTGGTGTATTGGCAATCATGGCATGTAGGCAATATTCTGCCGAAACCATTTGGAGTTTGAGGCAGTACGCCGCAATACTGCCAGCCATCACCAAAAAGGCCCTAAGAACTGAGCGACTATGGAGAATCAATCATAGATCGACGGTTAGTCATTTCAGTCATTTACCCCAGCTTAAGCACATATCATGTGCTCTGATCAATACTAGATCGGCGGTAAAACACCGACTAGAAATCCGCGACTTCATTCAGCAAAAGGATCTAGATTGTCTTTTTATTACAGAGAGCTGGCTCACAGCCGACTGTAACACCATTCTAGAAGAACTGGTGCCAGAAAATTACCGTATTATAACGGAAAACAGAATAGGACAAAGAGGAGGCGGCCTGGCGGTGATCCACAAGACTCATCTTACGATCACCAAACCAGTCCGCCAAAACCCTCTTCCATTCATGGAAACCCTTACTCTGCAACTGCAAGCAAGTTCAAAGGAGACTGTCCACATTCTGCTCTGCTATAGGCCGCCCGGCCCAAAATCGCAGCTGCTATCATCATGGACGGATTTCTTCTCCACTTATACCCTTAACAGTAATCAACTTTTGCTGTTAGGGGATTTCAATCTCTGGGCAAACTCCTCACAAGACCCCATTGCCGATGCCTGTATTGACCACCTGGAAGGATTAGGATTACAGCAACTAGTATGTGGGCCCACACATGCTTCAGGTCACACACTTGATCTTATTTTCAGACAAGCTCTGGAAATAAAAATTGGGGAAATTGAAAAATTGCCATGGACAGACCACCATGCAATTATATTCAGTATTTCCACCATCCCCCCTGCAACAAAAACATCAAATCCGGTGACAACACACTGGACTAGATGTCAGAAGAAGCTCCATTCGGAACTCTTCAAAGTGACTCTAAGGAAAAAAATAGAAACAACTCAGCCGCAGCAAACGGCCGTTGGAACATTGGAAGCCATAAACTCGGCCATGCTACAATCAGCCGACTTGGTAGCGCCGAGACGAATAACCCGCATTCGGAAAAACAACCGCAGCTGGTTTAACAACCAGCTGTCGTTACTGAAGCAAGAACGCAGAAGGGCAGAATCTGCATGGAAAAGATGCTCTTCGGAGCTAAACCTATCCATCTACAAGGCGACCACAAGAAAATACCACAAAGGAATTTTCCAAGCCAAGAAAAATTATTTTTCGGAGGCTATCAACGGTGCCCTTAACCGCCCCCGCGAACTCTTCAAGATGGTCACCCAGACCATGAAACCAGGATGCATTGAAGCACCCAGTTCGGACACACAAGAATTTTGCAATGAACTATCGGATTACTTCGTTAATAAAATCGATGCAATCCGTGAAAGCATTCAGCAAAACTATTCTCCCCTCAGCCCCCCCTGTAGCCCATCACACAGCACCCTTAGTACTTCTCCGAGATCAGGTAAGTTCACCCTAGAACCCATCTCCATCGAGTCCACTAAGAAGGTCATTTGTACCCTGCGCAATGGCGCAGCGCCAAATGACATTATCCCCACAAAACTGCTGAAGGAATGCGCCGACATCCTGGCTCCTCCCATCACGCAGCTTATTAACCAGTCCTTCTTGGAGGGCATAGTGCCCGCGCAGTTGAAAGAGGGTATAATCCAACCCATCATGAAGAAACCCTCCCTAGACCCCAAGGACCCACTCCACCGCCGTCCCATAACAAGCCTCAACGTATTCTCTAAGATAATGGAAAAAGTAGTGGTACAACAGCTGCAACAGCATCTAGATACCTACAAGCTACTTGACCCATTGCAATCAGGCTTCCGTCCCGGACATGGGACGGAAACAGCATTGCTGAAAGTATGGGATGATGTTCTCAAGGCCGCAGACGAAGGAGAATCTTGTCTCCTGGTTCTGTTGGACCTAAGTGCAGCTTTCGACACTGTAGACCACAATCTGTTACTGAAGCGGCTTACTGAAGTAGCCAGGGTCGCAGAAGGTGATTTATCTTGGTTCTCCTCTTTTTTGGAAAACCGATCACAAACAGTGAAGTTAGGACCTTTTACGTCTGAAAAACGCACAGTAACATGCGGAGTCCCTCAAGGATCGCCTCTGTCACCAGTGCTATTTAACATCTATCTTCGTCCTCTCTTTGAGATCATTAGCAGCCAAAAACTGCTTTATCACTCTTATGCAGATGATACGCAACTGTATTTCCGCATCTGCAACAGACAGGATCACCACCTCAATCTAGAGACATCCCTCTCTTTGATAGAGGATTGGATGACTAAGAGTTATCTTAAACTCAATGGAGCGAAAACAGAACTTCTTCTGTTTCACGCCAAACGTAGGAATCAACTTTCAACACCATGGACTCCCCCGCCTATTTTGGGTAAGCTCATCACTCCAAGCGCCAAAGTCAAAAGCCTAGGGGTCATTTTTGACTCCTTTATGACAATGGACGCACAAATAGGATCAGTGGTCAGCGGATCTCACCATCTACTGCGCCTACTACGCAGACTCACTCCGTTCATCCCTAAAGAAGATCGAGCGGTCGTGGTGGGAGCTATTGTAAACTCCAGGCTGGATTATGCAAATGCCCTCTACCTCGGCCTCCCCAAGTACCAAATCGCTCGTCTGCAAGTCGTTCAAAATACGGCCGCCAGACTTGTGACTGGGAAAAAACCCTGGGAATCCATCTCACCTTCACTGAGAGCCCTGCATTGGCTGCCAGTTAAAGACAGAATTGCTTTTAAAGCTCTCTGTCTTACACATAGATGTGTCCATGAGAATGCCCCCCTTTACTTATGCGAATTAATAAAAGCGCATAATCCAAATCGCGTTTTGCGATCCACGAATCAGAACCTGCTCCAGGTTCCGAAAGCCAACTTCAAGTCCAAAGGAGAAAGAAGATTTGCGATCCAGGGTCCCAGACTATGGAACGCTTTACCAACCAGCATTCGGTTGGAGGAGAACCACCTAGCATTTAGGAAAAAGGTCAAGACTTTTCTCTTTTGATAACAAAGGAGACAGGAACAACAAGCGCCCAGAGGCGATTCAGTTCGCATGTGCCGCGCTATATAAGTTTTCATTCATTCATTTTCATTCATTCATTCATTCAATACTCTGCAATCGTTTTTTTTTTCAGGCTTCCCAGCCTAGAGGTGAGATGTGGGGTCTTATTGACCCCATATCTCACTGTAAAGAGGACCTGTCATGCTATATTCCTATTACAAGGGATGTTTACATTCCTTGTAATAGGAATAAAAGTAACCAAAACATTTATTTTTGGGGAAAAAGGTGTCAAACTAAAATAAATAAAGTAAAATGAACAATAAAAAAAAAATAAAAAAAATTACAGCGCCCCTGTACCCGTGTGCTCGTATACAGACGCGACCGCACACGTAAGTCCCGCCCACATATGAAAACGGTGTTCAAACCACACATGTGAGGTATCGCTGCGAACGTTAGAGCGAGAGCAATCATTTTGGCCCTAGACCTCCTCTCCAACTAAAAAGATGTAACCAGGAAAAACATTTAAAGCGTCGCCTATGGGGATTTTTAAGTGGCGAAGTTTGGCGCCATTCCACAAGTGTGTGCAATATTGAAGGGTGACATGTTGGGTATCTATTTACTCGGCGTAACTTCATCTTTCATATTATGCAAAAACATTGGGCTAACTTTACTGTTTTTTTTTTTTTAAGCACAAAACTGTTTTGTTTCCAAAAAAAAAACGCGTTTGAAAAATTGCTGTGCAAATACAATGCAAGATAAAAAGTTGTAACGGCTGCCATTGTATTCTCTAGGGTCTTTGCTAAAAAAAACATATATAATGTTTTGGGGTTCTATGTAATTTTCTAGCAAATAAATGATGATTTTTACATGTAGGAGAGAAATGTCAGAATTGGTCTGGGTGTTCCAGAACGCCTGATGGTGCTCCCTGCATTTTGAGCCTCTGTATGTGGCCACGTTGTGTAAAAGTCTCACACATAGGGTATCGCCATACTCGGGAGGAATAGCAGAATGTGTTTTGGGGTGTAATTTGTGGTATGCATATGCTGTGTGTGAGAAATAACCCGCTAATATGAAAATTTTGTGGAAAAAAAATTAAAATAAAAAATCTTGATTTTGCAAAGAATTGTGGGGGAAAAAATGACAACTTCAAAAAACTCACGATGCCTCTTTCTAAATACCTTGGAATGTCTTCTTTCCAAAAAGGGGTCATTTGGGGGGTATTTGTACTTTTCTGGCATGTTGGGGTCTCAAGAAATGAGAGAGGCTGTGAGTACATCAGATGTGATCAAATTGATAAATTTTCAGTAATTGGTACCATAGCTTTTAGACCGTATAACTTTCACCCAGACTAAATAATATCCAATTTTTATTTATTTTTTGTTACCAAAGATATGTAGAAGTATACATTTTAGGCAAAATTTATGAAGAAAAATTACTTTTTTGCAAAATTTTATAATAGAAATGAAGAAAAATTCTTTTTTTTTTTACAAAATTTACGTTCTTTTTTCATTTATAGCGAAAAAAATAAAAAACGCAGAGGTGATCAAATACCACCAAAAGAAAGCTCTATTTGTGGGAAAAAAAGGACAAAAATTTCATTTGGTTACAGTGTTGTATGACTGAGTTATTGTCATTCAAACTGTGAGAGCACCGAAAGCTGAAAATTGGTCTGGTTATTAAGGGGGTTTAAGTGCCCAGTGGTCAAGTGGTTAAAGACCAATATTCAATTTAATGTTGGAAAACGTCTTCAAGAACCCGGGCCTTGCCCCAGGGAACATGTATCAATGGAAAAAAAAGTTTTAAAACGGTCGTTTTTTTTCTGGAGCAGCGATTTTAATGATGCTTAAAGTAAAAAAAAAAAATGAAAAGTTCCTTTTAAATATTACACCTGCTGGGTGTCTATAGTAGTGGCACGTGTTCAGGGCTGGTGCAAGGATTTTTGACACCCTAGGCGAAACCTTATTTTGCTGCCCCCCTTTGCTCCTCCCCTGACCCCACCCCCTTTGTGCTTGCCCTCACCTTTTTAATGGCTGCTCAAAAGCAAAATAAAAATACCTTCAAAGTTGCTGCTTTCTCCACAAACCAAACTTCTCTGCAATCCTCACTCCTAGCACCCTGCCATCCTTCTCCCAGCAATCCTCACTCCTAGCACCCTGCCATCCTGCTCCCAGCAATCCTCACTTCCAGCACCCTGCCATTCCTGCTGACACCAATCCTCACTTCCAGCACCCTGCCATTCCTGCTCCCAGCAATCCTCACTTCCAGCACCCTGCCATTCCTGCTCCCAGCAATCCTCACTTCCAGCACGCTGCCATTCCTGCTCCCAGCAATCCTCACTTCCAGCACCCTGCCATTCCTGCTCCCAGCAATCCTCACTTCCAGCACCCTGCCATTCCTGCTCCCAGCAATCCTCACTTCCAGCACCCTGCCATTCCTGCTCCCAGCAATCCTCACTTCCAGCACCCTGCCATTCCTGCTCCCAGCAATCCTCACTTCCAGCACCCTGCCATTCCTGCTCCCAGCAATCCTCACTTCCAGCACCCTGCCATTCCTGCTCCCAGCAATCCTCACTTCCAGCACCCTGCCATTCCTGCTGACACCAATCCTCACTTCCAGCACCCTGCCATTCCTGCTCCCAGCAATCCTCACTTCCAGCACCCTGCCATTCCTGCTCCCAGCAATCCTCACTTCCAACACCCTGCCATTCCTGCTCCCAGCAATCCTCACTCTCAGCACCCTGCCATTCCTGCTCCCAGCAATCCTCACTTCCAGCACCCTGCCATTCCTGCTCCCAGCAATCCTCACTTCCAGCACCCTGCTATTCTGCTCCCAGCAATCCTCACTTCCAGCACCCTGCCATTCCTGCTTCCAGCAATCCTCACTTCCAGCACCCTGCCATTGCTGCTGAAACCAATCCTCACTTCCAGCACCCTGCCATTGCTGCTGAAACCAATCCTCACTTCCAGCACCCTGCTATTCCTGCTCCCAGCAATCCTCACTTCCAGCACCCTGCCATTCCTGCTCCCAGCAATCTTTACTTCCAGCATCCTGCCATTCCTGCTCCCAGCAATCCTCACTTCCAGCACCCTGCCATTCCTGCTCCCAGCAATCCTCACTTCCAGCACCCTGCCATTCCTGCTCCCAGCAATCCTCACTTCCAGCACCCTGCCATTCCTGCTCCCAGCAATCCTCACTTCCAGCACCCTGCCATTCCTGCTCCCAGCAATCCTCACTTCCAGCACCCTGCCATTCCTGCTCCCAGCAATCCTCACACCCAGCACCCTGCCATCCCACCTCCCAATATCCTGCCATCACTTAGCCCAGCCTGCCACCTCTGTGACATGTGACACCTAATGCGTTTAGGTGCCATCAAACAGCAAACGTGCAGTTACAGCAAATGTGTTTAGGTGCTATTAAACAGCACACGCGCAGTAAGAGCGACTGCGTTTATGTGCAATTAAATAGCCCACGTGCATTAACAGTAAATGCGTTTATGTGCAAATAAATAGCAAAAGTGCACTTACAGTAAATGCGCTTATGTGCTATTAAAGAGCAAACTTGCACTTACAGTAAATGTGCTTACGTGGGATTAAACAGCAAACGTGCATTTACAGTAAATGCGCTTACGTGCGATTACACAGCAAACGTGCACTTACAGTAAATGCGCTTACGTGCGATTACACAGCAAACTTGAACTTAAAGCAAATGCGCTTAGGTGCAAATAAGCAGGACAATTGCAGTAACACCCAGTACGTTTAGGTGTAAACTAAACACAGCACACAGCCACAGGCAATACAACACGTTGGAGCACTGCAGCTATGCACAATCTCCTGCCTGCACAATCTCCTGCCTGCACAATCTCCTGCCTGCACAATCTCCTGCTTGACAAATACTAATAGCAGATCTAGCTAAGCTATACAGTGTATAAATACAGGTATATGTACAACTCCTAAGGATGTATATATATTCTCTACACACTGTAATAAAGCTAAACTGACTAGCCTGCTCTATCTAGCTAGCTAAAAAGATAATCTCTCTATCTCTCTGACTGCTCTCTTTAACAAAGTCAGAACACACTACACCGGAAGGCGGCCTTTTATAGTGTGGGGCGTGTGCTAAAGCCCTGAGCCATAATTGGCCAAAGCACCCAGGCTTTGGCCAATTATGGCTCTTAGTTTTTTGGGCGCTGTGATTGGCCAAGCATGCGGGGTCATGGTGCATGCTTGGCCAATCATCAGCGCGCAACTACAACCCGCAACATGGCCATCCACTGGTCACCATCATACTACAATTCAATTACTCTCTATAAATAGAACACTACAACCCCAGCATGGCCATCCACTGGTCACCATCATACTACAATTCTATTACTCTCCATAAATAGAACACTACACCCCCCAACATGGCAGAACCCTACAACCCCCAACATGGTCCCCTACTGGACACCATCATAATACAATTCTATTACACTCCATACACAGAACACTACAACCCCAACATGGCAGAACACTACACCCCCAACATGGCCCCCCACTGGTCACCATCATAATACAATTGTATTACACTCTATACATAGAACACTACACCCCCCAACATGGCAGAACACAACAACCCCCCAACATGGCAGAACACAACAACCCCCCAACATGGCAGAACACTACAGCCCCCCAACATGGCAGAACACTACAGCCCCCCAACATGGCAGAACCCTACAACCCCCAACATGGTAGAACACTATACCCCCAACATGGCAGAACACTACAACCCCCAATATGACCCCCCACCACTGGACATGATCCTAATACAATTCTATTACACTCCATACATAGAACACTAAAACCCCCAACATGGCAGAACACTACACCCCCCCAACATGGCAGAACACTACACCCCAACATGACCCTCCACTGGTAACCATCATAACAGTGGCGTTGCGTACATAAAGGGCGCACAGGCGCTGCCCCCTCTCTCCTGTCACCCCTCTATCACCATAGATCGATTAATGCATTGCATGAATTTATCTATCTATGGTGACCGCTGCCGCAAATTGCTTTCCTAACACTGACCCGCCTCTCAGCCAATCAGGTGCTCGGGTCTGTTACCTGTCACCTGATTGGCTGAAACAACAGGTGCTGTAATTGGACACCTGAGAGGACGGTAAAAGTCTTCGAGGAGCGTGGACGTGGAGGACGCCACCGTGACCCGCTGCAGGACAGGTAATTCCCGGGCGATGCACACTGGCAGCAATTGATGGGGCACAGTGGCAGCAATTGATGGGGCACAGTGGCAGCAATTGATGGGGCACAGTGGCAGCAATTGATGGGGCACAGTAGCGGCAATTGATGGGGCACAGTAGCGGCAATTGATGGGGCACAGTAGCGGCAATTGATGGGGCACAGTAGCGGCAATTGATGGGGCACAGTAGCGGCAATTGATGGGCACAGTAGCGGCAATTGATGGGCACAGTAGCGGCAATTGATGGGCACAGTAGCGGCAATTGATGGGCACAGTAGCGGCAATTGATGGGCACAGTAGCGGCAATTGATGGGCACAGTAGCGGCAATTGATGGGCACAGTAGCGGCAATTGATGGGCACAGTAGCGGCAATTGATGGGCACAGTAGCGGCAATTGATGGGGCACAGTGGCGGCAATTGATGGGGCACAGTGGCGGCAATTGATGGGGCACAGTGGCGGCAATTGATGGGGCACAGTGGCGGCAATTGATGGGGCACAGTGGCGGCAATTGATGGGCAGAGTAGCGGCAATTGATGGGGCACACTGGCAGCAATTGATGGGTACAGTAGCTGCATTTGATGGCACAGTGGCTGGCGGCAATTGATGTTTTTTTTTTTTTCGTTTGCACCCCCCCCAAAAAAATTGAGCAAAACCTGCCACGTCATCATAATACAATTTTATTACACTCTATATATAGAAAACTACACCCCCCAACATGGCAGAACACTACAACTCCCAACATGACCCCCCACTGGTCACCATCATAATACAATTCTATTACACTCTATACATAGAACACTACACCCACCAACATAACCCCCCACTACAACCCTCAACATAGTCCTCCACTGGTCACCATCATAATACAATTCTATTACACAGAACACTACACCCCCCAACATGGCAGAACACTACATCCCCCAACATGGCAGAACACTACACCCCCCAACATGACCCCCCACTGATCACCATCATAATACAATTCTATTACACTCCATACACAGAAGGATCGGGACTTTTGCCACGTTGTAGACTTACAATGTATCGGCACATCACCTGGAGAGAATGATTGTTTATCCCAGTGATCGGAGAGCCGGGATTGCCTGACGTCAGCCGGCCCTGTTTGTAATTCATCCTTGAATGTCAGTTTCCTGGATCTGATGCTCAATCTAAATAAACACGGCTTCATTTTCCCATCTGCGATTTTCTCTCCGGTTTAAAAATATCCTCGGCCATTGGTGAAGTTTTCTCACACGCGGAGAGCCGCTGGCTTTTGTCAAACTCATTTCTGTGTCACCGAAACAACCAAACAGGAAATCTCGGCAACGGGAGACATGAAGGACAAAACTTCAGGCGCTCAGCACGTGAAAGGTTTAGAGAACTTCTAAAGTCAGAAAGTCCCGGCATTTTACCCATTTGGCCCAAATGACACCAACGCCAATTTCACCAAAAGGGAGACATTTTTGATGAAAACTTTGAATTTTGGGGAAAATAAAAACTGCCATTTAGAGGAGTCCACTGGTTTTTGGAGATTTACTGATTGAGACATTTTTTACTGGATGGACCTAATGCCGCGTACACATGATCATTTTTCGGCATGAAAAAACAAAGGCCCAGATTCAGAGAGAATTAGATTCTCGTAGCGTATCAGAAATACACTACGCCGCCGTTTTTTACCTGGCTCTACGTGGAATCCCGGTAGATTTTGTCCAGTAAACGACGGCGGCGTAGTTTTTTTTTCTCCCGTCGCAATCCATCTACGCGAGTAGGGGGCGTGAAGCATTTAAAATAGGCGCGTTTCCGCAGCGATTAAACTGCGCATGCTCCGTTCGCAAATTTCCCACCGTGCATTGCGCGAAATCACGTTGTTACGTCATTCGTTGTTTGAGTAGCGTCGTTTACGGACATTTCTATTCCCGAACGACTTACGTAAAAAAAAAAAAAAAAAAAATTAAATTCGACGCGGGAACGACGGCCATACTTAACATGGACTACGCACCGTTAGACCAGCAAAAAGCTGGTCTAACAGTACGTAAAAAAAAAATAGACGTAAGCAATTGCGAAGACCTCTCGTATCTTCGTGGATCGCCGTAAAAACTCATTTACATATCCCGACGCATCAAAACGACGCGAACTCCTCCCAGCGGCCGCAAAAATATCGCAGCGTAGATCCGAAGGCTTACGAAGACGTAAGCCTCTCGGATCGAAGCCTGAAGCCGCCGTATCATGGTTTGAGGATTTAAACTAGTGATACGGCGCGCAAAATTTGAAATTACTTCTGTCTAACACCAGTTAGACAGGCGTAATTGCTCTATAAATCTGGGCCAAAGTTTTAAAAAAATGTAATTTAAAATAATCGTGTGTGGGCTACACATCATTTTCGGGTTCTGAAAAATGAACAAAAAATGTATTATAAAAAAAATAAGACGACAGTAAAGTTAGCCCAATTTTTTTGTATTGTGAAAGATAATGTTACGCTGAGTAAAGTGATCGCCGTCATGTCATGCTTCAAAATCTCTATAGGCGATGTTTAAAAAAATTCTACAGGTTGCATGTTTTGAGTTACAGAGGAGGTCTAGAGCTAGAATTATTGCTCTCTCTACTGATCACGGCGATTCCTCACTTGTGTGGTTTGGACACAGTTTTGTCGGACAGAGTTGTCCGGCCGCCATGGGAAAGACCTGTCAATGTGGGCCATTCTGGATGAAGTCCAGGGCCAAATTTTTGTCCCAGTCCTGGGCGGGAGGGGAGGGGCCCCTCTGCCGCCGCCGATAACGATGATCTCGCGGCGAATCTGCCGCGGAGACCACCACTATCTTTTACAGCACCGACGCCTGAAGAAATGGATATCTCGGTTATGGCGGCAGCTGCTGATGTTACCTAGATCTCTCTCTTCAAAAAGAGGGCGTATCTCTGCGTGCGGCGGGGCTAAAGTGCCGGTCTTTACTGTATAACCAAGGCTATGTAATAACTTTGTATTATTATTATTATACATGTAGAATTACAAATTATGAGTGATAAAAAGATACAACAACAACACAATAAAGAACAAATAATGAAGACTGGTAACTTCCCGAAGATCCACAAAAGGCGACTCACCTTTTTATTGCTTTGTAGCAGAGAATTACCACTATAAAGAGGACGACAGCCGCGAGGACGATGAGCAGGAAATGCCACCACGTCTCCTCCACGCAGCATGCCGGGATTGTAACTGCAAAAAAACAAAAAAATTGACCAATCATTAAGAGGGCTCTGAGTTGCCCCACCCCCGAGGAATCGGCAGCTAGCATGCATCAGTTCAGAGCCCGATGACGACTGAAATCTGCATATCCAGCAGGCACCAGACAATTTATGACCCCCTTCAGCGTTATTCAGCCATCATTTCTACACTTCCTAAAACATATCTCTCTCTCTCTCGCTCTATATTCATCTAGGTAAAAAAATACAAATTCTAGTGTTCTGCTGCGTACACACGATCGGAATCCATCAGACTTTTTTGATTAGAAATTCCGATCGTGTGGGGGCCCCATCGGACTTTTTTCCATCTGTGTTTAGAAATGGAACAAGTTTCATTTTTCTTCCGAATTTCCGGAAATTCCTATAGGCTGTGTGCAACTCCGACGGAGAAAAAAAAAAACACACATGCTCAGAATCAAGTGGACGCACATGCTTGGAAGCATTGAAATTCATTTTTCTCGGCTTGTCGTCATGTTTTATGTCACCGCGTTTTGGACGGTCAGAATTTGGTCTGACAGTGTATATGCAGGACAAGCTTGAATGGGAATTCCGACAAAATTCCATCGGATTTTAGGCCATTGGAAATTCCGATCGTGTGTGCGGGGCATTGTTTTTTTGTCGTCCTAACTGTACATTTTTAGAGTCCCCCCTGTGTGTCATGTAATCTCAGTATAAATACAGCTGTTCTGTGACACCCTCAGAGGTTTGTCAGAGAACCTTAGTGAACAAACAGCATCATGAAGGCCGAGGAACACACCAGACAGGTCAGAGACAGGCCCAGACTGGCCATAGGGCATACCATGCATATTCTCGGTGGGTCGTGGGTCACGTCTCTAATGTAGGGGGGGGGGTCTGTATGGGCTGTATTGCAGGGGGTCTGTATTGTAGAGGGGCCTGTAATGTAGGGGGGTCTGCACTGTAGGGACGGGGTCTGTACTGTAGGGAGGCCTATGTAACATGCAGGGGGTTCAGAACTGTTAGGGGGTGTCTGTGTAACAAACTGTGGGGGGCTGTGTAATGTAAAGGGGTTGTCCAATGTGCTGTGTAATGTAAAGGGGTCCAGAGGTGCAGGGTTTTGTGTAATGTAAAGGGGTCTAGAGGTGTAGGGTGCTGTGTAATGTAAAGGGGTACAGAGTGCTGTGTAATGTAAAGGGGTCCAGAGGTGCAGGGTGCTGTGTAATGTAAAGGGGTCCAGAGGTGCAGGTTGCTGTGTAATGTAAAGGGGTCCAGTGGTGCAGGGAACTATGTAATGTATAAGGGTCTAGAGGTGCAGGGTGCTGTGTAATGTAAAGGGGTCCAGAGTGCTGTGTAATGTAAAGGGGTCCAGAGGTGCAGGGTGCTGTGTAATGTAAAGGGGTCCAGAGGTGCAGGGTGCTGTGTAATGTAAAGGGGTCCAGTGGTGCAGGGTACTATGTAATGTAAAAGGGCCCAGAGGTGCAGGATGCTGTGTAATGTAAAGGGGTCCAGAGGTGCAGAGTGCTATGTAATGTAAAGGGGTCCAGAGGTGCAGGGTGCTGTGTAATGTAAAGGGGTCCAGTGGTGCAGTGTGCTATGTAATGTAAAAGGGTCCAGTGGTGCAGGGTGCTGTGTAATGAAAAGGGGTCCAGTGGTGCAGGGTACTATGTAATGTAAAAGGGTCCAGAGGTGCAGGGTGCTGTGTAATGTAAAGGGGTGCAGGGTGCTGTATAATGTAAAGGGGTCCAGAGGTGCAGGGTACTATGTAATGTAAAGGGGCCCAGAGGTGCAGAGTGCTGTGTAATGTAAAGGGGCCCAAGAGGTGCGGTGTGCTATGTAATGTAAAGAGGCCCAGAGGTGCAGGGTGCTGTGTAATGTAAAGGGGTCCAGAGGTGCAGGGTGCTGTATAATGTAAAGGGGTCCAGGAGGTGCAGGGTACTATGTAATGTAAAGGGGCCCAGAGGTGCAGAGTGCTGTGTAATGTAAAGGGGCCCAAGAGGTGCGGTGTGCTATGTAATGTAAAGAGGCCCAGAGGTGCAGGGTGCTATGTAATGTAAAGGGGTCCAGAGGTGCAGGGTGCTATGTAATGTAAAGGGGTCCAGAGGTGCAGGGTGCTGTGTAATGTAAAGGGGTCCAGAAGGTGCGGTGTGCTATGTAATGTAAAGAGGCCCAGAGGTGCAGAGTGCTGTGTAATGTAAAGGGGCCCAGAGGTGCAGGGTGCTATGTAATGTAAAGGGGCCCAGAGGTGCAGGGTGCTGTGTAATGTAAAGGGGTCCAGAGGTACAAGGTGCTGGAACCCCACATCCCATCATTAACGGCCACCGCGAACCGCCTGCTCAGTCTAAAATGCCCGGGCCTATATTTTGTCCCAGTCCGGGCCTGGTCAGGAATAAAGTTGTGGAGAAGTACAAAGCAGGGTAAGGTTATAAAAAAAAATCTCCACGTGAGAAAAGAGGAGAAACGTGCGTTATCTACACATTGATAAAAATGATACGTTTCTTTTTAAACAGAGTGGATAAATAAATAAAAGAAAATTGCTGCGTATTCATAGAGACTTTGGTTACAAAGTATTCATATAAAATGAGTTGTGCACATTGGTTTTTATTCTTGCTGATAGTTTGAGGTGTGAAATCGCTCGCAGGCCTCTCATGAATCACCGACTCATGTCTTCTACCTGCAGATGTGCGATCTCTTCCAGACCTTCAATAACGATCGACTGTTACTGTTATTAACCACATCAGCCCTGGAAGGATTTACCCCCCTTCCTGACCAGGCCACAATGTTTTGTAAATACTTCTTTGATCTGAATGTTTTTTTATTTTACAAAACTGAAATTGGCAGATGACGGTTCTGTTTGCCTGATTTGTTGTGGATCAGATACTAGCAATGGGATGATTTGGATATTCCTTTCCCTAACATTTAATCAAAATATTTGAAAAAAAAAAGAAAATCACAATAAGTGTATATTAATGTTTTGGATCTTTCATTCCCTGGCATTTAAATGAAAAACATATTTGAGAACAAAAGAAAATCACAATAAGCGATGTTTTGGATCTGACATTCCCTGGGGTTAAACTAAATATTTGAAAAAAAGAAAAGAAAATCACAGCAAGTGTATATTGATGTTTTGGGTCTGGCATTAAATAATAATAATATTTATTTATTTATTTAATTATTTATTTATTATATATATATATATATATATATATATATATATATATATATATATATATATATATATATATATATATATATATATATATATATATATATATAAAGTGTATATTGATGTTTTGGAAATACCATTCCCTGGTGTTAAAAAATAATCTAATAAGTGTTTATTGATGCTTTGTATCTGCCATTCCCTGGCATTTAATTAAAAAAAATTGAAAATAAAAAAATACGTGTATATTAATGTTTTGGATCTGCCATTCCCTGGCATTTAAATAAACAAAATATTTGAAGAAAAAAAAAATCCTAATAAGTGTTGATGTTTTGTCTCTTCCACTCCCTGATGTTAAACAAAATATTTAAAAAAAAATATCCAAATAAGTGTAAATTTATGTTTTGAATCTGCCATCCCCTGGCAATAAATAATAATAAAAAAATGAATAAAAAAATCCCAATAAGTGTTTACTGATATTTTGGATCTGCCATTTCCTGGCATTTAAATTAAAAAAAATATTTTAAAAAGAAAAAAAAAAACCAATAAGTGATGTTTTGGATCTGCCATTCCCTGGCATTAAAAACATTCTAATAAGTGTTTTATTGATGTTTTGGATCTGCTATTCCCTGAAATTTAAATTAAAAAAATATTTGAAAATAAAAAAAAATCTTATAAGTGTTTATTAATGTTTTGGATCTGCTATTCCCTGGCATTAAATAAGCAAAGTATTTGAGAAAAAAAATCCCAATAAATATATTGATGTTTTGGATCTTCCATTCCCTGGCATTAAATAAATAAAATATTTGAAAAATCCTAGTAAGTGTAAATTGATATTAGTAGTATAGTTTGGATCTGCCATTCCCTGGGATTAAATAACAAATAAAATTTGAAAAAAATCCCAATAAGTTGTGCATTGTTGTTTTGAATCTGCCATTCCCTGGCATCAAAGATATTTAAAAAAAAAAAAAATCCCAATAAATATATTGATGATTTGGATCTGCCATTCCCTGGCATTAAATGATTGGCTGAGAGGCGGTTCAGTGTTAGGAGAGGGAACATTCATTCACTTTCCTAACATGGCGAGCGCCCAGCATGGCGACCGCTGGTCACCTTTTTGGACGCCTCTTAGAGCCTACGGCTCCAATCGGGTGCTTCCGAAAAATCACCCACCGCTGTAATTCAGGCTCACGACACCCGAAAAAGGGGCCGGACACCTGAATAGGGGGCGGACACCTGAATAGGGGCGGCTGCGGCGACCATAGATAGATTCATGCAATGTATGCTATGATTAAGTGCTGATACCCCAGTGCGAAACGCGTCAAGTATCCACCCCACTGTCTGCTGTGACCTTGTAGTGCTGTTTTCATTTTTTACTATTAAAGGCAACTTTTTTAAGAATTTCGTGGAAGTGCGGCTGTCCAGTCTTTTACCCACGCTTCTAAAAGGACACTGATCGCTGAGTGCACTCACCTGGAGTGTCAGTTTCTCTTTTCTCTACATGGATCTATCTATGGTGATAGGTGGCATGAGAGAGGGGGCAGCGCCCGTGTACCAATAAACAATGAAAATTGTTCAGAGCACAAAAAAATAAAAAAACGCAGAAGTGATAAAATCACAGCAAAAGAAATCTCTATTTGTGGGCAAAAAAAAGGACGTCAATTTAATTTGTTTACAACATCGCACGACCGCGCAATTGTCAGTAAAAATAACACAGCTCTGTATCGCCAAAACAATGGCCTGGTCATGTGGGGGGGGGGGGGGGTGTAAGTGTTTCGGAGGTCAAGTGGTTATAATTGGGGGGGGAACGCCCCCCCCCCCACCACCACCAAGATACCGCAGCAGCACATTAAAGTCACAATTTTTGAAATCCCGATGACAGTGAAAGAAATGACAAAGGTGTTTTTTTCTGTTTGTTCTCGGTGACCGGCGCATATAATTGTATCAGAGGAGCGCAGTGATAAGTGGGGGGGAGGGGGGCACGGTGACCTCTGTCACATCAGCAGATTTATGACACTCAGGATCGTTGCCGCATTACGGAAGATATCGATCGGGTGTTCCGGGCAAAGACAGAAAATCCCTTCCGATGCGCTGAATCTAATTATTATAAATCACACAGCCACACGCAACGAATACGCAGACCGCATGAGTGGTGCCGCAGCAGCAGAAACCCTCAGAATCAGAGCTATGAGAATGGCGCTCCCCGCCGCTGATATCAAACCGGCACAGATTGTGCTTGATCAGCTGCTTCCTTTACTGTAACAGGCAGGAAATTATGGCTCTGAAACCAGAAGTGACAGTCATAGTTTATTTTTATTTTTTTTTATCACTGAGGAGATGGGGGAACAGTGCGAAGGGATCTTGGCCATCTCCTGCAGTCCTGGGGTCTCCGGAGGATGGGGTGAGACCGGGTACCACCTGTCAGAAGGGGGGGGGGGGGCTCTTCCCTTTTTTGGTACTGTAAAAGTGATTGAGTGGCTGTAGAGCCACCCAGATCACTTTATAGAGGAGCCCCTGGCATCTTCAGAAAAAAAATTAAATGTCAGAAGCTGCAAATGCTGTAGCTGCTGACTTATAATATTAGGGCACTTACCTGTCTACAAATCCAGTGGTGTCTTCACTAGTGGCGACTTGTCCATTTCCCAGGCGCCGCCCCCTCTTTCCCCACCACCCCCTATATCAACAATGGATAGATTTATGCATTGCATGGATCTAGCCTCAGATGGCGCAGGCCACACCCTATTCACGTGTCCGGCCCCTTTCGGGATGCCGGGTGTTTAAATTACAGCATCGGGGGGTAGGGGGTTTGAAGCACCTTATTAGAGCCAAAGGCTCTTATACGCCTTAAAATAGGGTGGACTCGGAGCACAGAGAATTGCATCATGAGCCCACCCAGGTGTTACAACAGTGCATGAACATGCGCTGTTGTAACACTGTTCCTCAATCCGGACAATCAGAAGTGGGTCTGAGACCTGTTTTCCGAGAGAAGTCTCCTGATTGGATGCCGAGGAGGAAGGAAATGGAAGCCGCCGCAGCAGAGGAAGGGAAAGCTGTCGCCACCGCCGAACAAGGGAAGCCGCCGGTAAAGCGCTGCATAAATGGGGGAAATGCACCAGACCTGCCCAGCCAAACGACTGAAGACCAGGGGGGGGGGGGGTTTAGTGTTACTGCCCCCACCCAAAAATAATTAACAATGGATGCCACCGGTCTTCACCCGAGCCGATTTGTTAATTGTCTCTCGGGTGCTGCCGCCTCCATCTCAGATAAGGGAAACAGACAGTGAAGCCTTGCGGCTCCCTACTGCGTCTGCACGAGCGTGCTGCCCCCTGTGATTGGTACCCGTCGGCGGGGGGAAGGAAGAAGGGGGTCGAACTTCCCTCTGTGTTTGCCATGGCGAGCTCAGATGGAAGTGGGAGTGGGTACCTGTCAAAAGCAGATACCCACTCCACCCTCCCCCTGAAAGGTGCCAAATGTGGCAGCGGAGGGGGGAGGAGGAGGAGGAGGAGGAGGAGGCGGCAAACAAGCGGAGCTTCGACTTTTGGGTGACGCCTCTCTTTAACAAGACAGCCTCTTTAACAAGACAGTACCCAGATCATGGCTGCAGTTGCATGGTGTAAGAACCACGAGACATTTTTATAGGGTCAGCAATTGTTTAAATGATGATAAGAATGGCTTTGCAGAATTATGGAACAAATATTTTGTTCTCCAGATCCTTCAAAAATCTTGCTGTGGAACACAGACAGATGGTCTCCTTGTACTGCGGCTTGGTATTTGGAGGCCTTGAGTAGGGATGAGCGGAACACCCCCGCGTTCGGTTCGCACCAGAACCGTCGAACAGACCGACCGTTCGTGTGAACATTTAGAACCCCATTGAAGTCTTTGGGACTCGAACGTTCGAATTCAAAAACAATAATTTTAAAGACCAATATTCAAGTTATTGTTGGATAACGTCTTTGAGAACCCGGGTCTTGCCCCAGGGAACATGTATCAATGGAAACAAAGTTTAAAAAACGGTTGTTTTTTCAGGAGCAGGACTCCTAAAAAAACGACCGTTTTTAAAACTTTTTTTTCCATTGATACATGTTCCGTCGGGCAAGACCCGGGTTCTCAAAGACGTTTTCACAGGCAAACTATAGACACCCAGCAGGTACAATATTTAAAGGAATTTTTCATTTTTTATTTTTATTTAAGCATCATTAAAATCACTGCTCCTTTAAATATTGTACCTGCTGGGTGTCTATACCTGTGATAACGTCTTTAACCCCTTACATACAGGGCATTTTCACCCCCTTCCTGCCCAGACCAATTTTTAGTTTTCAGCGCTGTTGCATTTTGAATGACAATTGCGCGGTCATGCAACACTGTATCCAAATTAAATCATTATGTTTTTTCCCCCACACAAATAGAGCTTTCTTTTAGTGGTATTTGATCATCTCTGCGGTTTTTATTTTTTTTGCGCTATAAACAAAAGAGCAACAATTTAAAAAAAAAACATTATTTTTTCCTTTTTATTTAGTACATATCACAATTTTTTTTTTTACTTTTTTTTTTTCCCTCAGTTTAGACCGATACGTATTCTTCTACGTATTTTTGGTAAAAAAACGCAATAATCGTATATTGATTGGTTTGCGCAAAAGTTATAGGGCCAGATTCACAGAGCCCTTACTCCGGTCTGAGTACTTTCAAATTACGAGCGTCGTTTCATTAGTCTGAATCCTCAAACCATGAAACAACGGCTTCGGGCTTCAATCCAACTGGCTTACGTGTTCGTACGCCTTCTGATGTACGCTGCAATAATTTTGCGGCCGCTGGGTGGAGTTCTCGTCGTTTTCCGCGTCGGGGTATGCAAATGAGCATTTTCCGATGATCCACGAAGTTACGAGCGTCGTTCGCAATCTCTTACGGCATCTGTAGTCATCTTTTTGTCGCGTAAAGTTATTCCAGCTTTGATCTGGTCTAGTTGTAGACAGCCCATGTTAAGTATGGCCGTCGTTCCCGCGTCAAATTTCAACGTCTTTTTTTATTTTTTACGTAAGTCGTCCGGGAATAGGAATGTAAGTAAACGACGCTACTCAAACAAAAAAATGACGTAACAACGTTATTTCGCGCGAAGCACGGCGGGAAATTTCTGAACGGAGCATGCGCAGTTCGATCGCCACGGGGACGCGCCTAATTTAAATGCTTCACGCCCCCTAATCGCGTATTTCGATTCCGCCGCGAGAAATACACTACGCCGCCGTACCTAACGGCCCGTAATCTACCTGAATTTGTCGTAGAGCCAGGTAAAATACAGCGGCGTAGTGTATCTCTGATAGTAATGGCGGTGTTTTTTTTGTGACCGTGACATTGCGGCGGACATATCGGACACGTTTTTGGGACCATTCACATTTACACAGCGATTAGTGCTATAAAACTGCACTGATTACTGTGTAAATGTGACTGGCAGGGAAGGGGTTAACACTAGGGGGCGCTGAAGGGGTTAAAATGTTCCCTAAAGTGTGTTCTAACTGTAGGGGGAGGAGGACTCACAGGGGGAGGAGACCGATGTGTGTTCCTCTGTACTGGGAACACACATCAGTCTCCTCACCGCTGACAGGAGGTGGATCTGTGTGTTTACACACACAGATCCACACTCCTGCCGTGATCAGCGGTAATCGCGGGTGCCTGGCGGCAATCGTGGGCGTCAGGCACGCGCGAGGGATCGCGAGTGGTGCCGCGGGTGCGTGCGCGCGCGCCCTAGAACGCCGCGAAGAAGGGACGTTGTGTGACGTCCAGTCTCATCGGCAAGGGGTTGACACTGACGTCAATCCCCTATGGCCCGGTAGGGAAGTGGTTAAATAGCACAATCACCTGCCTGCCAGTAAATTAGGAAGAACTGATCTAGCTAAGCTATACAGTGTATAAATATATGTACAACTCCTAGGGATGTATATATCCTCTACACACTGTAAATTAAGCTAAACTGACTAGCCTGCCTGCTCTATCTAGCTATATAAAAAGACAATCTCTGTCTCTCTGACTGATCTCATTAACTACCGCAACACACTACACGAGGCCGCCCAGCAGGCGGCCTTATATAGTGTGGGGCGTGTGCTGAAGCCCTGAGCCATAATTGGCCAAAGCCATCCTGGCTTGTGTTGTGTGCTAGGAACACTCGGCTCCCAGTACACAGTGGGAGCCAATCGGCAGGCACAGCGTTACTCGCGCATGCGCCGTAGGGAACCGGGCAGTGAAGCTGGAGCGCTTAACTTCCTGGTTCCCTCACCGTGGATGGTGGGGGGAGCAGCAGAGTAACGAGCGATCGCTCGTCCTCTGCTGCGGACGGCGCTGGACTCCAGAACAGATAAGTGTCCTAGTATTAAAAGTCAGCAGCTGCGGTATTTGTATCTCCTGGCTTTTAATATTTTTTTTTCAGCGGACATCCTCTTCAAGGCCATCTGTCCACCAGCTGAAGCACAACAGAAGATGGGGAGTTGCAACAGGACAACGACCCAAAGCATAGAAGTAAATCAACAACAGAAGAAAATCCGCCTTCTGGAGTGGCCCAGTCAGAGTCCTGACCTCAACCCCATCAACCCCATTGAGATGCTGTGGCATGACCTCAAGAAGGCGATTCACACCGAGACATCCCAAGAATATTGCTAACCTGAAACAGTTCTGTAAAGAGGAATGGTGAAGAATGACTCTTGACCGTTGTGCACGTCTGATCTGCAACTACAGGAAACGTTTGGGTGAAGTTATTGCTGCCAAAGGAGGTTTAACCAGTTATTAAATCCAAGGGTTCACATACTTTTTCCACTTGCACTGTGTTCAGTAAAAACATGGTACACTTTTCATTCTTTGTGTGTTATTAGTGTAAGCCGACTGATTGTCTTTTGTTGTGACTTACAGTAGATGAAGATCAGATCGCATTTTATGAGAAATCCCTATCATTCCACAAGGATTCACATACTTTTTATTGCAACTGTATTATTGCTGCCAACCCAACACCCCCCCCCCCCCCTCCCCGGGAAAATAAACAACTCTCTCTCCTGGTTTATCCTGATGACGATTGTTAATAGTGATGAGTGTGAGTTCAGTCCCAAGCACCAAGTTCATCTCAAGCCAGGAGTTCTCTTTCATGGCCGGGCCAATAAACGTGGACAGGAGATGCCCCCTTCCTGCAGCTGATGTACACCGAGGGGTGTGGATGCTTTGACATCGTTGACCTAATATGGACACATGGCCATAATTCAAAGATCACTGACCTATGTGGGCACATGGCCATGACCCAATGAACACTAGGTTAATATGGGCACATGGCCATGACCCAATGATCACTGACCTAATATGGACACCTGGCCATGACCCAGTGATTATTGACCTTATATGGGCCCATGGCCATAATTCAAAGTTAATATGGGCACATGGCCATAGCCCAATGATCACTGACCCAATATGGGCACATGGCCATGACCCAATGATCATTGACCTAATATGGGCACAAGGCCATGACCCAAACATCATTGACCTAATATGGGCACATGGCCATGACCCAATGATCATTGACTTTATATGGGCACATGGCCATAATTCAAAGATCATTGACCTAATATGGGCACATGGCCATGACCCAATGATCATTGACCTAATATGGGCACAAGGCCATGACCCAATAATTATTGACCTTATATGGGCACATGGCCATGACCCAAAGATCATTGACCTAATATGGGCACATGGCCATGATCCAATGATCGTTGACCTAATATGGGCAGATGGCCATAACCTAATGATCACTGACCTAATATGGGCACATGACAATAACTCAGTGATTTTTGACCTAATATGGACATATGACCATAATCCAATGATCATTGACCTAATAAGGGCAGATGGCCAGGACCCAATGCTCACATGGCCATATTAGGTCAATGGCACTCACATAATATGGCCATGTGGCCATGTTAGGTAAATTATGTGATGAGCATCCTTGCTCTTTGTATTCAGTATATCCAGCTGTGGGGCTTAAATTCTCCTTCTCTACAGAGCTTCCCGAAAACATCCCAGAACCCGGCCTCTGCACTCCTCTCAACATCCCCAGGCCATGATGTAAGCAGTGGGTTGGCTCTTGGGAGGAGTGTGTCAGTCTGGAGGGGTGCGTGTCAGTCTGGAGGGGTGGGTGTCAGTCTGGGGGAGGGGTGCGTGTCAGTCTGGGGGAGGGGTGCGTGTCAGTCTGAGGGGGGGTGCATGTCGGTCTGGAGGGGTGCGTGTCGGTCTGAAGGGGTGCGTGTCAGCCTGGGGGGGTGGGTGTCAGTCTGGGGGTGTGTGTCAGTCTGGGGGGGTGGGTGTCAGTCTGGGGGGGTGGGTGTCAGTCTGAGAGGGTGCGTGTCAGTCTGAGAGGGTGCGTGTCAGTCTGGAGGGGTGGGTGTCAGTCTGGAGGGGTGGGTGTCAGTCTGGAGGGGTGCGTGTCAGTCTGGAGGGGTGCGTGTCAGTCTGGGGGGGGTGCATATTAGTCTGGAGGGGTGTGTGTCAGTCTGGGGGAATGGGTGTCAGTCTGAGGGGGTGCGTGTCAGTCTGGGGGGGTGCGTGTCAATCTGGGGGGATGGGTGTCAGTCTGGGGGGGTGGGTGTCAGTCTGGGGGGGTGGGTGTCAGTCTGAGAGGGTGCGTGTCAGTCTGGAGGGGTGGGTGTCAGTCTGGAGGGGTGGGTGTCAGTCTGGAGGGGTGCGTGTCAGTCTGGGGGGGTGCATATTAGTCTGGAGGGGTGCGTGTCAGTCTGGGGGAATGGGTGTCAGTCTGAGGGGGTGCGTGTCAGTCTGGGGGGGTGCGTGTCAGTCTGGGGGGATGGGTGGCAGTCTGAGGGGGTGGGTGTCAGTCTGGGGGGTGTGTGTCAGTCTGGGGGGTGTGTGTCAGTCTGGGTGGTGTGTGTCAGTCTGGGGGGTGCGTGTCAGTCTGGGAGGGTGCGTGTCAGTCTGGAGGGGTGTGTGTCAGTCTGGAGGGGTGGGTGTCAGTCTGAGGGGGTGGATGTCAGTCTGGAGGGGTGTCAGTCTGGGGGGTGTGTGTCAGTCTGGGTGGTGTGTGTCAGTCTGGGGGGTGCGTGTCAGTCTGGGAGGGTGCGTGTCAGTCTGGAGGGGTGTGTGTCAGTCTGGAGGGGTGGGTGTCAGTCTGAGGGGGTGGATGTCAGTCTGGAGGGGTGCGTGTCAGTCTGCAGGGGTTGGTGTCAGTCTGGGGGGTGCATATCAGTCTGGAGGGGTGCGTGTCAGTCTGGGGGGATGGATGTCAGTCTGAGGGGGTGCGTGTCAGTCTGGGGGGATGGGTGGCAGTCTGAGGGGGTGCGTGTCAGTCTGGGGAGGTGCGTGTCAGTCTGGAGGGGTGTGTGTCAGTCTGGGGGGATGGGTGTCAGTCTGAGGGGGTGCGTGTCAGTCTGGGGGGATGGGTGTCAGTCTGAGGGGGTGCGTGTCAGTCTGGGGGAGTGCGTGTCAGTCTGGGGGGATGGGTGGCAGTCTGAGGGGGTGGGTGGCAGTCTGGGGGGATGGGTGTCAGTCTGAGGGGGTGGGTGTCAGTCTGGGGGGATGCGTGTCAGTCTGGGGGGATGCGTGTCAGTCTGGAGGGGTGGGTATTTCTAGGAAGGCTGCATTTGCAAGCAGACCACCCTAGGTGATGCCCACAGGCAGGGCCGATCCTAGGGTCACTGGCACCGGGGTGCAGAAATATTTCTGGCCCCCCCACATGGGCATGGTCATCTTACTAACTCCTCCCCTTTACAAATGTTTCTATGGCTAGGGCCCATTAGTTTTTCATGTGGATCAGTGTGGATCAGTCTCGACTCCCCTCTGTTATTGTATTTGTATTATTATGTATCACTTTGTATGATATTTTATACGATTAAATATTAAAATATATTTTTGTACTTTGCATCATTACGCTTACTATTGTTGCCTATAAAGCCCCTCCTTGGGGGATTTTGTATTATTCTATGGCTAAAACTCAAACACAGAGACGCTCCCCTAAGAAGTCTTCATTAGTGTCCCCCATCAGAGCTCCCCACAGCAGGTATCCCCCATCAGAGCCCCCCGCAGCAGGTGTCCCCTATTAGATCCCCCCCCAGCAGGTGTCCCTCATCAGAGCCCCCCAGCAGGTGCCCCCCATCAAAGCCCCCAGAAGGTGTCCCCCCATCAGAGCCCCCCCACAGCAGGTGTCCCCCATCAGAGCCCCCACAGCAGGTATCCCCCATCAGAGCCCCCCAGAAGGTTTTCCCCATCAGAGCCCCCCCACAGCAGGTATCCCCCATCAGAGCCCCCACCAGCAGGTGGGGGAGGTCTAGATGACACTCTATTTGACTCATCGCAGCTCCTATTGCACATTATAAGAAGCTCACAGTGTGCAGTGAAGTCAGAGTGAGAAGTTCCAGTCCAGGAGAGGAGCCCCAGGGAGGTCAGGATCGGCACTGAGGAGCCCCTACAACTGTAAGGCAGAAGGGGAGTCTGGAGTTCTGCTGTAAAACAAACATGAGGGGTTTTTTTTCAGTACAATTTCACTTTAATTTCCACAAGGTTATTGTGATGTTTATTGTGCTTGGAATTTATCCACTAATCGAATACCTGGGCTTCTGTGCCCTCTGTGTACACAACAGATAAAAGAAGCAATCTTCCTTGAAATGAAGTACAGACGTAGCCTGCGGGCAGGAGATATCGTCTTCACTGACTTAATTACATCCGTATCTAAAGACGATCTCTTGTTACTTTATTTATTCCTTATCTTCTTTATATTATCTATGGCTGTGTCATGATGCCATACAGAAAGTTTTGCTATTGTGGACGGTTTCAAAGTTTTAGGGGCAAATTTAAAAACATTCTCCCTCGGTACGTGGTCTGGTCAGGGCCGGCCTTAGGTGTTCAGGCGCCCTGTGCGAGATAATCCTGTGGCTCCCCCCCAAATGGCCCCAGTAAATTAAAGTATAGGGTGGTATAGGGCAGGTTGGGGTAGTATAGGGCAGGTTGGGTGATATAGGGCAGGCTGGTGTGGCATAGGGCAGGATGGGGTGGTATAGAGCAGGGTGCAGTGGCATAGGGCAGGTTGCGGTGGCATAGGGCAGGTTGCGGTGGCATAGGGCAGGTTGTGGTGGCATAGGGCAGGTTGGAGTGGCATAGGGCAGGTTGCGGTGGCATAGGGCAGGCTGGGGTGGTATAGGGCAGGTTGCGGTGGCATAGGGCAGGCTGGGGTGGTATAGGGCAGGTTGTGGTGGCATAGGGCAGGTTGCGGTGGCATAGGGCAGGCTGGGGTGGTATAGGGCAGGTTGCGGTGGCATAGGGCAGGCTGGGGTGGTATAGGGCAGGTTGTGGTGGCATAGGGCAGGTTGCGGTGGCATAGGGCAGGCTGGGGTGGTATAGGGTAGGTTGCGGTGGCATAGGACAGGCTGGGGTAGTATGGTGCCAGGTCAGGACTCTATGTAGGGACATGTGCAGCAGTGCAGTAACTAACTTACAGCATGCCTGGAGATGCTGTTGTGTCCTCATCCTCGAGTGAAGGAAGCAGCCACACCCCCATTGGAGATCCCTGAGGGACAGCATTAGATGGGGGAGTATTACAGGCAGGAAGCTGCCCCCCCCGCACAGCTTGCGGGAAGGGGGGGACCAGGATGACCTGGGAAACGGCGCGGCGGAGGGAGGGGAGCACTCTGGCGCTTGAGCGCCCCCACCTCTGTGGCGCCTGCCGCCTGGGTGAACTGCACCCCATCTAGGATCGGCCCTGATGTGATTCTGTGAGCTGTGTGTGCCATGTTGACCATGGCGCCCTGTGCAGCCGCACGGCTCGCACACCCCAAAGGCCGGCCCTGGGTCTGGTCCAGGCCCGGGGTCGAGGCAAGTGGCAATTAAAAGAGCATTTGGATCCAGAATGGAGTCCTCACAAGCTGGCAATCAAGCAAGAAGTCGCGGCAGGTGCTAGTCAAGAGAGTAGTCAGTCCAGGAAGGGGTCGAGGCAGGTGCTAGTCAAGAGAGTAGTCAGTCCAGGAAGGGGTCCCCACAAGCTGGCAATTAACCTCCCTGGCGGTATGATTCTTTCAGATTTTAGGTGCTAAAAGCGGTACCATTATTTGCAAGGGAATTTGGCGTTTTATACTGTAGGCTTGTAATTCTTAGGAATAACTCACTGAAATCTATCCAAACAAGAGTCTAATAGGCATCCCGGGTATGATTTTTTTTTTTTTTCTTATTAAAAATTATAATATAATAAATAATTATAAAAAATTATAACAAATAATAATATAATTATAGTAAAAATTATTCAATAATGTAATCAAATCAAAATCACTGAAATTTGCTCAGTTGCAGAATTTTTGCTGTCATTATTTTATTTTTTTTTATGACGAATTTCCCCATAAATCGCTATCGCTAAATTCTGCAAGTGATTCTGATTTATTATCGCTGTTTTTTTAGCTGCTCTAAAACAATTTTTGCCATAAAGGGACACTTTTGGTTGCTATGGGCAATCTACAGTTTTCAGGGAGAAAGAACCGTTTTTATTATATAAAAGGACATGTAGTGTACAGGGCAGACCACTAGGGACATGGGGGGTGTGTATTTTTTACATACAGTACTGTAATCTATAAGATTACAGTGTACTTTATGTATAGTGTTTGTTTACTTTTTTAAATTTGGCGCCGTTCCCCCCCCTACGTCGCGACGCTCGCAGGGAAGGGAATCGGCGGAACACACAGCATCAGGCGGACATCCGCCCGCCGTGTACTGCGGAGATTCATCGCTGGATCGCAGAGAAAAGGTAAGTAAACTTTTTTCTGCATCCAGCGAGGCAAGCCCGTGTGTGGCACGGGGTTACCGATCGTAGCTTTAAAATCTCACCCCGTGCCACACACGGGAAGACCGCCAGGGAGGTTAAGAGAGTAGTCAGTCCAGGAAGGTGTAGAGGCAGGTGCTAGTCAAGAGAGTAGTCAGTCCAGGAAGGGGTCGAGGCGGGTGCTAGTCAAGAGCGTAGTCAGTACAGGAAGGAGTCGAGGCAGGTGCTAGTCAAGAGAGTAGTCAGTCCAGGAAGGGATTGAGGCAGGTGCTAGTCAAGAGAGTAGTCAGTCCAGGAAGGGGTCAAGGCAGGTGCAAGTCAAGAGAGTAGTCAGTCCAGGAAGGGGTCAAGGCAGGTGCTAGTCAAGAGAGTAGTCAGTCCAGGGAGGGGTCAAGGCAGGTGCTAGTCAAGAAAATAGTCCACGAAGGGGTCAAGACAGGTGCTAGTCAATAGAGTAGTCAGTCCAGGGAGGGGTCAAGGCAGGTGCTAGTCAAGAGAGTAGTGAGTCCAGGAAGGGGTCAAGGCAGGTGCTAGTCAAGAAAGTAGTCAGTCCAGGAAGGGGTCAAGGCAGGTGCTAGTCAAGAGAGTTGTCAGTCCAGAAAGGGGTCGAGGCAGGTGCTAGTCAAGAGAGTAGTCAGTCCAGAAAGGGGTCGAGGCAGGTGCTAGTCAAGAGAGTAGTCAGTCCAGGAAGGGGTCCCACAAGCTGGCAATTAAGAGAGTAGTCAGTCCAGGAAGGGGTCGAGGCAGGTGCTAGTCAAGAGCGTAGTCAGTCCAGGAAGGGGTCGAGGCGGGTGCTAGTCAAGAGAGTAGTCAGTCCAGGAAGGGGTCGAGGCGGGGGCTAGTCAAGAGAGTAGTCAGTCCAGCAAGGAGTCGAGGCAGGTGCTAGTCAAGAGAGTAGTCAGTCCAGGAAGGGGTCGAGGCAGGTGCTAGTCAAGAAAAAAGTCCAGGAAGGGGTCAAGACAGGTGCTAGTCAAGAGAGTAGTCAGTCCAGCAAGGAGTCGAGGCAGGTGCTAGTCAAAAGAGTAGTCAGTCCAGGAAGGGGTCAAGGCAGGTGCTAGTCAAGAGAGTAGTCAGTCCAGGAAGGGGTCAAGGCAGGTGCTAGTCAAGAGAGTAGTCAGTCCAGGAAGGGTTCAAGGCAGGTGCTAGTCAAGAGAGTAGTCAGTCCAGGAAGGGGTCGGGGTAGGTGCTAGTCAAGAAAATAGTCCAGGAAGGGGTCAAGACAGGTGCTAGTCAAAAGAGTAGTCAGTCTAGGGAGGGGTCAAGGCAGGTGCTAGTCGAAAGAGTAGTCAGTCCAGGAAGGGGTCAAGGCAGGTGCTAGTCAAGAGAGTAGTCCGTCCAGGAAAGGGTCCCCGCAAGCTGGCAATTAAGAGAGTAGTCAGTCCAGGAAGAGGTCGAGGCGGGTGCTAGTCAAGAGCGTAGTCAGTCTAGGAAGGAGTCAAGGCAGGTGCTAGTCAAGAGAGTAGTCAGTCCAGGAAGGAGTCGAGGCAGATGCTAGTCAAGAGAGTAGTCAGTCCAGGAAGGGGTCGAGGCAGGTGCTAGTCAAGAAAATAGTCCAGGAAGGGGTCAAGACAGGTGCTAGTCAAAAGAGTAGTCAGTCCAGGGAGGGGTCAAGGCAGGTGCTATTCGAAAGAGTAGTCAGTCCAGGAAGGGGTCAAGGCAGGTGCTAGTCAAGAGAGTAGTCAGTCCAGGAAGGGGTCCCACAAGCTGGCAATTAAGAGAGTAGTCAGTCCAGGAAGGGGTCGAGGCAGGTGCTAGTCAAGAGCGTAGTCAGTCCAGGAAGGGGTCGAGGCAGGTGCTAGTCAAGAGAGTAGTCAGTCCAGGAAGGGGTCGAGGCGGGGGCTAGTCAAGAGAGTAGTCAGTCCAGCAAGGAGTTGAGGCAGGTGCTAGTCAAGAGAGTAGTCAGTCCAGGAAGGGTTCGAGGCAGGTGCTAGTCAAGAAAAAAGTCCAGGAAGGGGTCAAGACAGGTGCTAGTCAAGAGAGTAGTCAGTCCAGCAAGGAGTCGAGGCAGGTGCTAGTCAAAAGAGTAGTCAGTCCAGGAAGGGGTCAAGGCAGGTGCTAGTCAAGAGAGTAGTCAGTCCAGGAAGGGGTCAAGGCAGGTGCTAGTCAAGAGAGTAGTCAGTCCAGGAAGGGTTCAAGGCAGGTGCTAGTCAAGAGAGTAGTCAGTCCAGGGAGGGGTCAAGGCAGGTGCTAGTCAAGAAAATAGTCCAGGAAGGGGTCAAGACAGGTGCTAGTCAAAAGAGTAGTCAGTCCAGGGAGGGGTCAAGGCAGGTGCTAATCAAGAGAGTAGTCAGTCCAGGAAGGGGTCGGGGTAGGTGCTAGTCAAGAAAATAGTCCAGGAAGGGGTCAAGACAGGTGCTAGTCAAAAGAGTAGTCAGTCTAGGTTGGGGGTCAAGGCAGGTGCTAGTCGAAAGAGTAGTCAGTCCAGGAAGGGGTCAAGGCAGGTGCTAGTCAAGAGAGTAGTCAGTCCAGGAAAGGGTCCCCGCAAGCTGGCAATTAAGAGAGTAGTCAGTCCAGGAAGAGGTCGAGGCGGGTGCTAGTCAAGAGCGTAGTCAGTCTAGGAAGGAGTCAAGGCAGGTGCTAGTCAAGAGAGTAGTCAGTCCAGGAAGGAGTCGAGGCAGATGCTAGTCAAGAGAGTAGTCAGTCCAGGAAGGGGTCGAGGCAGGTGCTAGTCAAGAAAATAGTCCAGGAAGGGGTCAAGACAGGTGCTAGTCAAAAGAGTAGTCAGTCCAGGGAGGGGTCAAGGCAGGTGCTATTCGAAAGAGTAGTCAGTCCAGGAAGGGGTCAAGGCAGGTGCTAGTCAAGAGAGTACTCAGTCCAGGGAGGGGTCAAGGCAGGTGCTAGTCAAGAGAGTAGTAGGTCTAGGAAGGGGTCGGGGAAGGTGCTAGTAAAGAGAAGTCGGTCCAGGAAGGGGTCGGGGCAGGTGCTAGTCAAGAGAGTAGTCAGTCCAGGAAGGGGTCGGGGCAGGTGCTAGTCAAGAGAGTAGTCAGTCCAGGAAGGGGTCAAGGCAGGTGCTAGTCAAGAGAGTAGTAGGTCTAGGAAGGGGTCGGGGAAGGTGCTAGTAAAGAGAAGTCGGTCCAGGAAGGGGTCGGGGCAGGTGCTAGTCAAGAGAGTAGTCAGTCCAGGAAGGGGTCGGGGCAGGTGCTAGTCAAGAGAGTAGTCAGTCCAGGAATGGGTCGAGGTAGGTGCTAGTCAAGAAAGTAGTCAGTCCAGGAAGGGGTCAGGGCAGGTGCTAGTCAAGAGAGTAGTCAGTCCAGGAAGGAGTCTAGGCAGGTGCTAGTCAAGAGAGTAGTCAGTCCAGGAAGGGGTTGAGGCAGGTGCTAGTTAAGAGAGTAGTCAGTCCAGGGAGGGGCTGAGGTAAGTGGCAACTAAATATGTAGTCAGGTCAAGGCAGGCGGCAGCCGAGAGAGCACTCAAGTCCAGGTAGAAGTTAAGGCAGGCAACAATCAAGAGCGTACTCAGGTCTAGGTAAGCAGCAAACAAGGCAGTAGTCAGGTCCAGGAAGGGATTGAGCCAGGTGGAAATAAAGAGAGTAGTCAGGTCAAGACAGAGGTTGAGGCAGGCAGCAAACAAGACAGTATTCAGGCCCAGGGAGGCATTGAACCTGATGGAAAACAAAACAGTAGTCAGGTCCAGCCAGGGGTCAAGGTAAGTGGCAAATAAGACAGCAGTCAGGTCCAGGGAGGGGTTGAACCAGGTGACGAACAAGACTAGTCAGGTCCGGCCAGGGATCAAAGCAGGTGGCAATCAAGGGAGCAGTCAGGCCCTGGCAGAAGTCAAGGCAGGCAGCAAGAAATAGAGTACTCAGGTCCAGGCAAAGGGCAGAGGCAAGCAGAAAACAAGGACATGGTCAGGTCGAGGCGGCTGTTAATGATGGGATGCAGGGTTTCAGCACCTTGTACCTCTGGACCCCTTTACATTATACCGCCCTGCTATGGTACAGAGACGGGTGGGGGCCATCTTCCCCTCACTCATATCTATACCCAGCCACAAGAGGAGGATCCGATCTCCTCTGCCGCTACCGATGGCTCTGGTAAGCGGTGGAGGGCAGGGGAGAGCGGTGGGAGGGGGGCCCTCTCCTGCCACCGATAACAGTAATTTTGCTGTGAATCCGCCGCAGAGACCACCATTATTGGAAACCGGACCGCCGGTATCCTCTCATAATCCAGACGAGGATACCTGGGGTATGGTAGCTGCTGCCATAACAGAGATACCCCTCTTCAAACAGCCGACGTATATCGGCATGCGGCGGTCCGGAAGTGGTTAAGCAAATTCAGTCTAGGAGAGGACCCCGTACATCTGTGCGAGACCGAAGGGGAGGCCGGAGTTCCACTTTACTTTCGTTTTCTATGTTTTTGTAATGACAAATCGTACACAGGTTTCCATTGATAGCAGATGATCGACCGCTTCACCTTTCTTGTTTTCATATAAAAACAACACGGATCCGAGCACCTCCATAATCAGGGCTCTCTCCTATCTCTATCTATCTCTCTCTTTCTTTCTCCCTCTCTCTCTCTCTCTCCTATCTCTCTCTATCTCTGTCTCCCTCTCTCTCTCTCCTATCTCTCTCTCTCTTTCTTTCTCTCTCTCTCTCTCTTTCTTTCTCTCTCTCTCTCTGTTCCCCCCTCTCTCTCTCTCTCTCTGTTCCTCTCTCTCTCCCCATCTCTCTCTCTCCCTCCCTCATCTCCCCCTCTCATCTCCCCTCTCTCTCTCTCTCTCTTTCTCTCTCTTCCTCGCTCTTCCTCTTTCCCCTTCTCTCTCTATCTCTCCCTCTTTCTCTATCTCTTCCCCATCTCTCTCTTCCTCTCTTCCTCTCCCTCTCTCTCTTGTCTATTCTCTCTCTCTTCTCTCTCTCTTCTATCCTCTCTCTCTCTTCTATCTCTCTCCCCTCTCTTCTCCCTCTCCCTTTCTTTTTCTCTCTCTCTCCTCTTACACAATTACCAATTATTACGAAGATTAGAACGCGGCACAATTTAATAACGATCGGGGCCCGGCGACGTTTTAATGAGCTTTGGAACTGCGCAGGTCGGCGCTAGAGAATTAATTACGGCTCCGGCATAAACAGGTTGACTTTTGTCGCGGCTCAGCATCCATCCATACCATGGGACGGCGGATTTATTTCGATTTTTTATTGAGGAAATGGGACAAACGCGGAATCGTTAAGCGCGCCGCGCTATTTATAGCACCGGCTTAAAAACAGTTTCCACTTTATTAAATAAACTGTTTAACAAGGAGCTCGTCCATCTCCCAGAATAACAACAAGACCCGTTCTCTCCGGTGACCTGTCTGAGGGACAGGCCCGCCCAGGCTGGTCGGCGGCAGTTAAAAATAGAATTGCGCTATTCTGGATTGTTTTTGTAGCACAATCCATAGAAGACGGCACCGGGGCATCCATTGTGAGCAGGAGCGGGTGAGGAGAGAGACCCCACGGCATCATGGGAAATTCATGTCTGTTTTTCTTTCTTTCTTTTTGCACATATAACACCTTGGTCAGTAAAATATGCAATATATCAGAAAAAATATTTTATAAATCTATCCATCTATCTATCTATCTCTCTCTGTCTCCCTCTCCCTCTCCCTCTCTCTATCTCTCTCTCTATGCAATATATCAGAAAAAATATTTTATAAATCCCTCTCTCTCTATCTCTCTCTCTCTCTCTCTCTCTCTCTCTCTCTCTCTATCTCCATCTCTCTCTCTATCTCCATCTCTCTCTCTATCTCCATCTCTCTCTCTATGTAATATACCAGAAAAAAATATTTTATAAATCTTTTTTTTTTTATCACAATCAAAGAATCTCTCTCTCTCTCTCTCTCTCTCTCTCTCTCTCTCTCTCATCAGATTATTTTTTTAAATCTATCTATCTATCTATCTATCTATCTCTCTCTCTCTCTACAATATATCAGATTTTTTTTTTAAATCTCTCTATCTACCTATCTATCTCTCTATCTATCTCTCTATCTATCTCTCTCGCTCTCTCGCTCTCTCTCGCGCTCTCTTTCTCGCATGCTCTCTCTCTCTCTTGCGCTATCTATCTATCTATCTATCTATCTATCTATCTATCTATCTATCTATCTATCTATCTATCTATCTATCTATCTATCTATCTCTCTAGCCACACACACTATATTACCATAAAAAATTATAATATATATCTGAATGATGGCGATTCTGCGCACCATATGAATGATCATAGCTGCTGTTCCGCTGCTTGTTTATCCTTTACGGGCAGGCAAGAGGAGACGCCCCCCCTCCCGCCGCTCTCCGGTGCTTCTACCAACTCACCCCTGCAATTGGTGAGTCTGAGAACGGATCTACCGGCCCCGGATGCTGACCATAGAGATTTCCTGGGGACCAGATGGTCGCCCGGAGTCTCTATGATCATTCAGAGGGCGGGCGTGATGTTATGCCGTCTCGCTCCCAGCCTCTGCATTAAAAAAAAAACGGTGCCACCTCGGCTGGTAAGCCCAAGGAGGGCATTTCCCTTTATTTTCTGTTGTGTCTCCAGGACAGGAAGCGAAATCCCCCCCATTTGGATCTGCTGGGGCTTCCTCTCCCTTCCCCCAATAATAGTTTGGACTGTAGTTTGACTTTGAGCAGCTCGTGTTCCTGGCAGAAGGAGTTGCAATGTTTCGAACGTTCTGAGCTTCGTCAGGTCAGGAAAGGTTTTCTGAGGATTTCTGCTCTGTCTTTCCTCCGGGAACATTCTTTTGTTCTGCTCAGTTCTTTGATACAAATTAGTGGCTTCTCAGGACTTATTAGGTGTTCCCGGGGGGGGGGGGGGGGGGTAACGTCTGCTTTTCACAAGCTGCGCCCTTTTCTGGAGATTTATTAGAGGGCCCCCGACCCCCGGCTCACCGAGGAAGGAGGAGAAGCTTTTTGTTAGCGGTAATCCAAACCACATTTGAAAGCTTTTATAGATATTGGGCTCTCTGCCGGGAAAAAGCGATAACCCTCCCACAGCTCGCCGCCCGCCGGGGACATTTCCCGCCCCCAGACGGAACCCTCCTGTCGGCTATCTGGGGTCTCGGTGTTGGGGGGTCCTGGAAATATAAGAAACCCATCATGAATCCCCAATACTAATTATTATAATATGGAGGTCTGGGGGGGGATTTAATGAATTGCCTCTAGTTCGCTAAAGCACTGCGTATCATCAACACCTGACTTTTATTTTATAAAATACCTGTGTTTACCTCTGTTTATGTTTTGCTACCTTCATGTTGCTGATCGCCTGCAAACAAAAAAACCAACAACGCAGTACAGGTTTTGGTTCTGTGGACCCATGACACAGAACCCTAATGCCGGCCCCTGAGGATACAAAAGATGAGAGATGCAGGGTACTCACTTGGCGCCGGGAGTCTCGGAGGTGGCGGAGGAGGGGGCGGAGGAGGCAATAATGGTGGAGGTCTACACTGGCACACCTGCTGGCACCCACTGGGCAGGTTCTCCGCGGTGGACCTGGAACATGTTCTCTGGGGTTCCGTCTGAGCGATCTGCAAGGTAAAGGAGAAGGTCTCATCCATTCATCGAAACATCAATCAGTCCATGAAAGTGAACAGTCATTGCAAATGTCAAAGGCAGAGCCGTAACTAGAACCTTCACGGTGCAAGAAACAATGAAGGGCCCCCCGACAGGGACCCTTCTAACTGATCCTGGGGCCCTTTACTCCCATTGTGGGGCCCTTTATTACGGCCCCTCAGCGGGCCACCTTCCTGTTCTCATGGTGGTGGAATGCCAGGGTCCAGTCGCAACTTTTGTGACCCTGGTAGTTCCGCCACTGGTGTCAGTCGTTTTTTTTCTTATTTCTTTATTTTGTTTTACCATTTTTATTTTATTTATTTTTTTACAATTTTTTTATTTATTATTTTTTACATATTTTTTAGGACCTCCATTGGGGGGCTTTTGTGAAATATCAGGGGTCTAAACAGAACCCAGAATGTCTCACTTTTGAGACAGAGAAAGAGAATAAGATTAGAATTATAGGGTGAAAAAACACCTTTACAACCCCTTTAACTTTATATCTATGCAACTATTCAACATTGCAACTATATAGCTATATAACAATGCAACTATGTAACTCTATGCCTATGTGACTATGCAGCTATTGGTTGAACTAGATGGACCTGTGTCTTTTTAAAACCCAAATAACTATATAACTAGGCAATTATGTAACTATTCAAATTTGTAACTATACAACTATGGCCCGGATTCACAGACATCGGCTCACATTTATGCCACCGTAGCGTATCTCTTTTACGCTACGCCGGCGCAGCGCGGAGAGGCAAGCATGGAATTCACAAAGCAAATGCTCCCACTCTGCGCCGGCGTACGTATATTTCTAGCGCCGTAAGCGTAGCGTAAGTGGAAGTAGGTGTGTATATTTCTTAGCAAATGTGGGGCCGGGCGACAGACAAGCTGGCGTAAGTGGAAGTAGGTGTGACCCCATGCAAATGTTGGGCCGGGCGACAGACAAGTACTGCGCATGGCACAACCACGTCGGAACAACATGCCTAAGATACTGCCTGACCACTGTGTACGCCGTTAACGTAATCTACGCCCAGCCAGACCTACGTCGGCCCATATTCACAGACGTCCAACGTACAATACTGTGTAGGCTTGTGTTCCCTAACGTCCATACCTTTACGAGCCAGACCTATGGGTTGCGCCCATCTATTGGGGAATAACTTTACTCCGAACGTAAAACTTACACAAACCGCTTAAGTCATGTGCCGAAGGACCGTTGTCATCAGTTAACAGATGAATCTGACTGATGGTCTGATGTGCCCACATACCATCGGTTAAAAAAAAACGATTGTGTCAGAACGCGGTGACGTAAAACACAACGACGTGCTGAAAAAAATGAAGTTCAATGCTTCCAAGCATGCGTTGAATTGATTCTGAGCATGCGTGGATTTTTAACTGAGCTAGTTGGCTTTTTTTTAACCGATGGATAACTAACCGATGGCGCCCGCACACGATCGGTTTGGTCCGTTCTCATCGGTTTATCCGATCGTGTGTACGCGACCTAAGTGGCCCAATTGTCCCCAGGGCCCCTTAGAGTCCTGGCTTGCCCCCTCACCTTTTTTTTTGTTGCATTACACCTGTAAGGGGCAGTTTTTTGATTCTTGCTGTGTATCTGTGGTGCCTGCTTATGCTTTTTCAATAAAGACAACTCAAGAGTTTTCCGGTGTGCGGCCGTCCATCCGTTCTTTGTTATTTCCATTACCTGTAAGGGGCACTTTGAAGGGATATCTCTGTTATGGCAGAAGCTATCATAACCTAGGTATTCTCTTCTTCAGGTGGTGTTCTGGTTCTTAATAACGATGGTCTTTGCGGCGGATTTGCCGTAGCGTGCCCGGGACTGTCCCGGAATTGACATGTCTGTCCCGGGTACCTTCATTCTGGGACAATACAATGTCCCGGAATGAAATAGAGGACACAGCCCCCCCTACTAACTACATTTCCGGAATTAGTTGCTAGGGCCGGCGCCAGGGGAGGGCTGGGCCATGGGGCAGGGTGGCAATTCCCTCCCAGGTCGATCTAAGTGTCAAAATGGCCCGCAGCCGCTGCTCTCTACCATTTTCTTTTTTATTCTGCACTAGGAAGTCGGGCTGTTGCATTCCGGAGTTGTAGTCCACGCTCAAGCTCCCGGTGGGTGGAAAACAGAGCAGCGCAGCGGAAACTACAACTCCCTGGGATCGGATTCTTGGAAGCAGGCAGAGGCAGTGTGTGCTAGGGAGTTGGGACGCAGGGCTGCAGGGCTTGGCGCATGGCTGCAACTTGACCCCAGGACTAGCAGCATTACCCTCCCAGGAGACCGTGGCGTGCAAGGCCTGCTGAGCTGAGATCACTGGGGTGAGAGACTCTGACACTCCTAGCTGACCCCCCATGCACCCCATGTAACCTGCCCCAGTGATCAGGCTGCATTGATGAGCACTGGAGTTGGCTGCACTGATGGGCACTGGTGAGACTGCATTAAAAAAAACAGGTGGGCCATGAATGGTGAGCTCATTCAGTGGTTCAATGGGCCACTTGACTGGACTTGCCCCCCAGGCCTAAGGCTGCCAGCCCTCCCCTGGCCGGCGCTGCCTGGCGTCTTGCAACCAGTGACAATTTACTCTCAGACAGTGAGGCCGGGAGCGAGGCCTGTGCCTAGTGCAGCACAGTCCCCACCCACCTCGGCTATGGGTAGCAGGCGGCGCTGCTTCTGGTGGCAAGCGGCACATTCACTGACAAATAACCTGCCGCCAAATTCCCCATCAACCCCGAGACTACATTTCCCCCTCGCCCACCCCTCATCTTTTTTTGGGGAAGATGAGAGAGGGGGTGTGACTAGTGATGAGCGGAATACGCCATATTCGATTTTGCGATATTTCACGAATATTTCAAAGAATATTCGCGAATATTCCTTAATATCGAAATTTCGCAATTTTTTTTTGTGTGACTTTTAATATCGAATATTCGTGATATTTTATAAAAAAAAAAAATGCGAAATTTCGCCAATGCGATAAAAAATCACGAATATTCGATATTTACGAATATTCGCTATATTTTATAAAAAAAAAATGCGAAATTTCGCATTTCGCTAGTGCGAATGCGAATTTGATTGCGAATTTGATTGCGAAATTTGAAAAATACGAATATTCGAAATAGCGAATATTCGCCGCGATATTCGAGTTATTTGCGAATACTCGAATATGCAATATTCGTAGCGAATATTCGCAATGCGAATATTCGTGAGCAACACTAGAATGGCAGTTTGGAAATGTGGTCACCCTAATTTGCCGTGAGATCCCCGGTTTCAGCGGCGGGAGGGGGCCAATTTTGAAGCGTGACATGTTGGGTATCAATTTACTCGGCGTAACGTCATCTTTCACAATATAAAAAAAACAATTGGGATAACTTTACTGTTTTTTTTCCCGAAAAATACCGTGTGAGATTAATAGTTGCAACGACGCCATTATATTCTGTAGGGTCTTTGCTAAAAAAAAAAACATACATAGTGTTTGGGGTTCTGTGTAATTTTCTAGCATAAAATGATGGTTTTTACATGAAGGAGAGAAGTGACGAAATTGGCCCAGATGGGAAATGGTTAATAAAACAAAATGCAGCCAATAATCTGCCCCAGAAATTGTGCATTGGATTGTTCTCATATTTTATAGGCTCCCCTGGACACCAACCCAGACAGCACCCCATACACAACCCCCGGACACCCCCCCTAGACACCCAGCACCCCATACACACACCCCAGACTCCGCCCCCCGGACACCCCCCCAGATACACCCCCCGGACACCACGCCAGACAGCACCCCGTACACACATCCCGGACACCCCCCTGGACACCCCCCCCGGACACCACCTCAGACAGCACCCCGTACACACTCCCCGGACACCCCCCCAGACACACCACCCGGACACCACCCCAGAGAGCACCCCGTACACACATCCTGGACACCCCCCCCAGACACACCCCCCAGACAACACCCCGGACACCCCCCAGACACCACCCCGGACATCCCCCTGGACACCCCTGGAAATACCCCCTGGACACCCCCCCAGACACACCCCCCGGACACCCCCCCCAGGCAGCACCCCGTACACACCCCCTGGACGTCCCCCCTGGACACATCACCCGGACACCACTCCAGACACCACCCCGTACACACCCCCTGGACACCCCCCCAGACACACCCCCCGGACACCCCCCCAGGCAGCACCCCATACACACCCCCCAGACACCCCCCCCGGACACCACCCCAGGCAGCACTCTGTACACACACCCTGGACACCCCCCAGACACACCCCCCGGACACCACCCCAGGCAGCACCCCATACACACCCCCCAGACACACCACCTGGACACCACCCCAGACAGCACTCCGTACACACACCCTGGACACCCCCCAGACACACCCCCCGGACACCACCCCAGACACCCCCCAGACACCACCCCGTACACACCCCCTGGACACGCCCCCGGACACCACCCCAGACAGCACCACGTATACACACCTCGGACACCCCCCCGGACACCCCCCAGACACCACCCTGGACATCCCCTGGACACCCCCCCGGACACCCCCCGGAAACACCTGGACACCACCCCAGACAGCACCCCGTACACACCCCCCAGACACCCCCCGGAAACCCCCCGGACACCCCCCGGACACCACCACGGTCTCACTGCTTGTCTCGCAGAAGTTCCAATATGAAGTTAAACTCGAAGCCCCACCCCTCCTAATATAATACAGCGAATGCCGTTTTGTTTTCAGAGAAGTGCGGACGGACTGATCTTGCTACAGACGTGTCGCGTTTTACAAGTCAAGGCGTGATTGGATGATAATGAAAAAATTTGATATAAAAGGGTCGTTAATATTCGATGATCCCGCCGTTTCATGACGATCTCTGGACGGTGCGGCGCTGGGAATCTGTCTGCAGGGCGGAGCTGATTATCCGCACGCGATTGTCAGCGCAGTTATTATACCATTTATGGAGTCGGCATATTAAAAAAAGGACAGAGGATAAAAATAGATCCGTTTTATACACAAATAAAGATCAAATCTCACGTGGAATGTTCGCGATCGAGCAACCGGCAGAGCAAGCATTCCTTATCAGAGCAGAACATAGTCTGAGGGGGGAGGGGAGAGAAGAATTGGGGTTCTCTACAGAGGAACCTCGGATTATAGTTCGTTCCAGGAGAATGCTTGTAATCCAAAGCACTCGCATATCAAATCGAGTTTCCCCATTGAAGTCAATGGAAACAAAGATAATTTGTTCCGTATTGACTTCCATAACATGCAATACCACGTGTGGCCAGATGGGGGGGGGGTGCCGGAGAGCTTCGTAAATACACGGGGAGAGCTCGGCTGAACTCAGAAACCCTGGGAAAGGGTTGGAACTGAACTTTTCTGAGTGTTTCTGATCAGTTCCAGCACCCCTGCACCTCTGGCCGGATGCGATACTGCACACCGGATAGCTTCGGAAATACTCAGGGAACGCTCAGCTGAAACCTTCAGAAAGGCTCCAGGACAAAGTCTTTCTGAGTGCATTAGAGTATTTCAGAGCGGCTCCGAACCATTCCGAGTGTCAACACTGCCCCCCGCACCTCTGGCCAATTTCGGTACTGCACACCTCATTAGCATGAATGCTGCTCGTTTCAGGAGACAACACTCCCAAACCGAGTCAGGATTTAAAATAAAAAAATGCTCGTTATTCAAAACGCACATTAACCGCGTTACTTGTAACCCGAGGTTCCCCGGACAATGTTTGAACCCAGAAGAAGGAGGAGATTCTTGTTCCCAGCGAAACGCATTGGCTGTTTTTATATGGTCTTGTTGTGAATGAGAACCATTGATAAAAGATTTTGAACTCTCAGATCTTTGGTCCGGCAATCCTATTGGTCCTCATACTGTACATGTCAGGGAACGAACTGGAGTGTTTGTGTCCCGGGCCAGGACGGGGGGGGGGTATAGAAGGGTCACGTGCCCGGGGCGCTGCAGCTTTATGTGCAGAGGGGGAGGGGGGGCAAGGAGCTTCAGCAGCTCCCTTCTCCCTGACAGGAGTGACTGTAGTAGAACACGTTACTACATCGATCTTCTTGGACCTCGGCTACATTCCGGAGAGGAAGTCGGCCGCTCGGCATGGGGGCCATTCAGAGAATGCTTTGTATTTCCTGGATGAATGCAAAGACTTCTCTGATTGGAGGAGGTGGGGAGGTGAGGCGGGAACGTCACGCTTTTCACATTTGTTATTTACAAATTAAATTAAATCTATGCAGATGGGAGTTCATCCCTCCGATCAATGAAACAAAGTAACCATATTAATTTGTATCTCTCTATCTCCCGTCTGATCAATGTTTATAAACAATGTTACTTTGTATCTCCTGTCTGATCAATGTTTATAAACAATGTTCCTTTGTATCTCTCTATCTCCCAACTGATCAATGTTTATAAACAATGTCACCTTGTATCTCTATCTCTTGTCTTATCAATGTTTATAAACAATGTTACTTTGTATCTCCCGTCTGATCAAGGTTTATAAACAATGTCACTTTGTATCTCTTTATCTCCCGTTTACTTAATGTTTATAAACAATGTTACTTTGTATCTCTCTATTAGTGTTGCTCACGAATATTCGCATTGCGAATATTCGCTACGAATATTGCATATTCGAGTATTCGCGAATAACTCGAATATCGCGGCGAATATTCGCTATTTCGAATATTCGTATTTTTTCAAATTTCACAATCAATTTCGCAATCAATTTCGCATTCGCACTAGCGAAATTTCGCAATTTTTTTTTTATTATAAAATATAGCGAATATTCGTAAATATCGAATATTCGTGATATTTTATCAAAAAAAAAAGTAGCGACATTTCGCAATTATTTTCGCTTTCGCATATGCGAAATTTCGCTATTTTTTTTTTTTATAAAATATAGCGAATATTCGTAAATATCGAATATTCGTGATATTTTATCCAAAAAAAAAGCGAAATTTCGCAATTTTCTTTTATTATAAAATATCACGAATATTCAATATTAACGAATATTCGCGAATATTCTTCTAAATATTCGCGAAATATTGCGAAATCGAATATGGCGTATTCCGCTAATCACTACTCTCTATCTCCCGTCTGATCAATGTTTATAAACAATGTTACTTTGTATCTCTCTATCTCCTGTTTGATCAATGTTTATAAACAATGTTACTTTGTATCTCTCTATCTCCCATTTGATCAATGTTTATAAACAATGTTACTTTGTATCTCTCTATCTCCCGTTTGATCAATGTTTATAAACACTGTTCCTCAGAAGCCTCTTCTCAGAGATGTATTGGTGACATGAAGGAGTCACTTTGCCAGGACCTCTGTCTGTCTTTATAGGATCTCGGCATTAAGGGGGGAGGGTCCTTACCTGGATGAATCCAGCGAGAGGAAGTGTCAGCCAGCGAATCAGGAGAGAGGAGGAGAGAGGGCAGTACAGCCAGAGCCTCCCGTTCTGCATCACGCCCACCGTGCCGCTCACAATCTGCAGATCTGGACAGAGAAACACACAGGATTAGATCTTTGCGAAGCATTTACATTTCATCTCTATCACAGTAAAAAGCTCCAATCAGTGACTTTGCCTAGGCTGAGATGATGTCATTAGATAGGACCTGCCTCATTTCTGGGCTGAAGGACGTCCAGCATCATCTAGCTCCACCCCCTCCCAGCCTTAACGCCTCTGGCCCGCCCCCCTTTCTTTTATCAAACTTCAGTTCCTCCAATCAGGAAGCCTCAGCATCACATGTGGGTGTCGTGCAAGTGCAGCCTGCTTAGGACCGCCCACTTCCCCAGACTGACACCCGCCCATCAAGGTGCAAAACTCCTCCCAAGGGCCGGCCCACTGCTGAGGGCTCATGGGAGGAGTACTAAGTCTAGGTTCACGCCTATGTGTAAACAAGGCATTTCCCTGTTCTGCCTAGCAACAGGACACTGATTGTCTGTTCCAAGTCATTGGGAGCGGCGATCAGTGTCATGTCCCAGTAAGCCACGCCCCCACACAGTTAGAATCACTCCCTAGGACACACTTTACCCCTTCACTGCCAGTGTCATTTTCACAGTAATCAGAGCATTTTTATAGTACTGATCGCTCTATAAATGTGAATGGTGCCAAAATGCATCAAAAGTGTGCGATGTGTCTGCCATAATGTCGCAGTCACGATAAAAATTGCTGATCGCCGCCATTACTTGTAAAAAAGAAAAAAGTAAAAATATTGAATTTTTTTCAAAATTGTCGCTCTATTTTTGTTTATAGCGCAAAAAATAAAAAACCGCAGAGGTGATCAAATACCACTACAATAAATCTCTATTTGTGGGAAAAAAAGGACGTCAATTTTGTATGGGAGCCACGCCGCACGACTGCGCAATTGTCAGTTAAAGCGACGCAGTGCCGAATCGCAAAAATGGGCCTGGTCATTGGGCAGCCAAATCCTCCAGGGGCTAAAGTGGTTAAACGCACTGTGTATAGCTGGTTGCTAAGGAGGGGACTGGGAACCTTAGCAACCGATGAGTCATCATCTGTCAGCGAGCTTCCCTACTAAAAGTAAAAAAATATGCCGGCAATTTCATACTAGGCCCTTCAGGTCTAGTATGGATTCGGTGGGGACCCCCACGCTATTTTTATTTTTTTTAATGGCGTGGTGTCCCCCCCTAAAATCACCCGGCAGGACAGAAAAGGGAGGGGACAAGTGAGCACCCACCCCCCCTCCTGAACTATACCAGGCAGCAAGCCCTCAACATGAGGGGGTGCTTTGCCCCCATGTTGATGAGGACAAGGGCCTCTTCCTGAAAACCCTGGCCGGTGGTTGCCGGGGTCTGCTGGTGGGGGGCTTATCGGAGTCTGGAAGTCCCCCTTTAAGAAGGGGGCCCACCAGATCCTGCCCCCCCCATGTGAATGGGTATCTGGTAAAAATATGCGAAATTTAATAAAGACAGAAAGGCGTTTTTTGTCCGGTTTTTGGTATTTTTTTTGTTGTTTTTTTGTATTTTTTTGGGTCGTTTTTGGGCGTTTTTCTTGAGCCATTTTTTGGGCGTTTTTCTTTGGCCGTTTTTTGGGTGTTTTTCTTTGGCTGTTTTTTGTCGTTTTTTTTGTTGGTTTTTGTCTGGTTTTTGGTATTTTTTTTTCTGTTTTTTTGGTCGATTTTTTGTCCATTTTTGGTCGTTTTTTTGGTCTGGTTTTGTTTGGGTTTTTGGTCGGGTTTTGGCCGTTTTTTGGTCGGGTTTTGGTCGGGTTTTGGCAGTGTTTTGGCCGTTTTTGCCCATTTTTTGGTTGGTTTTCGGTCGTTTTTTGGTCGGGTTTTGGTCGAGTTTTGGTCGGGTTTTGGTCGAGTTTTGGTCGGGTTTTGGTCGAGTTTTGGTCGAGTTTTGGTCGGTTTTTGTCCAGTTTTTGGCCAGCTCAGCTCCATTGAAATCTATTAGCTACAACTTTTCTTAGACTGATATTTCAAGGAAAGCAACCAAAACTTTGCAGCACAAACTGCTTCCAGGGGCATTTTATTTTTCCTGAAAACTTTAATCTGCTGCTCAGCATCCCCCATCCCCCAATGGCTGGAGAGAGATGATTGTGAGAACTCGATCGCACTGCACCGATCGTCACCAGCAGAATATGAAAAGCGAACAGAAGAGAGATTCAGCCTTCAATAGGCACAGCAGAGCCATTGTCACCGGCGGCTGTGGTACCGCCTGATACGAGGATTTCCCACATCCAGGACTATTCCTCCGCAGCAACAAATCCTACAAAATGTGCCGCCTCTGCATTAGCGCCCCCCCCCACCCCTCTCCCTACCCGGCCACATTCATCCAATGCTCTTCTCTTCTGAATTCATTTCTAATGTGTATCTCATTCAGAGAGAAAAAAGTAACATATTGCAGATTACTACAAAGTTACAATGTTGCAGTCTGGGAGGGGAGACTGAGGAAATGCTTCCTCCTGCCTGCAGCAGACTGATGACATCATCGCAGCCTAGGCACAGTCACTGGTCTGGAGCTCAGATGTGAAAACTGCATTGGTTTTGTAACATTGATGCCATTGGTTGCGCCGCACAGGAAGTAAAAATAGGGCGCCAGACTTCTGTGCTTGCAGAAAACGTTCTTTAACCCCTTTAATACCAGGAGAGGACTTACCCCCCCAGCCTTCCTTCCCAGGCCATGTTTCATCTTTCAGCGCTGTCACACTTTGAATGACAATTGCGCCGTCACACTACACTGTACCCACATGATTTTTTTTTATAATTTTCTTCCCACAAATAGAACTTTCTTTTGGTGGAATTTATCACTGTCAGTTTTTTATTTGTTTCCCCCCAAAAAAGACCAAAAATTTAGAAAAAAAAGTTTTCCTTTGTTTCTGTCAGTAAAGTTATTATTTAAGTAATTTTTGTCCTTCACTGATGAGCACTGATGAGGAGGCACTAATATGCTGCACTGATAAACACTGATAGGCGGCACTTGGCACAGATAGGCGGCATGGATAGGCACTGATGGGCACTGGTAGGCTGCACTGATAAGGTGGCACGAATATGCTCAGTGGCTGCGTTTGATGGGCTCAGTGGCTGCGTTTGATGGGTACAGTGGCTGCGTTTGATGGGCACAGTGTCTGCGTTTGGAGGTAACAGTGGCTGCATTTGGAGGGCGCAGTGGCTGTGTTTGATGGGCGCAGTGGCTGTGTTTGATGGGCGAAGTGGCTGCGTTTGATGGTCACAGTATCTGCATTTGATAGTCACAGTAGGTGCATTTTATGGGCACAGTGGCTGCGTTTGATGGGTGCAGTGGCTGCGTTTGATGGTCACAGTATCTGCGTTTGATAGTCACAGTAGCTGCATTTGATGGGTGCAGTGGCTGCGTTTGGAGGGCGCAGTGGCTGCGTTTGGAAGGCACAGTGGTTGCATTTGGAGGGCACAGTGGCTGCATTTGATGGCACAGTGGTTGCAATTGGAGGGCACATGTGGCTGCATTTGGAGGGCGCAGTGGCTGCGTTTGGAAGGCACAGTGGTTGCGTTTGGAGGGCACAGTGGATGCATTTGATGGCACAGTGGTTGCATTTGGAGGGCGCAGTGGCTGCGTTTGGAGGGCACAGTGGCTGCGTTTGATGGCTCAGTGGCTGCATTTGGAGGGCGCAGTGACTGTGTTTGGAGGGCACAGTGGCTGCGTTTGATGGGCACAGTGGCTGCGTTTGATGGGCACAGTGGTTGCATTTGATGGGCACAGTGGTTGCATTTGATGGGCACAGTGGCTGCGTTTGGAGGGCAGAGTGGCTGCATTTGATGGCACATTGGTTGCATTTGGAGGGCGCAGTGGCTGCGTTTGGAGGGTTCAGTGGCTGCGTTTGGAAGGCACAGTGGCTGCGTTTGATGGGCACAGTAGCTGCGTTTGATGGGCACAGTAGCTGCGTTTGATGGGCTCAGTAGCTGCGTTTGATGGTCACAGTAGCTGTGTTTGATGGGTGCAGTGGCTGCGTTTGGAGGGCGCAGTGGCTGCGTTTGGAGGGCGCAGTGGCTGCGTTTGGAAGGCACAGTGGCTGCGTTTGGAGGGAACAGTGGTTGCATTTGGAGGGCGCAGTGGCTGCGTTTCGAGGGCGCAGTGGGGCTCTAATTGATGAGGGTTTTTTTCAGAATTTATCAGTTTGTTTGCGCCCCCCAAAAATGTTGAGCACCAGCCGCCACGTCTCAGCAGAGACAAAGGGGTGGGAGAATTGAATCATGGCACGGTGAAGGGGGCACCGGGATCTGACACTCCCGGAAGTGTAGAATGCCAAACAGACTGGAGAGTGAGGAAACCCCAGGGATAAATCAAAGCTGAGGGATGAAAATGAGCCCCCGGACCCCTGGCCCATCTCTCAAGTTGTGGAAAGTCGGCTGACAATCATTTCCTGACACTGCAGGGGGGTATTTCTCTTCCACTTTTCCGGTCTCTCGGGGATAAGTGGCTTTCTATCATCACACAAGGGACCTAATAGCTTCGCAGCCCCGGGCAATCTGCTTTGCACAAATGCAATGACACTGAATAAAGTTTGGTAATCAAAAGGGTACTGGCGCTGTGCCACCGCCGCCCTGCAAATGTCGCGGCTGCGCTGAGTATTTACTAGAAGAATTCTGCTTTGCATTTCCATCTCTCTAATATTATTCAGAGGAGAAGGCTGAGCGGCTCTGGGGAGAGCTTGTGCCAAATATTAACCGACTCCCCCCCCCCGGGGGGGCGGCTTTGTGCTGAGGCTGCAGATGTGCGCTGTTTACATTGCGTTCTCTCTGCTGGGATTTCTTAACCCCCTTTTTACAAGCAGCAGCTTACGGCATCCAAGTGCAGAGCGATGCAAAACTTATACAGAGGAATGAAACAACATTCTGCTGGAGTGAGATCAGCAGGAATTATGGGGCTCCTGGAGCAGCTTCAGGCATGGGCCCCCTGGAGCAAAGAACCAGGGGGGGGGGTCCTGCCGTCTCAAATTGAGAAGCGGGGGGCTGCAGCGATTTGAGAAAATTAATAAGCGGTGGACCGTTAATTGAGGGGGTTGCCCTGGGGACCTCTGGGACCCTTACAATATATATATATAAATTATAAAAAAGGGGGCCCTGGGGACCTCTGGACCCTTTAATAAAAAGTAAAAAGAGAAAAAAAGAAATGAAAAAATATATACAAAGGGGGGGGGGGGGTTCCATCCGGGGGCTCTGGGGACCTCCGCGCCACTGGGGACCTCTAGGCCCTTTAATTAAAAAAATAATAATAAAAAAAATGTAAAAATGTTTTTAATAAAAAAAAAGGGGATTGCCATCCGGTCCCCTGGGGACCTCCGAGACCCTTACAGATGTACTGCCTGTACCCCCCTGACTCCTATTAAAAACAAACACAGTGAATATTTGAACACCGACAACACAGAGAACAAAGTTATTTGCATTATTTACATTTAGAAAGTTAACACAGCATGAAATTATCAGCCCCCAATATTTACTGGCAGTTGTAAAAAAAAAAAAAATAACACATTTTTACAAGCTGTCAGTAAATTTACTGGTGGTTGGCAACCCTGATCCAAGGGTCATATCGCCTTAGTAGGCTCCTGCCCAGGGCTGCTCTAGATGGGGATGGAGAGGGGAACAGAAGTTGTATATATTAATAAAGAATATATATATATATATATATATATATACATTATTAAAGAATATATATATATATATATATATATATATATATATATTTATGGTCGTGGCCCTCTGACTGAGAGTGATGTGGATCACATAAACACGCGACAAGACTTACAACATAAATAGACCTGAAGTGTGCCTTGGTGGTCTGGTCAGTATGCCAACAAAAGGGGGCATACCCAAAGTAAGTAATGGGTAGTTAATTGAAGAAGGATATGCTGAGAAGGGCCCTGAAAAAGGGAAGGGTGGGAGGGTGTCGAATGCGATTGAATGCGCCGACTCACGGACATGAGGTGAGCTGGGAAGAGTCGGCCCAGTGACGTGTAGTACTGCACACTGAACCGACAAAGAGCATGTGTGAGTGGGCTGCTTAAATACCCTCCGGGCTCCTCCCATAAACTCAGGCCACCATACTGGCCTTCTTATATATATATATATATATATATATATATATATATATATATATATATATATATCCTCTTTATTAATATATATATATATACATATATTTCATATTGCATATACTATTTTATATATATACGGTAAGACTTTCCCTGTCATATGCGAGCAAACTGCACTCATTGGATTGAGGTACCTTTGTATCTGTGGAGCAGGAGGATGCATAAGGCTCCATCAGGGGAAGGGGGCAAAAATCGTTTTCCTGTCCAAAGCAGTTTTGTGCAGACAATTCTTTGTGTATCAGCAATATCTGTTCAATATGAAAGACTGTTCGGTTCTTCATGGTATATTGTCAATAAAATGCGATCATGTCTGCTTACAGAAAATGTAAACACTCTGGTATGTCTGCGTGACTGGCTAAAGTGATGCCGACTTACCTACTATAAAGGGACTAACAGTCAATATACTAGATACTTTTTATAATTAAAGTTAAACTAACTTGCCAAGTTTTTCTTAAAATGTAATAAGAAAAAATTACTTACGCCAGTGCTACAGTTTGAATTTAAAACATATTTGTGTGAACAGTGAAGTGAAGTTCTGGATTGTGGAAACTAATTACTGTCGGGTGATTGTATATAGTGTATAACTGTCGGGTGATTGTATATAGTGTATAACTGTCGGGTGATTGTATATAGTGTGTACCACATTTACCACTGACTAATGCAGAGTTGCAATGCAAGGGGATCAGCTAAAAGTAGTTGGCTCTGTATGTACGTTATAATTAATCAAAATTAGTCGATTAATCGAACACTTTTTAATTAGTGTTGAGCAGAATATGCCATATTCGAATTCGCGATATATCTCGAATATATAGTCGAATATTCGACATATATTCGCTAAATACGAATATTCGTGATATTTTTTGGAAAAGAAATGATTGCGAATTTTCGCTATCGCGAATGCGAATTGCGAATGCGAATTGCGAATGCGAATATTCGAGAAATGCGGAATGGAGCACTCTGATTGGCACAGAATATTCGTGATATATTACAATATAAAATAATTGCGAATATTCGAGAAATGCGGAATGGAGCACTCTGATTGGCACAGAATATTCGTGATATATTACAATATAAAATAATTGCGAATATTCGAGAAATGCGGAATGGAGCACTCTGATTGGCTCAGAATATTCGTGATATATTACAATACACAATAATTGCGAATATTCGAGAAATGCGGAAGGAGCACTCTGATTGGCTCAGAATATTCGTGATATATTACAATACACAATAATTGCGAATATTCGGCAAATGCAGAAGGAGCACTCTGATTGGCTCAGAATATTCGTGATATATTACAATACACAATAATTGCAAATATTCGAGAAATGCGGAATGGAGCACTCTGATTGGCTCAGAATATTCGTGATATATTACAATACAAAATAATTTCGAAATTTCGAGAAATGCGGAATGGAGTACTCTGATTGGTTTAGAATATTCGTGATATATTACAATATAAAATAATCGCGCGATATCGCTATTTGCCGAATAATCGCATTGCGATTTTTCGGCAATATAAAATGATCACTGCAGCTACTCGGCCCAAGGTCTCTAATCATACCAGCAATGCTTTTAGACGTCGATGGGGATCTCTAGGATGTGATCTGATCTAAAAAAAAATTGAAAACATTCGAATATTCGAAATAGCGAATATTCGCCGCGATATTCGCGAATACTCGAATATGCAATATTCGTAGCGAATATTCGCAATGCGAATATTCGTGAGCAACACTATTTTTAATCAGTAACAGCCCTAAAAATTTCCAATTCTGGTTTCAAACACAAAGTGCCATTTTACTGTTTACTAAAATTTATTGCATTAAAAAAAAAAAAAAGGGGGGGGGGGTGAAAGAAATGTTTCCAATAAATAAAGAGTTCCAGATGTCGGCACGTCTCTCATCTCTCAGCCCGGCCTTGTTTTGTTCTCTAATAAACATGTAATGGAGGGAAGATTTACTAAGACTGGAGCACTCAGAATGTGGTGCCGCTGCACATGGTAATAAATCAGCTTCTAGCTTCAGCTTGTTCCATGAAGCTTTAAAAACTAAACCTGGAAGCTGATTGGTCACTATGCAGAGCTATGCAGAGTTTTAGTAAATCTTCCCCATATTGTGTATAAACATGTATTTTTTTTTCTTCAATGGCCGTTTATATAATATTAAAAGATGAATTGCAAACATTTTAGATGGGGCCAAAAACGCCCCCCCGCCCCCAGGAATCATTTGCCCATGTGTTTAGGACACTGGAGGCTATTTAGGAGTTAAATGTCAGTCGGTGTGGATGGAGACAGAGTGACATAGCGCTCGCGGTTAAGAGTAGTGTTGAGCAGAATACGCCATATTCGCTTTCGCAATATTTCGCGAATATATAGGAGAATATTCGAGAAATATTCGTAAATTTCGAATATTCGTGATATTTCATCCAAAAAAAAAATTGCGAAATTTCGCTAACGTGAAATTTCGCAAATGCGAAATTTATTGCGAAATTCTCGACCGCGCATGCGCGCGCGGACAACACGCGGTCGCGAAAACGGCGATCATTTCCTGGATTCTTTGCCAGTGTATATTCGGATTGCTATTTAGTGCTGCCCTGCGAATCTACTGCTGCCCTGCGAAGCGAAGATGGTGGGGAGTAACTTTTCATCCAGTGAGGAAAAACTGCTGATTACTGTAAGTAATTTCACCACTTGTTATTTCATTATCTTTAACTGCATTTTAGACTAGTTAAAAAGTTAGGATGCAAGATCAGATATTAGTATTTCCCAAACAGTGTGTTTCCAGCGGTTGCAAAACTACAACTCCCAGCATGCCCAGGGTTGCCACCTTTTGTTCATTTCAAACCCGAACACTTCAGCGTCGCACAGCAATTTTTTGTCTTAGTTTGCATAGATGTCGCTATTAAATAACATTTCTAACCATATGAAATTAATCATAAAAGTTCCTCTTTACATCAGAGTCCACAGACTTCCCCTTTTACATCAGAGTCCACAGACTTCCCCTTTTACATCAGAGTCCACAGAGTTCTCCCTTTACATTACAGTTCACAGAGTTCTCCCTTTACATCAGTGTCCACAGAGTTCTCCCTTTACATCAGAGTCCACAGAGTTCTCCCTTTACATCAGAGTCCACAGAGTTCTCCCTTTACATCAGAGTCCACAGAGTTCTCCCTTTACATCAGAGTCCACAGACTTCCCCTTTTACATCAGGATCCACAGACTTCCCCTTTTAGATCAGTGTCCACAGAGTTCTCCCTTTACATCAGAGTCCACAGAGTTCTCCCTTTACATCAGAGTCCACAGAGTTCTCCCTTTACAACAGAGTCCACAGAGTTCTCCCTTTACATCAGTGTCCACAGAGTTCTCCCTTTACATCAGTGTCCACAGAGTTCTCCCTTTACATCAGAGTCCACACAGTTCTCCCTTTACATCAGAGTCCACAGAGTTCTACCTTTTACATTAGAGTCCACAGAGTTCTACCTTTTACATTAGAGTCCACAGAGTTCCCCTTTTACATTAGAGTCCACAGAGTTCCCCTTTTACATTAGAGTCCACAGAGTTCTCCCTTAACATTAGAGTCCACAGAGTTCCCCTTTTAAATTAGAGTCCACTGAGTTCCCCTTTTACATTAGAGTCCACAGAGTTCTCCCTTAACATCAGAGTCCACAGAGTTCTCCCTTAACATCACAGTCCACAGAGTTCTACCTTAACATCAGAGTCCACAGAGTTTTCCCTTTACATCAGAGTCCACAGAGTTCTCCCTTTTACATCAGAGTCCACAGAGTTCTCCCTTTCATCAAAAAGTGAAAAGAAACAAACATATTATTTTTCATATGTAAAGATAGGGATTAAAAAAAATAATCTATTGTACAGGGCCAGTGTAAGGCTCAAAAAATTATTATAGTGGTCAGATGAATAGCAACTCATTTCTCCCCTATACGTCTATCCTGTGATGTTACTCATATATACATAATTATGCAAATGATAATGGCTGCTATATTTATTCCAAAAAGCTGGTGACCAAAATGGCAACATATAAAATCTGTCATGTTACCACTGTCAGTGATTAATAAGGCGAGAATGCTTCCAATTATTGAATACCATACATTTACGTCATATATCCATAAGGGTTTTAAACAAAAGTATTATAATATACTTTGTTCTTCATCTTGCAGAGGTTCCTGCAACATGGTTACGACCTAATGAGGTGCCAGCAGGATAAACAAAAAATCGTCCAGTCCGTATTGGAGGAATTACATGAGTTTCATGGCGGGTCACATGACCACATGGCCATTCTCAAAAATGGTCAGACTTGAAGAGGCGCCACATGGACCGGGTCACACAGATCCGCGATGAATTTCATCCAGGTAAGTTATTGGTGACAGTCATGTAAGGTGATATGTAATTAACCTTAGGGCAGATGTTGTTAACCCAGACGCCATGTTGTGGTAACATATATCACCACCGAAGGTATTCATAGTACTGTTGAAAAAAGACATTATTCCATCAAGTTAAACCATGGAATTAAAGTGGTGGTGTGGTGGGTTTCAAGGGAAAGGGTGGTATTTTATAACTCAATTACCACTAAATTCCTGTGCTAGGCGTGGGGTTATCATAGTAATCACGTGTACTCCATCAGGCCCTTTTTTTAACATGAGATCTTCAGAATAATACAAAGGAAACACAAACAGCTAATTTTACCATGGTGGCAGCCCAGCTCACACTCAGTCCCCTGTAGTGCCAGCAAGACCCTTTAGTATAACATTTATCCCATTGGTTAACTGTCTATATAAATAAATGTGTATTCATATACAATACAGCAGAGTACACAGAATGTGCATATGTTATTAGAAATCATTTTTACATATATAAACATTGTGTTATTATAGGATCTCCTCTACCATCTGTGCGCCCCAAGCGCACAAGGCGACAGGCCGCAGAGGAGGAGGAGGAAGAAGAGGAGGATGAAGAGGAGGATGCAGAGGAGGAGAGGGATAAGGAGCAGCCAGGGCCCTCCGACTTACCACCCCCAGCTCCTGAGGAGCTGCAACTTCCCCCCACCCAACCTCCTGGTGAATGCCATGATGCAGAAGAGGAGCAGGAGGATGACACAGCGCCTGTGATGACCATCAGTCAGGAGGGTAAATAT